>OZ023205.1:73285755-73295755 GCA_963995525.1 Escarpia spicata | reverse complement strand
TGTGTTTATGTGTGTGCGCGTGTGCGCGTGTGCGCGTGTGCGCGTGTGCGCGTGTGCGCGTGTGCGCGTGTGCGCGTGTGCGCGTGTGCGCGTGTGGGCGTGTGCGCGTGTGCGCGCGTGCGTGCGTGCGTGTGTTTGTGTGGATGTGTGTGTGTGTGTGTTTGCGTTTGCGTTTGCGTGTGCGTGTGCGTGAGCGAGTGTGTGAGTGAGTGAGTGAGTGAGTGAGTGAGTGAGTGAGTGAGTGAGTGAGTGAGTGAGTGAGTGAGTGAGTGAGTGAGTGAGTGAGTGAGTGAGTGAGTGAGTGAGTGAGTGAGTGCATGAGATAGTGAGTGATGGATGAAAGATGCGGAAAACAATACGAGACATGAGCTGAGATCCAAAAAAAGGATTAAAATATTCCCATAACTCATTTTAATTGATATAATAATTAATATAAATAAACCAAATAATTGGTCAAATCAAATATTGGTATACTAACACACTAGTGTTGTTTATTTATCAACAATTTGTATGTCGAACATTTTATTTACATTAATTGTAGGGTTGGTAGTCATGATTAGTATTGTACATATAATATTACGAACGGAACTTCAAATCTCCGCACCGCCTAGATGTCGCTGCTGTGTGTCAACAATGTATGCATTTTATTTCTCATTTATTGTGAATTTAATTGTCCTCTTAGTCACAGAGATAGCGATACTATTGTCTAAACAACAGGTAGCTTTGTCGTATAGATAAAACAATAAAACACCACGATCAATACATGTTTTGACAGAGACGCCACGACATGACGTCGTGAAGAATTGGTTTCATCAAGAGTGTTGCATGTTATATCTGCATTAAGATAATGAAACTAGATTTGCTCAAACATGGCATTCAAGATTGTGTTCACACCGGCTTCATCAGAAATATGTGCGTTCGTGCGTAAACGTGTCACTGACTGATTGTGCGCGTGCGCGTGCGCGTGTGTATGTGTTTGCGCGTGCGTGCGTGCGTGCATGCGTGCGTGCATGTGTATGCCTACACACCTACTTGATTGTAGGCATGATAATGTTCTTCGTCATTATCCACATCCCTTTAGAATTCGACGTATGCGTTCGATAGACAGGTGTACGCTGGGGTATATTATGGATAGCATCTACATAATCGTAGTAATAGGTGTGAGTTTGATCATGCGTATTTTGCAGAAGGTTGAGTGTACAGGGTAGCATATATAGGCTGCGGACGTGTTCACTTTGGTTTATTGTTTGATGTCGGTATCATTTCATTAGATTTTTGTGATTTCGCAAACAGTTGGCGAACTGGGTTATGATAAATCCATTGGTACATCTTCGAGCGTTTATCAGTTTGCGAATTTGTGGGGAATACTGTATTAGGGTTCCCTTGGGCACAGCATACTGCCAACCTTTATATAAGAATTAGTGGGAGATACTGTATTAGGGTTTCCTATGGCATAGCATCCTGCCAACCTTTATATAAGAATTAGTGGGGGATGCTGTATTAGGGTTCCCTTGGGCACAGCATACCGGCAACCTTTATATAGGAATTAGTGGGGGATATTGTATTAGGGTTCCCTTGGGCACAGCATACTGCAAACCTTTATATAAGAATTAATGGGGGATACTGTATTAGGGTTCTCTTGGGCACAGCATACTGGCAACCTTTATATTAGAATTAGTGGGGGATACTGTATTAGGGTTCCCTTCGACACAGCATACTGGGAACCCTTATGTAAGAATTAGTGGGGAATACTGTATTAGGGTTCCCTTGGGCACAGCATACTAATAACCTTTTTATAGGAATTAGTGGGGAATACTGTATTAGGGTTCCCTTGGGCACAGCATACTGGCAAACTTTACATAAGAATTAGTGGGGGATATTGTATTAGGGTTCCCTAGGACATAGCATACTGCCAACCTTTAGATAATAATTAGTGGGGGATAATGTATTAGGGTTCCCTTGCGCACAGCATACTGGCAACCTTTATATAATAATTAGTGGGGGATACCGTATTAGGGTTCCCTTGGGCACAGCATACTGACAACCTTTATATAAGAATTAGAGGAGGATACTGTATTAGGGTTCCCTTGGGCACAGCATACTGCCAACCTTTATATAAGAATTAGTGGGGGATACTGTAATAGGATTCCCTGGGCACAGCATACTGGCAACCTTTATATAAGAATTAGTGGGGGATACTGTATTAGGGTTTCCTATGGCATAGCATCCTGCCAACCTTTATATAAGAATTAGTGGGGGATGCTGTATTAGGGTTCCCTTGGGCACAGCATACTGGCAACGTTTATATAGGAATTAGTGGGAAATACTGTATCAGGGTTCCCATGGGCACTTCATACTGGCAACCTTTATATAAGAATTAGTGGGGGATACTGTTTAGGGTTCCCTAGGGCATAGCATACTGGCAACCTTTATATAGGAATTAGTGGGGGATACTGTATTACGGTTCCCTTGGGCACAGCATACTGGCAAACTTTATATAAGAATTAGTGGGGGATACTGTAATAGGGTTCCCTAGGACATAGCATACTGGCAACCTTTATATAAGAATTAGTGGGGGATACTGTATTAGGGTTCCCTATGGCATAGCATACTGCCAACCTTTATATAAGAATTAGTGGGGGATGCTGTATTAGGGTTCCCTAGGGTATAGCATATTGGCAGCCTTTATATAGGAATTAGTGGGGGATACTGTATTAGGGTTCCCTTGGGCACAGCATACTGGCAACGTTTATATAGGAATTAGTGGGGGATATTGTATGAGGTTTCCCTAGGGCACGGGCTACTGCCAACATTTATATAACAATTAGTGTGGGATACTGTATTAGGGTTCCCTTGGGCACAGCATACTGGCAACCTTTATATAAGAATTAATGTGGGATACTGTATTAGGATTCCCTAGGGTATTGCATACTGCCAACCTTTATACACGAATTAGTGAGGGATACTGTATTAGGGTTCACTTGGGGACAGCATACTGGCAGCGTTTATATAGGAATTATTGGGGAATACTGTACTAGGGTTCTCTTGGGCACAGCATACTGGCAACCTTTATATAATGATTAGTGGAGGATACTGTATTAGGGTTCCCTTGGGCACAGCATACTGGCAACCTTTATATAAGAATTAGTGGGGGATACTGTATTACGGTTTCCTTGGGCACAACATACTGGTAACCTTTATATAGGAAGTAGTGGGGAATACTGTATTAGGGTTCACTTGGGCACAGCATACTGGTAACCTTTATATAGGAAGTAGTGGGGAATACTGTATTAGGGTTCACTTGGGCACAGCATACTGGCAACCTTTATATAAGAATTAATGGGGGATACTGTATTAGGGTTCCCTTGGGCACAGCATACTGGCAACCTTTATATAAGAATTAGTGGGGGATACTGTATTAGGGTTCCCTTGGGCACAGCATACTGGCAACCTTTACATAAGAATTAGTGGAAGATTCTGTATTAGGGTTCCCTATGGCATAGCATCCTGCCAACCTTTATATAATAATTAGTGGGGGATACTGTATTAGGGTTCCCTTGGGCACAGCATACTGGCAACCTTTATATAAGAATTAGTGGGGGATACTGTATTAGGGTTCCCTTGGGCACAGCATACTGGCAACCTTTACATAAGAATTAGTGGAAGATTCTGTATTAGGGTTCCCTATGGCATAGCATCCTGCCAACCTTTATATAATAATTAGTGGGGGATACTGTATTAGGGTTCCCTTGGGCACAGCATACCGGCAACCTTTATATAGGAATTAGTGGGGGATATTGTATTAGGGTTCCCTTGGGCACAGCATACTGCAAACCTTTATATAAGAATTAATGGGGGATACTGTATTAGGGTTCTCTTGGGCACAGCATACTGGCAACCTTTATATTAGAATTAGTGGGGGATACTGTATTAGGGTTCCCTTCGACACAGCATACTTGGAACCCTTATGTAAGAATTAGTGGGGAATACTGTATTAGGGTTCCCTTGGGCACAGCATACTAATAACCTTTTTATAGGAATTAGTGGGGAATACTGTATTAGGGTTCCCTTGGGCACAGCATACTGGCAAACTTTACATAAGAATTAGTGGGGGATATTGTATTAGGGTTCCCTAGGACATAGCATACTGCCAACCTTTAGATAATAATTAGTGGGGGATAATGTATTAGGGTTCCCTTGCGCACAGCATACTGGCAACCTTTATATAATAATTAGTGGGGGATACCGTATTAGGGTTCCCTTGGGCACAGCATACTGACAACCTTTATATAATAATTAGAGGAGGATACTGTATTAGGGTTCCCTTGGGCACAGCATACTGCCAACCTTTATATAAGAATTAGTGGGGGATACTGTAATAGGATTCCCTGGGCACAGCATACTGGCAACCTTTATATAAGAATTAGTGGGGGATACTGTATTAGGGTTTCCTATGGCATAGCATCCTGCCAACCTTTATATAAGAATTAGTGGGGGATGCTGTATTAGGGTTCCCTTGGGCACAGCATACTGGCAACGTTTATATAGGAATTAGTGGGAAATACTGTATCAGGGTTCCCATGGGCACTTTATACTGGCAAACTTTATATAAGAATTAGTGGGGGATACTGTATTAGGGTTCCCTAGGGCATAGCATACTGGCAACCTTTATATAGGAATTAGTGGGGGATACTGTATTACGGTTCCCTTGGGCACAGCATACTGGCAAACTTTATATAAGAATTAGTGGGGGATACTGTAATAGGGTTCCCTAGGACATAGCATACTGGCAACCTTTATATAAGAATTAGTGGGGGATACTGTATTAGGGTTCCCTATGGCATAGCATACTGCCAACCTTTATATAAGAATTAGTGGGGGATGCTGTATTAGGGTTCCCTAGGGTATAGCATATTGGCAGCCTTTATATAGGAATTAGTGGGGGATACTGTATTAGGGTTCCCTTGGGCACAGCATACTGGCAACGTTTATATAGGAATTAGTGGGGGATATTGTATGAGGTTTCCCTAGGGCACGGGCTACTGCCAACATTTATATAACAATTAGTGTGGGATACTGTATTAGGGTTCCCTTGGGCACAGCATACTGGCAACCTTTATATAAGAATTAATGTGGGATACTGTATTAGGATTCCCTAGGGTATTGCATACTGCCAACCTTTATACACGAATTAGTGAGGGATACTGTATTAGGGTTCACTTGGGGACAGCATACTGGCAGCGTTTATATAGGAATTATTGGGGAATACTGTACTAGGGTTCTCTTGGGCACAGCATACTGGCAACCTTTATATAATGATTAGTGGAGGATACTGTATTAGGTTTCCCTTGGGCAAAGCATACTGGCAACCTTTATATAGGAAGTAGTGGGGAATACTGTATTAGGGTTCACTTGGGCACAGCATACTGGTAACCTTTATATAGGAAGTAGTGGGGAATACTGTATTAGGGTTCACTTGGGCACAGCTTACTGGCAACCTTTATATAAGAATTAATGGGGGATACTGTATTAGGGTTCCCTTGGGCATAGCATACTGGCAACCTTTATATAAGAATTAGTGGGGGATACTGTATTAGGGTTCCCTTGGGCACAGCATACCGGCAACCTTTATATAGGAATTAGTGGGGGATATTGTATTAGGGTTCCCTTGGGCACAGCATACTGCAAACCTTTATATAAGAATTAATGGGGGATACTGTATTAGGGTTCTCTTGGGCACAGCATACTGGCAACCTTTATATTAGAATTAGTGGGGGATACTGTATTAGGGTTCCCTTCGGCACAGCATACTGGGAACCCTTATGTAAGAATTAGTGGGGAATACTGTATTAGGGTTCCCTTGGGCACAGCATACTAATAACCTTTATATAGGAATTAGTGGGGAATACTGTATTAGGGTTCCCTTGGGCACAGCATACTGGCAAACTTTACATAAGAATTAGTGGGGGATATTGTATTAGGGTTCCCTAGGACATAGCATACTGCCAACCTTTAGATAAGAATTAGTGGGGGATAATGTATTAGGGTTCCCTTGCGCACAGCATACTGGCAACCTTTATATAATAATTAGTGGGGGATACTGTATTAGGGTTCCCTTGGGCACAGCATACTGACAACCTTTATATAAGAATTAGAGGAGGATACTGTATTAGGGTTCCCTTGGGCACAGCATACTGCCAACCTTTATATAAGAATTAGAGGAGGATACTGTATTAGGGTTCCCTTGGGCACAGCATACTGGCAAACTTTACATAAGATTTAGTGGGGGATATTGTATTAGGGTTCCCTAGGACATAGCATACTGCCAACCTTTATATAAGAATTAGTGGGGGATAATGTATTAGGGTTCCCGTGGGCACAGCATACTGGCAACCTTTATATAAGGATTAGTGGGGGATACTGTATTAGGGTTCCCTATGGCATAGCATACTGCCAACCTTTATATAAGAATTAGTGGGGGATACTGTATTAAGGTTCCTTGGGCACAGCATACTGGCAACCTTTATATAAGAATTAGTTGGGGATACTGTATTAGGGTTCCCTTGGGCACAGCTTACTGGCAACCTTTATATGAGAATTTTCCTGAGCCTTAATGGCATCTTTGTATGGGTGCATTGGTAGCATTGCTGGCGAAGATATAACACCACCCTATAAGGTCACGAGCGTTTACGTGGTCAAATGAATACCTTACAGTGTAACAGTGTAACCGTTTAGTCAGTTTGCATTGGCAATGCATGGCAATACGTTTAGTTTTCTGACGTCATTTTGCATTGCTCAGTTCAATGCTTGATATCTGAAGAAAAAAAACTTCCTTCACGCTGCAATGTAAAAAAAAATCGATGTGACATGTTGCAGTCTAAAAAATCAACAACTCACTGACAGATAAAATAACTTGAAATGCCCAGGATTACTAGGCAGCTTAACTAACAGACGCTAACAAAATTAATATGATCAAATCTTTACAAATAGCACAATGTTTTTTTGGGGGGGGGGTATAGAAGGAAATCACGACTTTACTGAGATGTACCCGTTTTGGCCAGCAAATCAAATGTAAGGGGTAATGTCAATATTTGGCACAATAACAAATTATTTACTTACTCATGTCCATCGCCCCTCCTGTGGCATAACCACTCGACAACAGCACGTCAGAATCCCCCCCCTCTCACAGGCCCTTCTCTCGAGCTGCTTTCAGGTATGTTACATCTTCCTGGTGTCTGCCTGGAGGTCTCTTCGCCCAATATTCTTTGACCGGCCTATGTTCTGCTTGCCTTGGGGATTCCATGTCAGAGCTGTTCTGACGATGCTCGACGCTGTCTTCCGGAGCGTGTGACCAATCTATCCCATCTTCTTTTTCATCTTCCACAGGCAATTTAGATATCCTCCTCCGCAAATCAATGTTGCTGATCGTGTCTGGCCAGTGGATCTGGAGGATTCTTCTTAGGCAGTTGTTGAAGCTCTGCATTCTGTTGATGGTGATGTTGGTTGTCCTCCACGTCTCGGCTCCATACAGTAGAACTGACTTCATGTGGGAGTTAAACAGCCGGATCTTTGTGTGTGTTGATATCACACTGGAGCTCCAGATGTTCTTGAATTGTAGAAATGCTACTCTCGCCTTGCCATTCCTTACTCTGACATCTGCGTCTGTGCCGCCCTGCTTGTCGACTGCCCAGGTATGTGAAGGACTCCACCTCTTCAAGTGCCCTCGCTTCCGATATGACTGGGTCGATGGTCGGTGTAGTAACATTCATGACCTTCGTCTATCCTTTATGTACGTTGAGACCCACTTGTGAGGGTATGGCTGCCAGTTATGTTGTCTTGTCCTGCATCTGTTGGTGGCTGTGGGACATGAGTGCCAGATTGTCGTCGAAGTCCAGGTCCTACAGTTGCGTCCACAATGTCCAGTTAATATAATTCCTCTCCGCATTATGCTCCTCTTCAAAACACTTTAACTCTTGTTATAATATCTGTGACAAGTACTTTTTACGAGGTAGGTGATCTATCTCATCCGGGCTTGGGACCGAGAACGGCATTAGCAATAGCATTTGCCTTTGGAACGCCTTACGCTTACGGACCACACACAAAACAACGAAAAACAACATAACAAACTGGGACGGAGAAAATAGTAGACATCGAGACAAACTAAAGAATACGACACGTAAAAGACGCCATCTGGTCACAAAGAACAAAAACACCAGTAAATCGAGACAAGGCCATCTACCATCTCTCACACGAGTACGATGGTGTCATTTGACCTAAACGTCACGTGTCCTAATGACGCCTGCGAGGTATGCAGGCGAAAGCCTCGACAAGGTAATTAACGTTTTGGATATGTTAGAAATAAACTGAATACAAGTGAACAATCGTGAAGAATGTTCAGTAATTTTTTTGACAATGATGTGACGCATTGATTTTTATATATATTTTAATACAATTCATAGGGAATATAATGACATCGTTTCCCCACCATAACAAATAGTACAATTTTCTTTCAAAAATACAGATAATTTATATGGCTACGTAACTACACAATGCCATTAATATAACGTGATTTTCATCGTGCAAAAATATGTAAGGTGCAAGTGAACTACGAACATTTCTTGAACAAAATCTAAACCACAAACACGGCAGTGCGCACCAAAGTTGATACTCGCCATTATTACCAATTTGGTTTAGTTTTGACTGATAGTAATAACAATTACTGAGCATCCCATTCCTGGATAATATGAAAAATGCATTTGAGCTGTACAAAGCCAAAAATAACTAAAATAACATATAAAAACCTTCGCAAAGATTTTCATCGTGCAAAAATATGTAAGGTGCAAGTGAACTACGAACATTTCTTGAACAAAATCTAAACCACAAACACGGCAGTGCGCACCAAAGTTGATACTCGCCATTATTACCAATTTGGTTTAGTTTTGACTAATAGTAATAACAATTACTGAAAATCCCATTCCTGGATAATATGAAAAATGCAATTGAGCTATACTAAGCCAATCATAACTAAAATAAAATATAAACACATACATACATACATACATACATACATACATACATACATACATACATACATACATACATACATACATACATAGACACATACATACAGACAGACACACACACAGACACACACACACACACACACACACACACACACACACACACACACACACACACACACACACACACACACACACACACACACACACACACACACACACACACACACACACACACACACACACACACACACACACACACACACACACACACACACACACACACACACACACACACACACACACACACACACACACACACACACACACACACACACACACACATATGTACTGTAGCGATGTATACGCCAACAGTTTCAAATCAAGCCGAGCCAAATCGAATCAATTCTTGACGTCCGTTTATTTACGTAAAACTGAAATACAAAATGAAAACACAGGTATGAGTGCGTGACCGGTTAAAGTGCGTTGTAACACGTTACTCTGACAATTTGGTAATATAATCAGGAATAGAACCATTGAAATTATAAATAAAATACACTATGTAACAATGGATTTCAGATACATAGAAACATATTAAAAATATTAACGCTTAACTGTATTATGTCAGATAAGTACGGAGCACAACTCGCATACACCTACACACTACTGCATAATACCAATAGATACTGAGAAATGAAGGACCAAACTGCACTACAACACTACTTTCCTAAACTTGGCCACAGAACAAAGGCCAGTTACAAAGAAGGGCTTCGATGTAATTATTATCAAATTCTACTGAATATAACATGCTCAAACTATGCTACAATTGTGCTAGAGTACATCACATCTGCAACTACCTTCGTTCCACGGTTGGCATCTACTGATGTTCTTCTTAAACTTGTAGAATGTACACTGCTCACAGACAAAGGGCACTAATCTATGCAACCATGACATCACCACCAAAGGGCAGATATCATATG
>OZ023205.1:73223255-73280755 GCA_963995525.1 Escarpia spicata | reverse complement strand
CGTCAGCTATTTCGTTCACCCTACATTGCCTGTGTACTTTGGACGAGACACTGAAACCGTTTATCTATTCTATCTGGTGTCTGTGCCAGGGTAAGTAGAGTTTCCCAGTGAAACAAAGAACCTCGATGAGTTGGGATCTTATTATCTAAACTCCCATTGGGGTTAACGAAGACAAGTTAAACCTGTCCAAAGTTTGATGTTTTCAGTCGATGGTTTCCTATTACTGTATTTTTGTTTAATCTTTACTTCAGGAAAGCAGTTAAGATAATGCTTACCAAGTTGTGAATAGAAAGCAGCATATGCATTATTTGGGTCATCAAGCTCAGAAGTAACAAGTGACCAGTCAGCATTAGTTAGACTTGTTGTAAACTTTGCTATGTTCTGATCGGTATAAAACCTCTTAGTTATGTATTTTGTGTTTACATAAGTTGAACAACTATTGTTATCGACATAGAAGACAGGAACATGATCTGATATATCTGTATATAGTATACCAGAACGGGTTTCTGTGCTATTTACAGTTAAGTTATTAGTAACAATTTTGTCAATAAGTGTGGCAGAAGTAGCAGTTACTCTAGTTGGCTTGCTAATGAGAGGAATATATGACATGGTATACATACATTGAAGAAATTCTGAGCTAGGTACATGTTTATCCACGTTTAGCAAATTGATATTGAAATCACCCATGAGATAACACAGGCAATTCTCTTTATGGATATTTAAAAAAATAGCATGCAAGATTGAAGTTAATACATTTATGTCTTTGTCTGGCGGCCTGTACACAACTCCTATAATAACGTTCCTTTTATATGTAAATATACCTTTGTCCAACTCAATAAATACACACTCTATAATCTTCATTACTTTCGTCTAAATCTTCTCTTCGTTTGTAGAGAAGCGAATCTTTTATGCAGACCGCCACGCCACCACCCTTTTATTGTTTCTGTAGTTATTTACCATATCGTAACCTGCAATGTTATAAGTATCAACATTCCTTTCCTGTAGCCACGTTTCAGAGAATCCAATTATTGAAAAAGAATGATTGAGATTGGCAAAGTAATTTTCAAATTGTTGGTGGTGGCGAGGCATACTTCTGATATTGACATGAACAACAGAGAACGTGGTATCTGTTACACCAAGTTGTATGCATGACTTATTAAAGGTATCTTCTATATGGTAATTACACTTATTCATGTTTTGAGTGAATTCACAATAGTAATTTGTATCTGGATCAGAGTTAAATAGGATGTCTGTATCTGACTCACTGTTGATTTCAAACGGTACGAAAGCTTTCTTTTCTAGTTCTTGGAATGAGAAAGAAATATTAACATGCATCCAACTTTCAGATATGACATCTATAAATTCACAGTTATTGTCGAGATGATTGTATGGAAAAATGTTAGACATACATTTTATACAATACCAATACTCACAGTAATCTCGAATAATTTGTTTGTTCAATGCTGTGATACAATTAACATGATAATACCCTTTACAAGTAATGCATTGTAATACAGTGGAGCAACTAAGCACTCTTTTTACATATTTGGCAGAAGCCTTTATCTCTATCCATTATCGATCGGTGTAAACATATGTTCTTGCTGTGATTCAAAGAGTGCTAAAAGAACTAATGAGTAATTCATAGTACGTAACTCGTAGGAATAAAGCAAGGTGGATTTCATTACTATTAACATACCTGTATGTTAATTTCACCCATTTGTATTAGAGTGATAGAATCATGATCTCCATTAGTAGTAGATGTGCTGCACGATATACAAATACATATGCACGTTGTGTAAATGATGACAAATGTCATACCATTAATGGCATACAGCGAGTCCAGCGTTAGACAGCCAGTTTGGTGAGTTCCGATCTGTTTTTGATTTGGACGACCCGGTTGGTAGTGTCACGTATTAGTATATTACCATCAACCGTCCAAACGTCATTTAGTTTGCCGGTTTTTTTGGCGTTGCGGCACTCATAGAGTAGGTGCGATCTTTGTTTCGTGAGGTCGTCGTTAATGTATACCGGGTGGGATGTCGGTGTCGCTGACGGTCCTGGGGCTGGTTGTTCGTATTTAATGTGTTTCCGTGTCACGAAGACACGTCGTCTCGTTCGATATGTCGCGAACTTGATGAGGATCGGACGTGTCTTACCTGGGAGCTTTGGGCCAACACGATGTATGCGGTCTACTTCCTCCACCGTCAGTGGTGGTAGAAGCGCACAACACGATCTCGGAGATCGGCGATCTGCTTGTCTTTAGCTCCGACTATTCTTCTGAGGTCAGCAACTTCCTGTCTCAGTTCGTTGACCAGGATTTCCTTGAGCTTGTTTGCGACCTTGGGGTCGCACAATGCCTCAAAAAGACCAGATGAGAAATCGACTTCTTTTTCTGTCGCCGTCGATGCCCCCCTAGATCGACCCATGTCTGATAGACTGTGACGAGGGAGTGTCTCAGTCTGTTACTACACAGTTGTTTCTATTGTCTAGCTGGTCGCTGTGCAGCCTGACTTTGGTCGGTGGATTGCATAATTACAGGGCAGTGAGAGAAGAATATTCAACCCAGGCACCGATCACTGCTGTCCACCAAGCCGCGGCAGATGGGTTTAGCAATTTATGTTTAACAAGAAATTCCAACATTCGTTCTTTAATTAGTCTTTCTAATATTTTGCAAATCACTGATGTTAAACTCACTGGTCTGTATTTCTCTGACTTGTTTCTGGAACCTTTTTTAAATAACGGTATAACGTTTGCTTCTTTCCATTCTAAAGGAACCACTCCCTCTTCTAATGACAAGTTGAAAAGTGTTGCAACTGGTATGCTAATTTGTTTTACAATTTCCAATAGTAGTTTGGGCGGAATTCCATCCACCCCAGGAGTGAACTACATGCCCAGTCCAGGTCAATTCCACGGAGGTAATATCGACTCGATGTATGACATTCCAGAACAGAGTTGGATGTCATTGTTCATTACGTGATCCGACCACATGTTTCCGAGAATCGGACGTACGTGACGTAGGTGGACGCCAAATATTCTGTACGCTTGATTGATAAAGTGTTCATTTAAATATAACACACTACACACTACGCGAACGTTCTGTTTTGTTGCGCATATCCACGCAATAATATTGCGTAGATATTTAGACTCGTTCACTCACTCACTCACTCACTCACTCACTCACTCACTCACTCACTCACTCACTCACTCACTCACTCACTCACTCACTCACTCACTCACTCACTCACTCACTCACTCACTCACTCACTCACTCACTCACTCACTCACTCACTCACTCACTCACTCACTCACTCACTCACTCACTCACTCACTCACTCACTCACTCACTCACTCACTCACTCACTCACTCACTCACTCACTCACTCACTCACTCACTCACTCACTCACTCACTCACTCACTCACTCACTCACTCACTCACTCACTCACTCACTCACTCACTCACTCACTCACTCACTCACTCACTCACTCACTCACTCACTCACTCACTCACTCACTCACTCACTCACTCACTCACTCACTCACTCACTCACTCACTCACTCACTCACTCACTCACTCACTCACTCACTCACTCACTCACTCACTCACTCACTCACTCACTCACTCACTCACTCACTCACTCACTCACTCACACACGAACTTACAACATACACATACACCTACACAAAACCCACGAAACCACACACACACATCAACCCACCCTCCCCCTATGTCCCCACATATACATACACCTGAAATATATTGAAATGATGTGTTACGATTGACACATTACCAGTACTATAACTGAATGTCCTAGTGGTTTGCATGAGTGTGCGCGTTGGTCCCATTGTAGCTATTTCGCCCGTGGTTTGACGTGCATCGATATAGGTCGCCTCCCTGCCCGCCACCTGCTGTTCGGGGCAAGTGTTGGCTCTCAGACGTACGGGTGGTGTCGGCTCAAGGCACCACCGTAGGCGGTACAGCGTGCATTTGTCCAGGCGACGTCGAGCCGTTCTATAACGTCGCCGAATGACGTCACGTGTGCCACGCCAGCGATGGTTTCATCCGCAGGTTACGTTTTTCGTTCGTCTCGTTTTAGAATAAATTCGCAAACAATCACGAATATCCAGGCGGGGTGTGGCAGGAAGTGGGGGAGAGGTGTTGTATATATATGGGAGGTGGAAGGGAGACACCTGTCACACACACCCAACCACTCTACATGCTACGACTTGCTAGCACGCACGCTTGTTTTGATGAAGCCATAGAACACTCCGTGTGTACACAATTTTAACCGCTTCCAGTAAAAAGTCGGCCAGAATGGACAACGCATGTCCTCGTCTATGTACTATATCCATAGCTCAGCGGGAGCGCAGCTAGTGTAGTTGTTAGCACATCCGCCAGGCATGCCAGCGCTCTGAGTTCAAAACCCGGACCGGGCAGGCATGCTATTTGGTATTAAAACCTGGCTCTCAACATTGCCCCGTCTCAATTTGGGTCGTAAAAGAACCACTGAGGACGACAAACATCCTGCCTATTTTTCAGAACATTATTATGTTCTGAAAAAGGCTGACTCGTAAGACCATTACATTGTAACCACAATAATACAGACTAGTCAGTTAATAGAACGTTGCCGATCGCTGGAAACTACTAGAACTAGAGGGGTTCTTAATCAGTGAGTCACAATACAAAATAATACGGGTCATTACAAATTGTTGTTTAGTTATTCTCAATACCAACCTGTTTCTAAGGTTTAGGTTGAGTCTTCCACGATAACGTAGCATGTTACATAAAGACGACTAACGGGTGTCGCTGTGCTGATTCAACACAGTGTTAAATTGCACCATTCTCTGAAGCGCGAACAGTCGGTCGGGTTGCAATAGGTATTTAGAAATGGCAGGATTCTGAGTGATGCAGCTCGGAACTCGTTAGCTCGGCAATAACAATAAACGTTATCCTTTCTAATGATCAAAGTAAGTTAATTCGATGTTTTGTTTGCAGATAATATGCACGCGATTATTTGAGCATCAACTAATCAGCTTATCAATGTGCTAAACAAACCGAAGAGGGCATTTAAAATATACTTGCCCCTAATATATCACGTAACCTCCATCTTGCAAGCTGCACATGTCGTTTTAGATATATTGGGGAAATCACTACTTTGTGATTGCCAAGAAACAATCACAAACGTATAAATAAAAGAGTGACTTAATTATCGGGCTTGTTTACGTTATGTAGGTTGAGTTCCCTCGTCATTATCACACGCCACGTGTAACATGTGGTGATCCGTTACCATTAATCGATTACCTTTTTATATGTTAACTAATAATTTGCGGACATAAAAATAAAACAGTGCAAATAAAAGATTATAAATTTGCCACAATATATTATTTTTAGATTGTATACGTCCACTTATAGGCCTATGTCTAACGATGTAGTGTTAACGGAAACAAAACATGCATTATATCAGGATCAACTATCGAATCGAATGTGAAATTTCAATAATTTAGCCAATTGTGTACACCACAACCACATCCTTCTTCTTCTTCCGTTAAGTGGCCACAATCAATTTACGATTATTCTGCCAATATTCGTCGATCTGGCATTTGGAAAGAAAAACCAACCTCCTACAAAATATATAAAAATACACCCTACTAATAAACCCTGCATAAGGCAGTGTCTGGCCCAAAAGAACAAGTCCTTGGGGCTCTCCTTATAAACGAGCGACGCTAGTAACTGTTTCTGTAGTGCTTTACCGTCCCGGCTGTTATTCCTTATCACGTATCCTCATCGGCAGCTTTCTCCATCCACCTGTTATCCTCCTTCGCCTTTCGTTCTTCTCTCTTAACGCAGCCTTCCCAGTTTAGTTGCGGTCTGCCACTTTTCCTGCGGATTCGTTGTTTCCCCGCCTCTGCTCTCTTCGTTATTGGTCCGCCTACATCCGCACCAAATGACCTATCTTAATCGTCCGGCTTCTTATTAGTTCCCCGTTAAACTGAGTTGCATCGCAATATCTTGTTTCATCTCATTGATTCTCGTCCAATATATTGTTCTTACATTCTCCGTGCCCGAACTTTCTCGCAAGCTTATAACTGTTGTTGTTGTTGTTGTAGTTGTTGCTGTTGTTGTTGGTGATGATGCTATTGTTGTTGTTGCCGATGTTGTTGTTCTTGTTGTTGTATTGCAGTTATTGTTGTTACTGCTGAATAGGTTGCTGCTGTTCCAGATGATGTTGTTGCTGCTGCTGTTGTTGTTGCTGCTGTACCAGTTGCTTTTGTTGTTGTTGTTGTTGTTGTTATTGTTGACGCTGCTGGAGGGGTTGTGCTGCTCCAGTTGCTGTTGTTGTTGTTGCTGCTGTTGTTGTTGTTATTGTTGATGTTGCTACTAGTGCTACTACTAATCCTAACCTTATCTACTGCTGCAGCTGTTGTTGTTGTTATTGTTATTTCTGCCTCTGCTGCTGCTGCTGCTGTTGCTGCCTGCTGCTATGTCAGTGTCTCCGTTTAAGTACCACAGCGCCATCTCTGCCGTTACATGTTCACGTGTTCAGAACTTTTCTTCAACATTTAGTCGACATGTTTCTACAAATACATGACGTCTATTTATGTACTGGTATTTTCCAGAGTTCGACGAGCCGTGTTGTAATTGGCTAGTTTTGGGAAGAGGCGGCTGATTGGTTGATGTGACGTGACGTAGCAGTGGCGGATAACTCCCGCGTCTGCTCGCTAGTCACTCATTCACGAAAGGACCTCCTTAAGTTCCGTGTGTATGTCAGGCGGGTTTCCGCACGGCAGAGAAAAAGGCGCCTGTTTTGCGCTGCTCTTCAGGGCATTTCTCAAGTGGTATGCATGAGGGTCGGGAACGCCTATCCACAGTGCCGTAACTGTGAACAGTGTGAAGTCAAACAGGTATGACCCAATAGAATGCTAAATCAACGTACAATTAACCAATACCAGGAGACGTCGTACGAACTGTGAGAGGCGCTTGACGTGAGATCAATATATTGTCAAGAAACTTTGTGTATTTGAATGCACGGTGTTTTCAGCGGATACCAGTAAGGCAACCGGAGGCTGATTACGCGACAATGCAACTGCGACATCTCGCTGTCACGCTATGCGCTGTCGTCATAGCGCTGACGTTAGTCGTGTTGGGAGACACTGCCCGGACAGTGGAACAGATAGCCCGTTCAGCCAGGCGACTGGCGCGACAACAACGACAACGTAGGTTTGATGACACCTCGCGACAGCGAAATGTGACGCGACGTCGGCAGCAGATGCAGTTAGATGTTGAACCGTCAACGACCAACGAGACACTATCGCCGGCGGAGAAAGAGACAAGTGATGAAGCGACGACATCGGACTGGTCTGAAATGACAACACCGCGTCCGACAATAAACATCGACAGGTGGCGTGCTAAGGAGAGGTAAGGTGTTAAGTCCCAATTAAGAAGCAGAGAAGGAGAAGGGGAGAAGTGTGTGTGTGTGTGTGTGTGTGTGTGTGTGTGTGTGTGTGTGTGTGTGGGGGGGGGGGGGGTGTCGGGGATGGAGGGTGGAGAGTGGGTGTGTGTGTGGGGGGGGGGGGGGGGAGGGAATGGGGGATTGTATTAAGTGTGTGTATATGTTGTGCGCGCACGTGTGTGTGAGTGAGTAACAGAGTGAGAGCAGGCAGGCAGGCAGGCAGGCGGGCAGGCGGGCAGACGGGCAGGCGGGCAGGAAGGCGGGCAGGAAGGCAGGAAGGAAGGCAGGAAGGAAGGCAGGAAGGAAGGCAGACATACTGGCAGGCGGGCAGGCAGGCAAACAGACGGGCGGACGGACGGAGAGAGAGAGAGAGAGTGAGACAAGGAGGAAGGGAGGAACGGATGGAGGGAGGGGGAGAGAAAGAAAGAGAAAGAGAAGAGAGAGAGGGAGAGAGAGAGAGAGAGAGAGAGAGGAGAGGAGAGGAGAGGAGAGGAGAGGAGAGGAGAGGAGAGGAGAGAGAGAGAGAGAGGGGGGGGGGGAGAGAACGAGCGTGGGTTTAATAGAAAGACAGGGAAACAGAAGAAAAATAGAAACAAATGACAGGGAATGTTTACGCTGCGAGTGCAGACAAACAACCAATAATCGTACAACTTATCACCAGAGTTGTTTAGTAACACCACAGCAGATACCCATGCTGATGCATGTTCGCATAGAATGAGCACAACACGTGAAGCTTTGATGTGGCTAGACGGTTTACAAACACATTACGTATGTGCGCTTATCAGTAAACATGTCATGATCAAGCTCGTGGAACACGATAGGCATATCTCAGACGGTGTTTAGTATTTATTGTGAAACAAACAATGTCTGGCCGTGCTCACATGACGAATACCTATGCTTCCATGAAATTCGCCGTTGAATGATTGACATGTGACAGCCTAGTAATCGTGGCCACCAGCATAGATTGTAATTTTTCATACCACAAAATCGTTCACCGAGTGTCGACATGACGCCACACGGCAGATAATGTGTCTTGTAAGTAATCAATTGATATTCGGAATTTCAAAATAGTTGATCTTAATTAGAACAAACAGTTAGTGTACACAAACATAGATGTAGTTGTTATATATAACAACCCAAAAACATAACATATGCTTCTTCATAACATTTTGCGAGGAACATGGTCATCACGAATAATTGCATGGAATCCAGTTAGGTTAATAATGTGCGTTCGCTTGTGAGTATGTTTGATGACTGGGCAGCCGCGTCTTCGTGAGTGCATGTGCGCGTGTGCGCGTGTGCGCGTGTGCGCTTGTGCGCTTGTGCGCTTGTGCGTGTGGGCGTGTGTGTGTGTGTGTGTGTGTGTGTGTGTGTGTGTGTGTGTGTGTGTGTGTGTGTGTGTGTGGCGTGTGTGTGTGTGTGCGCGCATGTATGTGTATTTTCTTTGTGTGGTTATGTATATGTCTGTATATATGTATGTATGTATGTATGAATGTATGTATGTAAGTATGCATGTGCGCATGTGATTATGCTTGTATGTGTGCATGTGCGCATGTACACGCGCGTGCGTTCGTGTGTGGGTTTTGTGTGCGTGCGTGCGTGAGTGCGTGCGTGAGTGTGCGTGTGCGTGTATGTGAGCCACATACACGAACTTTCTTTTATTTTTACAAATACTTTGTTAAGGTTTTCCTGATGTTTTATTTACAAACCTGTCTTCTGTTTTTGTACTTCGCAATGTGTCTGCATGCCTAAGTAGGTCAAACGTTTTGTCATGTATAGAGATAACATACCGTTTTGGAAAAGTAAATGCTTTCCAGTTTAAATGGCAGTTGATCGTTCTGCATTCACACTGCGCCACGCTTGTTGATACTAGGCTAATACCTATCACGCATAAACTCAATCGTGACATACATGTAGGCAAAGTCGAACGTCCCAGTACAGACGGAGTGCGAATCTATTTAAATATAATCCAGGGACTTACGAAACAATTCCCAAAGAGTCTAGTAACTGTTGTGCGTGTGACGAGAATCAGTGTTTACATGAACCCTGCTCGTTATGTTTTTTATTGCATTTAATGACGCTCCAAATAACCTAGGAAAAGAACGTTTCCGTTGATAGGATGATCGCCTGTTGGTCACTGAAGCGAAGGGCGGGCCTCTTTACGGGCGAGCAGATGTACAGTAGACGCAACAGACTTCCTCTTTCTTAAGAACATTTGGCGCATGGCTAACTTGGGCCGCGTAAGTTCTTGTCTTAATTGCCCGGCTGCATCATCGCAAGCCAGGGCTGTTTGCCATGCAAAACTAGCCCTGGCTGATCCCCTACGCGAAGTGCGGAAGTTAGCTGAGTCAAACTAGTAATTGACTTCGCCAGTCGCGACTGCATCACCCGTGAGAACTAGCGCAAATACCCGCCCCAATTTGAAGACGGATAAACGACGTCTGGGAATCCCAGTATATAATGTCCATTTCGCCCATTAGCACGAGCAGCTGGGCGGTATTGTATATTCGAATAATTGCTTCTACTTCCTAAACATTGCATGTAACATGAGCCACGGTTGGTTGAAATTAGTTTTATTATGACCACCTGACCTGAGTAGATCTACTGATCTAATGAACGATTTGATAGGCTGAACTTAAATTCAGAGTTTCGCAAAGCGATCAGCCAGGGGTACTGCTGGCTGGGACTGACGTAATCAGCAGCAGCGACCTCTGGCGCGCGAGGATGCCCGGCTGCGGTTTGCGAGTTTATCGACATCAAGCGGAGGTTATCAAACGGGATGCGATATGCGACCCCTTTATCTACTCCCAATTAGGCACAGCACCCCTACTTGTTGACTACGCTAACTGGCGACCATAGACTGGCGCTGCGCCACAACATCACTCATAATTACCACATCAATTACTGTATCTCGGCCAATCACGGTTTATATAGTTTGTGTCTCTCTGTCTGCCTGTCTGTTTATCTGACTATCTGTCAGTTTGCCTGCCTGCTCATGCTTCTGCCCGCCTGCATGTTTATATAGTGTGTATGCGTGCGTGCGTGCGTGCGTGCGTACGTGCGTACTTGCGTGTGTGCATGAATGTGTGCATGCATGTTTGTATGCATGTATGTATGAATGTATGTATGTATGTATGTATGTATGTATGTAAGTATGAATGTATGTATGTATGTATGTATGTATGTATGTATGTATGTATGTATGTATGTATGTATGTATGTATGAATGTTTGTATGTATGTATGTATGTATGTATGTATGATTGTCCATCTCATTGCCTGTCTGACTGTCTCATGTTTGTCTGTTTGTATGTATGTATGTTTGTATGCCTGTATATTTGTATGTGTGGTTGAATGCCTGTTTTGTGATTGCTTGTTAAGCTCACTTTCTAGTTATATAATTGGTTCTCTGATATTAATTGGTCTGTATTTTTATGTTGCTAATTTTTGCAGTTCCCCTCCTTTTTGTAATAGCAATATTGTCACTGTGAACAAAAGATAAGCTGGCTAATGCTATGAAATAGTTATTAATTAAACTTACAATCGCTTTGAAAGTTAATGATCTACATTCGCATTCTATTTCAAAACAATCACAAGCAAATTCATTAAAGCTTGAAACGGAACTACTTTCACTTTCTTAACACCTGATGAATACTTTCAACTTACGTTTTTCCAGTTACTAAAATATTAAATGTGTATCTGACTAGTGTAGTGACTGTTAATTTCTGGGTGAAAAGCCGTAGTGATTGTGTGAAGTAAGGATCGTATTTTATCGACGATATTACTTTGCTGGAATGGAGTAAGTACAAAACCCACGACGTACAGGGTGTTCTACTGACAATATCGAGATGCTGAAAAAGCGTGCGGCATTCACTGTCACGGACGCCAAATCCCTCGAAAACACCTCACACCTGTTATACAAGAACAGCACGAATTAACACTCGGGTCAGACAGACATTGGCTCATCGCCAAATAATTCACTAAACGCGCGCGAAACAAGTCTGACATTAAAAATGGCGCGGCGGGGCTAGGGTGCGTCCGCTGGGGGGAGTGTGTGTGTGTGTGTGTGTGTGTGTGTGTGTGTGTGTGTGTGTGTGTGTGTGTGTGTGTGTGTGTGTGTGTGTGTGTGTGTGTGTGTGTGTGTGTTTATGTCGGTAATTGCCGGCCGCGTTAATTATTTGGACGCCAGCCAAACGGGTTGGCAAGTGTTCGCGGAAAAGTGCGGAAATAATCAGTGCGCTGCGGGCGGGTATAAAAGCACCGACCGCCAGCAATAACCCTTGTGTCGACTGGTACTGTTCTAATTAAACAACCTAGGAATACCTTTTTTTGTAAAACCGTACCGACTGCAATGTTATCAAAACTATGCTATAAAACTATCAGCAGTGTAGTATAATGACGCTAAAGACTGCGGGCTACAAGACCACCCAATTTGTTATGTGATTAGTCTATTATTTATATTAAAGATAATATTTTGAGAAATGATTTCAATGTATTTTGAGAAGAAAATGTGCCGGTCTCACCTTTTGAATAGGCGATGACTATTGCTAAAATGCGATGACTATTGCCAACATGTACTGATCTCGGACCACTAGCAGTGTCGTACCTTGGTATAGTAAAACCAAATAGAACATTAACCAAACTAAGACAGTCGTTATGGCTTTTATTGTAGCATTAATGATGTCATATCGATGTTCCTAGTACACTCCGTCAGGTCAATGTTGATCAATTAAGACATTTGGGCTAATTGTCGTGTTACGTAATCATAGACTAATCACTGTAGAATTGAATATGAAGGGTGAGGACGTCTTCCGAAGTCTGCATGTATTTTGAGGATGAGGGATTATTGTGGGACAATGTGCGCGTGTGTGCATGGACATTGTGCTAGCCATTCTTAGTGCTCAGTTTGTTCCAAGTGAATGAAGGAGGTGATATGTTTCACCATTTATAAATACTTCACTTCCATCGATACCCTGCATGCAAAAGATGCAACTTTGCTTTGAGATCCGTCCAGCATGGGGGTGCAATATCGTTAGCAGATGGCGGTTAGGCGGACTGTTTGGAATTCGTGGTTAACTCCACCGTCTTCCATGATGACGTTGAAAATCTTCCTCAGGCCACGTTCTCATCTAGGATAGACATGTCGTGACATTGATGATTTTCCGTCGACCTATTTTGTGAACACGGATTCCCGGCATTGTTCCACTACAAAGATCAAATTGCGAGCCCGATTCTATGTCACGGATAATCTCCGAATCTGCCTGTCCAAAACTGATTTCCGAATTGTGTCCCTGATTCTGAAGAGACTAGTTCACCCCTTTAGTTTCTACGTATTTTTTAATTAACAATTTGGTGTATAATTACGTTTATATATCATTAATAACAGTATGTGTTATGGTGAATGAAGTGTAGATTGTATAGGCTATACATTTCATGTTAAAACGACGGGGGTAGCTTGACGATCGTCTCAAACCTGAGGGTGAACGTGGGCAGAACACGATTGGGAACCGTTGTACTACACGGATCGGTATTATAAGGGGAAGATGTCGGAATGGAGAACAACATGAAAAGAAGGTTAGTAAGAAGACGAATGGTGTGGGCAGGTCAGTTGGTAAGAAGACGGATGGTGTGGGCAGGTCAGTTAGTAAGAAGACGGATGGTGTGGGCAGGTCAGTTGGTAAGAAGACGGATGGTGTGGGCAGGTCAGTTAGTAAGAAGACGGATGGTGTGGGCAGGTCAGTTGGTAAGAAGACGGATGGTGTGGGCAGGTCAGTTAGTAAGAAGACGGATGGTGTGGGCAGGTCAGTTGGTAAGAAGACGGATGGTGTGGGCAGGTCAGTTAGTAAGAAGACGGATGGTGTGGGCAGGTCAGTTGGTAAGAAGACGGATGGTGTGGGCAGGTCAGTTGGTAAGAAGACGGATGGTGTGGGCAGGTCAGTTGGTAAGAAGACGGAAGGTGTGGGCAGGTCAGTTGGTAAGAAGACGGATGGTGTGGGCAGGTCAGTTGGTAAGAAGACGGATGGTGTGGGCAGGTCAGTTGGTAAGAAGACGGATGGTGTGGGCAGGTCAGTTGGTAAGAAGACGGAAGGTGTGGGCAGGTCAGTTGGTAAGAAGACGGATGGTGTGGGCAGGTCAGTTGGTAAGAAGACGGATGGTGTGGGCAGGTCAGTTGGTAAGAAGACGGAAGGTGTGAGCAGGTCAATTGGTAACAAGACGGATGGTGTGGGCAGGTCAGTTGGTAAGAAGACGGATGGTGTGGGCAGGTCAGTTGGTAAGAAGACGGATGGTGTGGGCAGGTCAGTTGGTAAGAAGACGGAAGGTGTGGGCAGGTCAGTTGGTAAGAAGACGGATGGTGTGGGCAGGTCAGTTGGTAAGAAGACGGATGGTGTGGGCAGGTCAGTTGGTAAGAAGACGGAAGGTGTGAGCAGGTCAATTGGTAACAAGACGGATGGTGTGGGCAGGTCAGTTAGTAAGAAGACGGATGGTGTGGGCAGGTCAGTTAGTAAGAAGACGGATGGTGTGGGCAGGTCAGTTGCTAAGAAGACGGATGGTGTGGGCAGGTCAGTTAGTAAGAAGACGGATGGTGTGGGCAGGTCAGTTGGTAAGAAGACGGATGGTGTGGGCAGGTCAGTTAGTAAGAAGACGGATGGTGTGGGCAGGTCAGTTGCTAAGAAGACGGATGGTGTGGGCAGGTCAGTTAGTAAGAAGACGGATGGTGTGGGCAGGTCAGTTGGTAAGAGCGGATCCAGGCAACCCAATGAAGCAAGCTGGGAAGGAAGAGAGAGCAGAAGTGGGAGGACTGCGTGAAGTGGGAGGACTGCGTGAAGTGGGAGGACTGCGTGAAGTGGGAGGAGTGCGTGAAGTGGGAGGATTGCGTGAAGTGGGAGGATTGCGTGATGTGGGAGGACTGCGAGAAGTGGGAGGACTACGTGAAGTGGGAGGACTGCGTGAAGTGGGAGGATTGCGTGAAGTGGGAGGTCTGCGTGAAGTGGGAGGACTGCGTGAAGTGGGAGGACTGCGTGAAGTGGGAGGACTGCGTGAAGTGGGAGGACTGCGTGAAGTGGGAGGACTGCGTGAAGTGGGAGGACTGCGAGAAGTGGGAGGACTGCGTGAAGTGGGAGGACTGCGTGAAGTGGGAGGACTGCGTGAAGTGGGAGGACTGCGTGAAGTGGGAGGTCTGCGTGAAGTGGGAGGACTGCGAGAAGTGGGAAGACTGCATGAAGTGGGAGGACTGCGTGAAGTGGGAGGACTGCGTGAAGTGGAAGGACTGCGTGAAATGGGAGGACTGCGAGAAGTGGGAGGACTGCGTGAAGTGGGAGGACTGTGTGAAGTGGGAGGACTGCGTGAAGTGGGAGGACTGCGTGAAGTGGGAGGATTGCGTGAAGTGGGAGGACTGCGTGAAGTGGGAGGATTGCGTGAAGTGGGAGGACTGTGAGAAGTGGGAGGACTGCGCGAAGTGGGAGGACTGCGTGAAGTGGGAAGACTGCGTGAAGCGGGAGGACTGCGTGAAGTGGGATTTGAGAATATCAGGGGAATATTACAGGAAGGGGGAGCTGCTGGTAGGAAACAAGGACGGGCATAGCTGCGAAACAATGCAGTACATGAACCACACCACTGAGCAGAGGAAACAAGAAGGAAGAACCCGGACAAGCCTACGGGTGTGTTAAACATGGATACGGCAGTACTTATCCAAATATAATAACTTGTATTTTACCATGGCTATCCGTACAACGTGCGAGTCCGGTCGTCTTTACCGTACCACGTGCGAGTCTGGTCGTCTTAACCTTACTACGCGAGAGTCTGGTCGTCTTAACCTTACCAGTTGCTACGCTACACTCTGAAGCGTGCACGCGCCAAATGTGAGCGACAAATCGCATATGCACGCAGTGTCGGGGTCGCACCTCGCCGTGGGAATGCTACAGGTACGAATTTATTCTGGTTGGCATATTTTGTGTATGTCGCCGGCCGTACGCCGAACTGCCACGTCGTTGCACTTGTCTGAAGGAGTGCACATTCGACATGCCAACAGCACGCTCGTCTCGACCTCAACCCAACCACAGTCAGCATCCGATGGTTGGATGGATGGATTGATGAATCAATCGCATAATTTCCGGGAGTCTCCTGGATTCTGGGTGTGTCCCCCGGTCTCCAGGAACACAGGCAAGTCTCCCCGACGTTCGCTTAAAAATCTCCAACAGCTCCCTCCGTCTTCCGATGTCATCATCAGAGACTGCGAGACATCACGGGAGACGTGTTGAGACGTGCTGAACGGCTGAAGTTCCGGCGAGGAATCTCCAACAGCACTGCCTCCGTCTTCCGATGTCAAGATCCGAAACAGCCGGACGAGTCAGCGCGACACGCGAAGCGTGCTGAACCGCTGATAAATATCTCGGAATTGAAAACAAATGTTGGCAGGTATAAGCAGAGAAAACCAGCGGCTCGTCCACACCCGAATCACTCTTGGCATCCGACGACCTTTAAAAATGCACCCCTCGATTGCTTGAAGCCATCACCGAGCAGGTATTTTAATGCCTGGATTCATAGTGGGTGCATACTGAATAGGTTAAGCAGTAGGCGCATTCATGTTATTGAACACACGTTAATCCGAAACAAGCAGCATTCAACAAGCGAATTGCGGGGGATCTGTTACGGTGGACAACGTCATATAGTTGTTATCGCTTTTATTCCAACCATTGTTTACACCTACCCATTAAACTATTTTGAGCTTAACCTCGTTCCCCATGGATAGCATGCAGCAAATAATAATTTTTGACAACTCGACCAACACTTCACAGTGGCGCCACCTGACGAATGGCTGACCATTTAATCTGTCAACTGAAAAAAGTAAAATATTATAGGTAACAATAATTGTGCCTTCATTAATACATCGCCATTTGTTCTATCAGAGAGTAGCAGTCCATAGATGCAAACGAACTTAGGAGTGGAACTCAGCTACTCGAAGGACATATGTCTACAGTGTCTACAGTTAGAATATCAATAAATACATAAGGGCAGCCAAAATGTACATCAACGTAGTCGTTTTACGTACTTGCAGTGTGGCCGTTGTATTTTGTGTAATACACGTCTTTCTCTCCAGTATGCGATATAGGGCGACGAATCGAAACAGTGACGATAATGGTTAAATTGTGAGAGACAACAAGGCTTGTTACAGTAAAAGACAGTTGCTTGGTCAATATATGGTGCATGTTATGATAATTATGTCACATGACTGAACTGTAAGATGCATTGTAGTTTGTGCGTTCACTTTCGCTGCACAAGAAAACAAAATTAGAAGCTCTGCACGTGTGCAACATACACGTTGAGATCACATTAATACTCAAACATGTTCTGAATGTCTTAATTTTGGCCCATAGCGAACCAATAGTTAAAAACGAAGTTCTTATATAGCGCAGTATCCACTCCTCGAGACTGTTCAAAGCACTTTACACCCTGCCATACCTATTCAATATTACGTCTTCTCGACTTCTCTGGGAAGCGTATCAATAATCGAAGGTCTTTGTGGTTGCAAACGCACCCAACATCTTATCTGAAAACGTTACATTTTATAAACTGAACGTCCAAAGCCAGATCTAACGGTATGGTATTCTTGGTTACTGCCTACCCCTAAACTGTGGTCATATTACTCGGTTTTTTGTTACAGGGACAAATACCTGCGACTATTCTACATCCAGTCGGAGATAATCTACCGTCTCGGCCTGAAGCGGATGCCGAACGCGTCATCTTCCGGCTTCTCGCTTGAAGATATTGATCGCTTTAAGCAGATGTACAACAAAAGCGCTCTGGGAAACGCCCAGCGCACAGACACTGTTCCGACGGATTACTACGCCAAGCAGTTGCAAGCACTGACGCCGTCATGTATGTAGTGATGCAATGCAACACTTCGATAGCACTATGCTAATTGACTGCTGTATGTCCCTCCCTCCCTCCCTCCCTCCCTCCCTCCCTCCCTCCCGAACGGACAATATGTGAAGATAATTTAGTGTATTAAGTAGTTATAAATTACGCAAATACAGCATATTCGTTGCGGAATTTCCTGCTTCATTTGCATTGCAGTGTTTCAGTGTACTTTGCAGGCTGCACCAATATTACCATGCCATTAAAACAACATTGCGACTCCCCACTACCTGGCGTGTGCACTTGGTGTTGCAGGTTCTGTACCTCGCAAAACAGACGACGTGTGGAAGTCGTCCGAGGCCTACCGACTCTACTTTGTTATCGAGCCGTCAGACGGAGTCATCATGAAAGAAACCAATGTCACTTTGGCCAACATTCATCTCTTCAAGATGCCAGGTGGTGAATAATGGGATTAACATGTTTTGTCAGAATTTCTTTAACTACGTTTGTTTAAAAAAGACGAAGGGTAGTATGATATACGCCTATTTGCCAAATTAGTGTTTGTCTGCTTGACAACAGTAATGCATTTCACAGTTAAGTTGTTCAGAGGGAGGGAGGGAGGGAGGGAGGGAGGGAGGGAGGGAGGGAGGGAGGGAGGGAGGGAGGGAGAGTATGGGTTTAACAGAAAGAGTGCGTGTACGTGTGTGCGTGTGTTCGCGTGCGTGCGCGGGTTCGTTCACGTGTACGTGCGTGCCTATATACCTGCTTGTCAGTCTGCATGTGTATGTGCGTGTTTGTACGTACGTACGTACGTGCATGTTACACGTGTTTGCATGTGCGTGTGTGCGTGTGTGCATGCGTTCTAGTTTACGCATATTGTTTCAAGTCACGAAACATTGCACACTAAGTTGACGGAACCATCTCGCAGCAGATACGACGATGACGCGTTCGGGGAACCGACGACAACGTCTAAACCGACGTCGACAAAACCGTCGAGCCGCCAGACCGTCGGTGCGTCGCCGACAGATGACAACTGTTGACGCCGATAGTGGACGAGAGGACGTCGACAGCCGGCTGGGAAGACCTTGGGAGGAAGCATTGGACGAGGACCAGGCCTACTTCAACGTGTCTGTCTACCAGTACATAAGGGCAGTAAAAAATAGACGTAGACGTAAGTATTGTTGTTCGTGTCAGTTGTGTATTCCTGCCAACGTTTTTTGAATTCCGAGAGTTTCGTCAGCAATCACCACGCTTCCGTGTCGCGCTGTCTCGGAGCTTGACATCGGAAGACAGGAGGGGGGGGGGAGATTTTTCTTACGACCTGCAGCGTCTCAGCACGTATCCCGTGGTGTCGCGCTGTCTTAGATGATGATATCGGAAGATCTCCCGGAATACAGGCAGATTTCCCGGACGTTCGCCCCCCAGTCTTCCGAATGCATCGGAAGACTGGAGATGGTCTCCCGGAATACAAGCAAAATAAACACACACAAAATCAAGGAGGCTACAGGAAATTCCGGGACAGTTGGCAGGTATAGTTGTAAAAAAGACGATTGATATTTATTTCTTCATTACTTACTTTCAGTTTGACTAAGTCCCACGTTTGGGACTTAGTCAAATTGTTCAACATATCACTGTTCAATACACCATAGGCACTCAACAGTACAAGCCAAAATGGGGATTTCCATTTTGATTCTAGTATGCGAAAAGTATCTACAAAGAGAGTATACACTGCATTGTACTTTACTTGATTGTCCTTGGTTCATGCTTCAATGCAGGCATACTTGTTGCACGCCATAGTGCCATTGGTATATCAACTATATAAGCACAACAATAATTTAGTCACCAGTTGTTATTCCTGCTAATACAAACATTACGTAAATCGTCAAAAGTGTTCTAACACGTTTTCATGTTTACTCTCGTTAAAACGCCTTCCATTGTTGATTGATCTCATTTCGAATCACGCCCCTTGATGTTTATGTATATAGGATGTGAGGTGAATTAATATTTGCAGCACGTTTAAGACCATTGTGCGGATTCTAATTAAAATATTCGATAAATTGTATTTATTCGATATGTCGGATAACTTGTGAAAGTGTGGATATTTCGGTGTCTTAGTATTTTGAACTGGGAGTTTAATAACAATTGCATAAACTATCTAGTAGGTCCTACGTTGTCAATAACATACACAAGCGTGCGCACGCACAAACGCACACACACACACACACACACACACACACACACACACACATACAGGCGCACGCACACATGCAAACGCGCGCACACACACACACATAAACATACACGCACGCACACACACACGCACACGCGTACGCGCACACGCACACGCACACACACACACACACACACGTATCATTATTGGACGCTGGATGTCTTATAACATCGTATGGAGAGAGAACACACTTGTCATTGTTTTGCAGCTCGTAAGAAGCTGCTCGACTCTGTGCGTGTGTCACGAGATCACGTTGGCTGGGTGCGTCTCGACATTGTCGAGGCCGTAAAGTTCTGGTTTCGGCGGCCACAGCGCAACTTTGGCATCGAGGTCAGTATCCAGGACGAACGAGGCCGGACATACAACACGATGGACATGATCGCCAGCATCAACTGCAGCGGGGACTGTACGTTCAACGAGCAGGCGGCATTATCAGATCGGTTGTTATCATTAGTAAAAATGTCTGTCCATCGGATTGCGCTTCAGACAACACACATACGCAGAAGACTGTTTTGATAGGTTACCCGTTGTTTAAAAAAATTGACGTAAATTTGACCAGTTTCTCGCAACATTGGTTATGTTGACATTCTCCTCTCAAACGTTGCGCATATCTGGCGCCAATCGTTCAGGAATTAATCACGACATAGTTTAACTGTTTAGGTAATTTTACTAGATAAGTGTTCGAACCAGACGTTAAACGGATAATAAACAATTGTTCCCAACGTTGCGCTTATATTCTGCGATTGTTCCCAGATACGCAAATCGTCCACTCTCGGGGACGCTTTACACATCGATATTTGCAAGTTGCAGAATATAAGCGCAACGTTGGGAACAATGAAATGATACGGGGAGCGGTGGTTTAGCGATGGATTACTATAGTGAGTGTGAGGTATTTAAAATTCACTCCATCTGGCCGATCGCATGGCGACATAAATAAGCGGTTGCCAATACAAAATCAAAAATGTATGGGTTTAAACCAACAAGAGACAGTTTCAATGAATGGCAATACCATTGCACTGTCGTATCCTACTAATTTGCGTATCGAGTTATATCAACATCATGTTTATAATAATACATTTATTCGTACTAAAATTGTACAATTCAACTAAATCAATGTATATAAGTTACTGTGTACATAACACAGTAAGCAATGAGCGCAGCTCGTCAATGGCTAAAAAAGAAGATTTCCTACTCCACAGTTGTTGATATGAAGCGGAACATCATTCCCTTGAGTGTACTGCACAACAACAACAACAACAACGGCGATCCAATGAGCATCGACATGAACTACACGGATCCGATTCTCGAGATTCTCAGCTACGAGATCCCGAAGGAAAGAGAATCTCGAGAAAAACGTGCGACCTCCAACGGTTGGTTCCGGAACAGTTCAACATGCGTCAAGGAGACGTTCTATGTCTCGTTTAAAGGTACGAAGCAGGCGCCACCTCGTGGGCATAGCAGGTACAACAATACGTGCACTTTCTCTCCATTCTATTTCTGATGCCTCCACAAATCCCAAACATGTTAACACACACCAGCCCCGGTCCATCTCTTTCTTTCCCCTTGTAGCAAAACAAACACACACGCGCGCACGCGCACACGCGCACACGCGCACACGCGCACACGCGCACACGCGCACACGCGCACACAGACACACAGACACACAGACACACAAGCATACAGACACACACAGACACACACACACACACATGTGAGTATAGAGGCCCAATTGGGGACTCTAATATTTGTAGTGGTAAGTGGGGACCTATAAAATACATGAGTTGGCCAGCTCACTGTTTAACCGTATTGTGGTTTATTTGACAAATAGCGCGTACGGTAAGCACATTTTTTACTTTCGTTCAAATTAAGCCACATAAATGATGTTAGAAATGTGCCTCTGAAGACCGCATCTGGGGACCTCGTATCACACACACACATTCACACACTGGAACTGGGGACTTCGGTCAACAACTTTTGTACGCAGACTTTCTGTAAAAAATGGAGTACATGCAAACTACATGGTTCATATGTATGTATTATAAAAAAATATATTAATTTTCATAATACGCTCACTGAAACTCGCGTTGACGTCGGCGTTTATTGATATTTCAACGCGTTAAATCATATTCAGATGTAAGCTATACACCATACACTGTGTATACACTGATGGAGTTACAAAAACGTCACACTTAATCAGATGTCCGCATATTGACACAGTTGTTTGATGATATCACACCACAAGTAGCGTTAGGAAGAGACACCGTATGCACATCAACATTATTTCCATCTAAAGAGATAGCATCATTCAATTAGTACAAGTACACACACAGGGGTAGAATGTACACACACAGGGGTAGAATGTACACACACAGGGGTAGAATGTACACACACATGCGTAGAATGTACACACACAGGGGTAGAATGTACACACACAGGGGTAGAATGTACACACACAGGGGTAGAATGTACACACACAAGGGTAGAATGTACACACATATGGAAGGATCACAGTTTGTCCGCTGTGAATTCCACACGAAGACTTCAATGGTGGAATCAATATACATATAGCTGAAAAAAACCAGCTAGGATCTCAAGCACAAACTGGACGTAGGACAAACTGTCAAATATAGGTAGAAGACATAATATAATTATGTAAAGTAAAAAGTGTTAGGAACAAGTAGACAATAGACGTAATGAGAAGGACCAATATGTTAAATTATAATCAGCTGTTAGATTCCATTCGGGGACTTCAAGCGAGAAATCAGTGCCCACATAGCTGACAGAATGTATTTAGCCAGTGCCTCATGCACGAGCTAGAAGTAGAACAACAATCGGTAGAAAGTACATAGGTAGAAAGTATATGTAAATATAAAATAAGTAGATATCTCAGGTAATGATAATGATAAGGACCAGTGTATTGAATAGATAGAAATTACATATAATGAGAAGATAATGACCAAAGATAGTCTGCTCAACCACGATCTATAAATAGAGACCTTTTCAATTCTGATTCCGATTCCAACACCGGTTGTCTCAGTTCGATTCCAATTCCAACTCCAACACAACTTTTGATTCAACTTGACCAAAAGTTGTGCTGTAGTCGGTTTGATTCCGATTCCGATTCCAGGAAACCTTTCGATTCCGATTCCAACTCCAATCGGGCCAACTACTTTTGCTTTATATTTATAAATAATGTAGTCAATGAATAGACTGGATACAGTCAACATTACAAGAATGTATGTAACGAAGTTTAAGTCATGATGTGCTCCATAATTGGTAATCGGTATATTGGTATATTTAAACGCATTGTGCCTACCATCAATTGATTAGGTACATGACATAACAGCATATTGTTGGCTACAGTGACCCAGATTAAGGAAGACCAAATGTTTTACTATCCACTTTATCTAAAATGCAGTTAACTCAGACAACCGGAGTTGGAAACGGAATCTGAATTGAAAAAGATCTGCTGGAGTCGGAATCGGAGTCGGAATCGTTGAAGCGGAATCGAACCTGGGTTCGATTCCGCTGGCTTGGTCTTCTCATTTGATATTGGCTGCCCATGGGAGGGGGCGCCTGCAAACGAAATGCAACACTTGTGAACTTCTTACATTTACAAACATGAAGTATTTATTGGCCAAGCGAATTGTCCCTGCCCTGTAATACGTGATACAAAATTTATGATAATAACGATCGTAAAACACTCTCTGCAAACAAGTATGCCTCTCCACAGAGCTCTGGATATCTTACAGGAATAAAGGTGACATTGAACGAAATCCAATATACAAATTTGTGTGTCTCAATATGCTATATTTACGATTAGAAATGTTATTGATGAATAAGAAATAGGTAGTGGTCATGCTACATCCAATTCGTGCGTGTTAATCTGTGGTTGATATCAAATTAGCTAAATCAATCAAATGAAATAAGAGTAATACTAATACCCACATGAGGCAGTGCAAGTGGCTGTCGTCTCCTCAGCTCCGTCCATGTTACTTTCACTGTCTGGATCATCTCGCACAACCACTTCTGTAAAGCATCAATTTAAGCAAAGGTCGCATCTATGTCAGGTAAAAAGGCGTCAACAGTGCAATTTGCTTAATCAAGAACTGACTAAAGAGCGTAATTGTATCTGCACACCAAACATAGATAAATCAAGGAAAGCAAAAATTGATGCAATGACATTTCACTCACCATCCGAATCGACTGTGAAGTCTTCAAACTTTGCAGGGGGGTGGTGGCGAACCAGATTCGTGGAGAGTAGCACCTTCGCCACTTTCGCTTTCTGGACGAGGTCCAACGGTAGCCGGTAGAAATCGCGGTGAACACGAATGGAATGTCCCATGAATTGCGCTAGCAGACAACATTTTTTGCGCAATTCAACCCTCTTCATTATGTTACATAACTCTACTTCCGTTGCTGACAAGGACAGCTCTATCTCCTTGTCTGGCACGGACATTTCTTTCGGTGCATTTTGCACATCCATGGTCTTCATTCGTTGAACTTCTCCACCCCTCTTTCGGTTGAACATTGTAATTTCGCACAGCGTGTAGCAGTCAAATTCAGCGTAGGAACTTGCGCTGACTATCACCTGTCTCCGTAGCTGTGTCGAGGTTTTGGACATCTTCGCACAGAGGAACCAACTTCAACTTGTTCGACTTGTTGATGTCAATTGTCTGGAGTGCACCCGAAGAAATGTTGTCTGTCCACATTACGTCATAAAGCTCCTCAAACGTCTTGCCGTGTCTCTTCTTCGTTTCATCTTCTTCCATCAACCCCTCACAGTGCAACATCTTTGCACATTTCTTCAAACAATAGCCGAGATTGAGGGCAAGGCTAGGTGTTTTGTACTTTCGTGAAGTAGCATCATACCCTGCGACCTGCTTGACAGCTTCAAGTGTTTCAACGAAGTTCTTCGCATCAATGCAATTTTGAATGCATTGGATCTTTGCATTTGGCAGCTGGCGTACGTTTACAATCAATCTTGCAAGTTACCGCATTTTGTCACTTACAATTTGTTTTCGTTTGTAGTTTTTAGTGGCCCCACTTTGTTGTTCCAAGTAGACCTAATGTGCACCGCATTTATTCGTATCGTATGTTATAATTACGCATGTTATATATGTCTAGTCATTCACGAATTTACATGAAATGCATAGAAGAAATTATTAGAAGGAAGACAGGCCTACAGTAACTACACTGATAACAGGGAGGAAACGTAAAATGAAGACAGGCCTGCAGTAACTACACTGACAACAGGGAGGAAACGTAAAATGGTCCGAACCTTGTTTTAATATATAAAGTAGTTTTCTTACTGCGTTGCACCAGTATTTAACCTGCCAACCCAAAAGCGTCAGCGTTTTGTAAAATAAGTGTTTAAGTGTGCCGCTTTTAGAATATAGTCATTTTTACCGCAAAATATGCTCAGTCCAAATTACGAAGTGACAATAGGTTTAATGGCAATACAGTTGTTTTGCCCCAGTTGCACATTGCTGCGAATTACAACTTTTATTCAGACACACCTCTGAACGTTACATCCGTGGGGTCATAGATTAATCCTTGAAAATTTGGCTTATTGTAATATCGAAAGTTATTCAAATATCACGGCTGTTCTCAAATAAGTTATTGTTTTACGAGAAACACTGTGGTATTTCCTTTCAGTTAGTTGTAATATGTGCCGACAAGCTGGACACTGCTAGGATAATGCACCCCACGGTTCCTGGGAACGCCCATGCATTTCGAGTCGCTGTGCTTAAGTTTCTGCAGCCGTCACTAATTCACAAAACTTATGTTAAATCAATAAACTAATTACCTGAAACTATCACATGCTACGGCAATGAATGAAGACAGTCACAGGCTGCATACACCCAGAACGGAAGACGGTTGTAAACGGCACATGTTTGGCTTAGTGAGTTGACTCAAGCAGTTGTAAAAGTGTCAGAGCTTTCCACACCTCGAGCGTTGTGTAATGCTTTAGGCGAACATGCAGTGACGACAGTCATTTTATCAGATTGTCGATGATTTTATAATAAAAACGATTTTGCGCGCTTTCTTAGCGGGTAAATAAATGCTTGCAAATATAACTACTTAAATGATCACAGTATTTGGCAATACCCCAGCTAAAATACCATCTGATCACTTAATAATGTAGTAATAAAACATTTGAAAAGACTATTTAATTTCGCTACATACTCACTACGACGTGTATATTAATTCGGGCCCATGCATTCTGCCAACGGGCTTTGCAAGGTATATTATTCGTTATCAAGAAACTGTGATGAATGTCGGTACATTTGGCACAGTTACTTTAATTGTTACATACAAAGTTATATAATGAAATATAAACAACATTTCTAGAACGTTATAAATTCATGTAGATTTGTTGTCAAAACGCTATGTATTGGTATATTGGCCATTAGCCTTGGTTTATGAGAATGTATTCTTTGTGTTCAACGCACACTATATATGGCATATCAAATCAAACTTATTGCGCGTTATGAAAGGCATACACATTTTGAAACCATAATACGCACTTTAAAAAAAATAAAGGGTGGAAACTGAGACGCGCACAAGATTGCACATAATCAGGACTAATACAAAATTAGCCACTCATTTTATGTCGCTTACTGTTGATCATCAGATGAACGGCTGAACTCGACAACCATCTCGGCAGGCGTTTAAGTTACGCAATCAGTCAACCTCAGCCCGCTTACGCTGCTCCCTTTGATCTAGTCTTCGGTTTAGATTGCGCGCGAAGCTCCCACACAACTGCGCCATATAAACTTTGCAGTGTCCTGTAGAACAATTAAGAACTGATTTCGTTTGATGAAAATTTACGTAACGTTATGTAACATTAAGCAACTGGACCTAAAATGAGCATATATCAGATACATTTTTTATCTGGATAGGAGCTACAACTCGGGAATGCATATATATAGTGTGTCCACTTAATTTATTAATGAAACTATGTAAGTGATTTACTATTCTGTTGCGCTTTAAAGGATGTAATTCATCAACTTGAAAGGGTGTAGCTTTGCTTTACTAGAGGAACATGACTTGAGTGCATTCCCGAGTTGAAGCTCCTATCCAGATAAACCCTTTCACAAATGTAACGCGAGTAAGCAAAACAGCTCGATTATTCTATCTGTCATGCGTTTCGTTTACGTAACATATAAAACTGGTTGTTGAGTGTAACAGCATACTAACATCAAATGTGAGAGTTTACATAATAAATAAATCGATTTGTGTACCACATCCGCACGACTGATTCAGCACTGCTCACCATGACACTAAGTACTCACCCCCAAATTAACTACATGCTGACGTTATGGTGGGTGATGTGGGTGTTGTTGAATACAAAGATTCATTGTATACACGAGAAGTGACCAGCATAAGTTCACAACAGATAGACCAGATCTGGTGTCATTGATGGCCAGCTGGACGTTACTAGAAATCACCAAGCCAGAGGGAGAGCATTTATTACATAGGAAATAACTTAGTTATGGCTCTAGATCAATCGGATCTTGCAAACCTGATATGGACATTTCATTATATCTACTGTTTTTTTAGACTATATAGTGACTTTGAAGTTAAAGATTGGTGTTTCGCTGATTGAAGGAAATAAAAAATGAAATCACCCTAAGTATCGTTGCATTTACTGAATCATTACTGCGATATGATTTTTAGTCTTTTTGGTAATTTCAAGCTATATAGCAGATGGAACACATCTATAAACTCTATAAACTTTGCAAAAATATGAAAGAATATGGTTTGTTAATGTGCTAAGTGTTCAACAATTGTGTCAGGAAGGAAATCAAATCATTAGTGACATAACAAAGTAATACCATCACTGCCTTGTCCCTTCACTCTAACAACCATCACCACCTAATTGTATCTGGTAGAAATCAAAACATTAGTGACATAACAAAGTAATACCATAACCACCTAGTCTCTCCACCCTAACCCCTCAACCATTTACACTCACTAAGTATGTCATAAAACTGCATCTGGAAAGAAAACTAACTATATATGAGTACATTAACTACTTTACATAGAACTACATAGTTTTTACTAATACATACACCCGAATGCACAACAACATGGCATTTTCTCTGGTTATCCGTACATGACGACCAGAAACACAGCCAAATTGTATGAATGCAGCAGTAGGACTGGTCATTAATGGTCCGCTATGCGGTTATAAATAGAGGCCAGTGGTATTGCTAGTTTGCTTGTAAGTTAGACGACGTTACGTATGTGTGTTCCAACTGTCAAATCCTAATTGGGGACCTTCGGCTAAAATGTTTCTTATACTTTGCCAGGGTGATCTGAGTGGCTAAAAGTCGAAAAATTTGAGGTCCCCACTTACAGGCTTGTATGTTAGGTGGAAGTCCCAAGTTAGGCATCTCCACCCTCACACACACACACACGCACGCACGCACGCACGCACACCCGTTCGCACCCACGCGCACACACAAACTCTTGCTACACTGTTCCTTATCCCGTTTACTTTTCCCAGACTTGGGGTGGCATGACTGGATAATTCAGCCAGAGGGCTTCGAGGCGGCTGTATGCAGCGGAACATGTCCCGGTAGAGTCAACTTCGGCCCGAACCACATACACCAGAAGGAGAAGGTAACCTATATACCTGCACGGTTACCATCACTTTAATAAACAATACATAATCACAGTAATTCCGAGGTATATCATTTTCACAGGAAAACGTTTGCGCAGACCCATGAACTAGACGCCGCTCTATAAGAACTTGCCTTTTATATTTTATACATACGAAACTACTGTTGGACTCCCGATAACCATGTTCGTTTCTTGTATGTGCAGTGGTCACGTGTGGATGTATAGCTATGAAGACTAGTCATGGTACGCGTTGTTCTTTGCTCAGCAGGTGGTTTTTGAGGAGAAGTGTGGTCCAAGTCGGCTGCAGTCCTTCAGCATCCTGCACTACGACGACAGCGGCAACCTGACCGTGTCTGTGCTCGACGACTTCATCATCGCAGACTGCGGATGCAAGCCGTGAACTAGGCGAGTTGTGTTTGACTGGTCACGTGAAATGATCACATGACTGCCGGATCTGCGTGGAGGAGTTGAACGGGTCTCTTAGCTTTGATTTGCATTCGCCGTTCAATCCCGGTCACTGTACATAAGGCTTATTTCACTACTGTTCTGACAATTGCAGTAGGGACATTATTATTATTACTCAATTTGGTTTGCTATTGAATCGAATAATCAGTTCAACACTGTATAACAAATATGAAATTATAAATAATGGCGTTACTTTTTACAAACAATTTACTCATTCATGACACAAAGGAAGAAAACATGGTAATACTGATTTCCCTGTCAAATATAACGTTTTTGTATATAGTTGTTATAATAGTATCCCTTTGTGAAAATATTCACTTGGATGATTATTACAAAACGTATTTACTTTGGATTTAGAAGATGAACGTCTTGACGGCCATACACATTTTTCACCAGGGACTGAATTGTGGGAATTCAATGTTCCCCTGCTCGCCAAATAGGGTCGCTGCACACTTGAAGAACACAATGGAGAGATCGAGACCAGCACAACCAAACGTTTCACTCGTGGGCAATAAAATGGTCAATAACCATTGGGCACAAATCGGATATAATATACCATGCAGACAGAAACAACTGTTTTACAGATTGAGAGGGTCGCCCAGTGGTGTACAGAGAACACGATGTGTTTATGCGTGTGCGCGTGCACGCGTGCGTGCGTTCGTGTGTGCGTGCGATGTGTGTTGTTTGTGTGTGCGTGCGATGTGTGTTGTTTGTGTGTGCGTGCGATGTGTGTTGTGTGTGTATGTGTGCGTGTGTGCGTGTGTGCGTGTGTGCGTGTGTGTGTTTGTTTGTCTTTGTGTGTGTAGGTTTGTGTTTGTTTGTGTGTGTTCGTGTCTGTGTGTGCGTGTGATTGTGTCTGTGTGTGTGCGTGAGTTTGTGTGTATGTGTGTTTGTGTGTGTGCGTGTGCGCGCGCTTGTGTGAGAGTGAGTGAGTGATGGATGAAAGATGCGGAAAACGATACGAGACATGAGCCGAGACTACGTGTGTACCGACTCAGCCACGTGTGGGATAGCCTGCTCACCGCATCATTTGGCGAGCAGAGGGAAAACTGTATTTCCATTATTCTGTTTTTGTTGAAGACAACGCAGTTGATTCGTTGATGTAAGATAAACTTCTTAGTTGTGATCCAAAAAAATGGATTAAAATATTCCTAATAACACATTTTAATTGATATAATAAGTAATATAAATAAAGCAAATAATTGGTGAAATCAAATATCGGTATATTAACACACTAGTGTTGTTTATTTATCAATAATTTGTATGGCGAATATTTTATTTATATTAATTATAGGTTTGGTAGTCATATTTAGTATTGTACATATAATATTATGAACGGAACTTGAAATCGCCGCACCGCCTAGATGTCGCTGCTGTGTGACAACAATGCATGCATTTTATTTCTCACTTATTGTGAATTTAATTGTCCTCTTAGTCACATAGATATCGATACCAATGTGTCTAATCAACAGGTAACTTTGTCGTATAAAGATACAACAACAAAACACAACGATCGATACATGTTTTGACAGAGACACCACGACGTCGTGAAGAATTGGTTTCATCAATAGTGTTGCATGTTATATCTGCATTAAGATAATGAAACTAGATTTGATGAAACATGGAATTCAAAATTGTGTTCACACCTGCTTCATCAGAAATATGTGCGTTCGTTCCACGTAAACGTGTCACTGACTGGGTGTGTGTGTGTCCGTGCGTGTATGTATGTGTGTGCGCGTGCGTGCGTGCATGAGAGTGCGTGTGCGCGCGTGTATGTGTTTGTGGGTGAATTTGTAAGTGATCCAGATGGTTTTGAAGGCATTATGAACCTGTGGGTGAACGTACACGTGAATGCCTACACACCTACATGATCGTTAGTATGACAATGTTCTTCGTCATTATCCAAATTCCTTTAGCATTCGACGTATGCGTTCGATAGACAGGTGTACGCTGGGGTATATTATGGATTGCACCTACCTAATTGTAGTAACTGTTGTGAGTTTGATCATGTGTATTTTGCAGAAGGTTGAGTGTACAGGGTAGCATATATAGGTTACGGACGTTTTCACTTTGGTTTATTGTTTGATGTCGGTATCATTTCATTGGATTTATGTGATTTCGCGAACAGTTGTCGAATTGGGTTAGAATAAATCCTGTGGTACATCTTCGAGCGTTTATCAGTTTGCGAATTAGTGGGGGATACTGTATTAGGGTTCCCTTTGGCACATCATACTGGCAACCTTTATATAGGAATTAGTGGGGGATACTGTATTAGGGTTCCCTTTGGCACATCATACTGGCAACCTTTATATAGGAATTAGTGGGGGATACTGTATTAGGGTTCCCTTTGGCACATCATACTGGCAACCTTTATATATGAATTAGTGGGGGATACTGTATTAGGGTTCCCTTTGGCACATCATACTGGCAACCTTTATATAAGAATTAGTGGGGGATACTGTATTAGGGTTCCCTTTGGCACATCATACTGGCAACCTTTATATAGGAATTAGAGGGGATACTGTATTAGGGTTCCCTTGGGCACATCATACTGGCAACCTGTATATAGGAATTAGTGGGGGATACAGTATTAGGGTTCCCTTGGGCACAGCATACTGGCAACCTTTATATAAGAATTAATGGGGGATACTGTTTTACGGTTGCCTTGGGCATAGCATACTGGCAACCTTTATATAGGAATTAGTGGGGGGGATACTGTATTAGGGTTCCTTTGGGCACAGCATACTGGCAACCTTTATATAAGAATTAATGGGGGATACTGTTTTACGGTTGCCTTGGGCATAGCATACTGGCAACCTTTATATAGGAATTAGTGGGGGGGATACTGTATTAGGGTTCCCTTTGGCACATCATACTGGCAACCTTTATATAGGAATTAGTGGGGGATACAGTATTAGGGTTCCCTTGGGCACAGCATACTGGCAACCTTTATATAAGAATTAATGGGGGATACTGTTTTACGGTTGCCTTGGGCATAGCATACTGGCAACCTTTATATAGGAATTAGTGGGGGGGGGATACTGTATTAGGGTTCCTTTGGGCACAGCATACTGGCAACCTTTATATAAGAATTAATGGGGGATACTGTTTTACGGTTGCCTTGGGCATAGCATACTGGCAACCTTTATATAGGAATTAGTGGGGGATACTGTATTAGGGTTCCCTTGGGCATAGCATACTGGCAACCTTTATATAGGAATTAGTGGGGGGATACTGTATTAGGGTTCCCTTTGGCACATCATACTGGCAACCTTTATATAGGAATTAGTGGGGGATACTGTATTAGGGTTCCCTTTGGCACATCATACTGGCAACCTTTATATAAGAATTAGTGGGGGATACTGTATTAGGGTTCCCTTTGGCACATCATACTGGCAACCTTTATATAGGAATTAGAGGGGATACTGTATTAGGGTTCCCTTGGGCACATCATACTGGCAACCTGTATATAGGAATTAGTGGGGGATACAGTATTAGGGTTCCCTTGGGCACAGCATACTGGCAACCTTTATATAAGAATTAATGGGGGATACTGTTTTACGGTTGCCTTGGGCATAGCATACCTGGCAACCTTTATATAGGAATTAGTGGGGGGATACTGTATTAGGGTTCCTTTGGGCACAGCATACTGGCAACCTTTATATAAGAATTAATGGGGGATACTGTTTTACGGTTGTCTTGGGCATAGCATACTGGCAACCTTTATATAGGAATTAGTGGGGGGGATACTGTATTAGGGTTCCTTTGGGCACAGCATACTGGCAACCTTTATATAAGAATTAGTGGAGGATACTGTATTAGGGTTCCCTTGGGCACATCATACTGGCAACCTTTATATAAGAATTAGTGGGGGATATTGTATTAGGGTTCCCTTGGGCACAGCATACTGGCAACCTTTATATAACAATTAGTGGGGGATACTGTTTTAGGGTTCCCTTGGGCACAGTATACTGGCAACCTTTATATAAGAATTAGTCGGTGATACTGTATTAGGGTTCCTTTGGGCACATCATATTGGCAACCTTTATATAGGAATTAGAGGGGATACTGTATTAGGGTTCCCTTGGGCACATCATACTGGCAACCTTTATATAAGAATTAGTGGGGGATACTGTATTAGGGTTCCCTTGGGCACAGTATACTGGCAACCTTTATATAAGAATTAGTGGGGGATACTGTTTTAGGGTTCCCTTGGGCAGAGCATACTGGCAACCTTTATATAAGAATTAGTGGGGGATACTGTTTTAGGGTTCCCTTTGGCACATCATACTGGCAACCTTTATATAAGAATTAGTGGGGGATACTGTATTAGGGTTCCCTTGGGCACAGCATACTGGCAACCTTTATGTAAGAATTAATGGGGGATACTGTTTTAGGGTTCCCTTGGGCATAGCATACTGCCAACCTTTATATAAGAATTTTCCTGAGCCTTAATGGCATATTTCTATGGGTGCATGGGTTGCATTGCTGGCGAAGATATAATACCACCCTGTAAGCTCACGAGCGTTTACGTGGTCAAATGAATACCTGGCAGTGTAACAGTGTAACCGTTTAATCGTATTGCATTGGCAATGCATGGCAAAAAGTTTAGTTGTCTGAAGTCATTTTGCAATTCTCAGTTCAATGCCAATGTAAAACGTGTTTTTGTCATCGATGTCTCGCCTTGCCATTCCTTGCTCTGACATCTGCGTCTGTGCCGCCCTGCTTGTCGACTGCCCAGGTATGTGAAGGACTCCACCTCTTCAAGTGCCGTCGCTTCCGATATGACTGGGTCGATGGTCAGTGTAGTAACATTCAGCACCTTCGTCTATCCTTTATGTACGTTGAGACCCACTTGTGAGTGTATGACTGCTAGTTGTGTTGTCTTGTCCTGCATCTGTTGGTGGCTGTGGGACATGAGTGCCAGATTGTCGGCGAAGTCCAGGTCCTACAGTTGCGTCCACAATGTCCAGTTGATATCATTCCTCTCCGCATTATGCTCCTTTTCAAAACACTGTAACTCTTGTTGCAATATCTGTGACATGTACTTTTTACGAGGTAGGTGACCTATCTCATCCGGGCTTGGTACCGAGAACGACATTAGCAATAGCATTTGCCTTTGGAACGCCTTACTCTTACGGTCCACACACAAAACAACGAAAAACAACATAACAAACTGGGACGGAGAAAATAGTAGACATCGAGACAAACTAAAGAATACGACACGTAAAAGACGCCATCTGGTCACAAAGAGCAAAAACACCAGTAAATCGAGACAAGGCCATCTACCATCTCTCACACGAGTACGATGGTGTCATATGACCTAAACGTCACGTGTCCTAATGACGCCTGCGAGGTATGCAGGCGAAAGCCTCGACAAGGTAATTAACGTTTTGGATATGTTAGAAATAAACTGAATACAAGTGAACAATCGTGAAGAATGTTCAGTAATTTTTTTAAATACCAACAATGACCGTTGTGCCAGTTTGACAATGATGTGACGCATTAATTTTTTTAATATTTTAATACAATTCATAGGGAATATGACATAGTTTCCCCACCATAACAAATAGTACAATTTTCTTTCAAAAATACAGATAATTTATATGGCTACGTAACTACACAATGCCTTTAATATGACGTGATTTTCATCGTGCAAAAATATGTAAGGTGCAAGTGAACTACGAACATTTCTTGAACAAAATCTAAACCACAAACACGGCAGTGCGCACCAAAGTTGATACTCGCCATTATTACCAATTTGGTTTAGTTATGACTGATAATAATAACAATTACTGAGCATCCCATTCCTGGATAATATGAAAAATGCAATTGAGCTGTACAAAGCCAAACATAACTAAAATAAAATATAAAAACCTTCGCAAAGATTTTGCGAACGGTTTGAAGTATAAAAATATTTCGGCAATGTCCGCATTTTGATACGTATTTCTGTCACGTGTCGTGAGCTGGGTGTGCAGGATGTTCAACATCTACTTCACGTGGTGATTTCGTACACGCATCTTCTGCAAGGGTATATACAACACACTCATTCATTATTTTTGTTTAAAACACATTTACCGTATCGCGGCACCTCCTACACCAATATCAATGGAATTATCGCACACACTTCTGTTATTCGTTTTGTTTTTATACTAATACTAATTAGTTATGCTGCGCCGTCTTGTATGCGCATTGGGAAATATGCACACGCCGTCAATTATAATACTCTTATGTTTCAACATATCAAATAATAAGCATATGACGTAGAAAGTCCTACGTAATATGTTCTCCTTGTGGCCTACAGTAAATACTCACAGTGATACTAAGACATATTCGCTATTGATTGCGTGACTGACTGACGTGGCTTGCTATATTCTGCGCATAACTTGGGCAATTTCAATGACTTGGTAAATGCAAAATACAATGTAAACGGATGTCAGTTTGTATACAATACATTCACATATAGTAAGTGTGTGTGTGTATACTCACACACTCACGCACACACGCACAATCACGCTCACGCACGCACACACTTATTTGGAAATACGCACGCCCATTTAAATATATAATACATACATACATGGAAGTTAGTAAGGAACAAAGCAAGCAAGCAAACAACCAAGCATACGAGTAAATATTTTGGAAATTAGGTGTACTAGGTTCAAATATCTTATAGTAAGGATTGGGAAGATGAACGAAGACCCTAATACGCTGGCAACGAAATATTGTTGGCGAATGCTGACAACTGATATCAACCCGTTTGCCCTTTGTGACCTCTTGCGAAAATGGTGTAAGTTAAGCCTTAAAAGACGGAAATAGTTGAGTAATGAAATGCGTGTTAAATGGATGCATATGTATCTTTTGTGCCTTTTAAATTTTGTCTGTTAGTCTTTTAGTTTTTAGAAGGGGTATGTAGGAAGAAAGAAATGCGTTACACGTTGAAATGTATCATTAATATATGAACATACAGTAATTATTTCAGAAAATAAACTCACAAATAAAACACAACAGAACATTAACCTGCGAAAGAAGTTTATCTATAATAAATTAACCTTAAAATTCATATATACGGAAACTACACGCGGAATGACGTTACTTTTGGGAGTTCTCTAACCGACTCCTGTATAGATACAACTGGAATAGCTAAATGGATTAGATTTTCAGAACCCGCATAGGAAAACACATCCGCCTTTGAATATAATATGGAAATGGTTCTATTAATGGTTTTATGACATACCACATCCGCATACCGTTCCCGTATATATCGAACTCTAGCTGTAGTTGTATAGCAGATGGAAAGAAAGCCGTACTAGGCAGTAGTGCTATAATCCGTCAACTCCACACGCACCCCAACTCCTAATAACTACACTATTGCAGTGAAGTCGCATGGTGTCCACATACATGCATGCATGTCAGATAAATAAATTGGTTGAACGGAATACAACCCGCACACACCTACACACTACTGCATAATACCAATAGACACTCAGAAATGAAGGACCAAACTGCACTACAACACTACATTCCTAGACTTGGGCACAAAACAAAGGCCAATTACAAAGAAGGGCTTTAAATTCTACTGAATATAACATGCTCAAACTATGAGCCATGACATCACCACCAAAGGGCAGATATCATATGTCATATTTCCTAATGGGGATCTAGTATAAATGTATCTGATAGGTGGCGCTATTAGTAGTGCGACTTCACGCAATATAACACATAGTTAGTTAGAATACATGCATTTAGTGCAGGCAGTGTGCCAAATGCCTTTACAAATACATACATACATACACACATACATACATACATGCATACATACACACATACACACATACATACGTACATACATTCGTACATACATACGTACATACATACACAAATATATACATACATACATACATATTATACCTGGATGCATATGAATTTACACTATGCGTGTGTGCGTACGTGCGTGCGTGTCGCGTGTGTGCCATCACGATCACGTTAAATAAAATGACTGGCTAAAAAACTGAACGTTAAAAACCGAAGAACAATGGTCGACCTTACCTTTGCCGTAATGTCGGCTATGTCTCCTGGCTGTAGTCTTTTCCTAGTTTCCATTGTCTCTCTCTGAAGTTGTTACATCATGGTATAGTATTTCCCATCTCTTCGTATGCACTCTCCATGCCACGATTTAATTCACTGCCTCACTCCTGTCCTTCCTCAAGCACTCTCTCTTTCCCTCCCTGTCTCCCGCCTCCCAGCCTCCCCGCCTCCCCGCCTCCCCGCCTCCCTGCCTCCCTGCCTCCCGCCTCCCGCCTCCCTGCCTTTCTTTGTCCCTCCCTGCCTCCCTGCCTCACTGCCTCCCTGCCTCCCTGCCTCTCTTTCTCCATCTCTCCCTCCCGCCACCCCTCCCTCCCTATCCCACTCCGTATTTCTCATTCCCTGCCTTTCCTCCCTTCTGCCCTACCACCTTCACTGGCTCTCTTCGTAATTTCTATACACACACACACACACACACACACACACACACACACACACACACACACACACACACACACACACACACACACACACACACACACACACACACACACACACACACACACACACACACACACACACACACACACAAACACACACACACACATATATGTATATGTGTGTGTATACATATACACACACACACACACACACACACACACACACACACACACACACACACACACACACACACACACACACACACACACACACACACACACACACACACACACACACACACACATATATGTATGTGTGTGCGTGTGTGCGTGTGTGCGTGTGTGCGTGTGTGCGTGTGTGCGTGTGTGCGTGTGTGCGTGTGTGCGTGTGTGTGTGTGTGCTTGCGGGTAATAGTATTTCATGAGTGTGTATGTGTATTCTACCTGTAATCAGATAGCTCATCTCTAGCGGCTGTCGCTTTTGTGCGGTCAGAAGGATTCAGCTGGACCATGTTATAAATCACAGCTTTGATTCCCTGAAGCACCGACATGTCGTCGTCTCGGAGGGACACGACAACTGGCTGCTTCTTTCCTTGTGTAGTAGCTCCTCGCCGATAGCCCTCGATGTAGGTGTCTCTGCAAACGAACAATAGTTATCCCACGGTCTTCGCGTTGTTGAGGACCCATTTTTGCCAACAGGCTAGTTTTGAGGATCGTTTGTTGTATAGGCTTACTGCTGTGAAATCTAATAGCGTAGTAAGTGGTCATTGACAACCGGGTCAGCGTATATCGAACACTGATTTATATATATATATATATGTATATATACATATATATATGTATATATATATACATATATATATGTATATATATATATACCCCCGTTTGTTAATATATATATATTATCGAAACAATACAAACGGGTATATACCCGTTTGCATTGTTTCTATAATACATTAATATATACTAGACATGTCGCAAATTATCGGCGCATGATGGAGTGAAGGATACTAGAGTGCATTTTATTTATCCCAACAGCAGAAACATAAATTATACATAAATACATACGAATACTAAGATACAATTTTTTTATAACAATTTAAATAATATAAACAAAATACAAAACAAATCGGCGTGGGATGGGAGACTCGACACTAAAATAAAAAAAACCAAAGTAAAAATAACATATTCTTTATGCATAGACTCCTTCCTTTTATATAACAAGACAATTTGTTTTTCAAAATATTTTTTTGTCAGTCTGTTTGTTTGTCTGTTAAGTAATATGCGTGCGTGTGTGTGTTTGTGTGCGTGTGTTGCGTCGATGTGTTGTGTACCAGAGTAGGCATGAGTGTAAATATACGAAATTAAATGTTGTATTGTAATGTTATATAAAATGATACACTAATTCATGATTTGTTGATTTGGCGTTGTGTGTTATTTGCCAGTTTAAAATGTAGACAGGTAGATTTTGATGTTCATATTTGTAGTAACATTTGAGCTGTTGTAATTTCAGTAAATCTTCTAATTTTAATATACTGAGTTTAAAAAAGCGGTTCTGTATGTGACTTGTATTTGCTTGGTATTATTATTCATAGTGCTTTCTTTTGGACTTTCATTAATTTGTTTCCTTGATATCCCCATATCATAATGCAGTAACTAATGTGATATAGTAGCCATGCATTATATAACATAATTTTATTTGTTAAAGGTAACACATATTTTATTTGTTTAATATTCCTGTAATTTTTTCACAATTATTATATATGTTTCTTCCAATTGAAGTGAGTGTCTAAAATGAAGCTAAAGAAGTAAAATACGTATACTCTCTCAATAGTAGTATTATTTGTTTTGAGAGATAGTCTCTGTGTAGGTTTGTTCGGCATTTGGAAGGTCATATATTTAGATTTACTTTTATTTAGTGATAACTTGTTAATATTAAGTCAAGTCATTTGTATATATATATATATAGCAATACTATATATATATATATATATAGTAAATAATAGTGGTCCAAGAATGGACCCTTTGGTACACCATCTTTTATAAGTAAAGTTTCAGATGCAGTATCATCGAATTCATTGTACTGCTTAGGGTTGTTTAAATAATTTTTGAATAAATGTAGCGTTTTGCCATCTAAACCATCTTAATTTGTTTAATAATATAGAATGGTCAATAGTGTAAAATGCCTTGGTCAAGTCAAGAAACATACTAAATGGCGAGTCGCCCCTACCCATTTGAGCAAATATTCTATCCAACAACAGAAGTGATGCAAATTCAGTTGAATGATTAGGTCTAAATCCATACTGATTATGAAAAATATGTATTGAACTCACCACTAGCATAAACCGTGAGTAATGTAGTGTGAACCGTTTGCAGTGCTTTCCTCTTTATATAATCAAACAACAAATTTATGACCCACCTAATCTTGGTATTAGATGCCGTGCACCGGGTTCGTGCTGAATCAAAGCGGGAAACGTAAGCCCAAAAGCTAACACATCAACTGAATCCGTATATGGTGAATCTGCGAAGAATCCCGGGGCTTTAAAGTAGGGAGTTTTAACATCCGACCAGAATTTCCCGTATTCCGATGCACTGTCCACCCTTTTGGAAAGGCCGAAATCGCTTACTTTTGCCACGACATTGCCGCCACCTATAACAGATTACAGTAATTTAACCATGTAACGTCATTACACACAACACTGTAAAATGTCGAAGATATAACACACGTAGAGTTACTTTGGGCATAAGTGTAACGGGCCGAAACAGGTTCATGAGGTTAGAGAACAATAACAACCTTTCGGTAGAAACTACAATCTTTATTAAGTAATCAAGACACACGATGGGATGACTAACTATAATTAATACCAAACACAAACACAACCCGACCAGGTCCTCGGCTCTCTATTGGGCCCGTCGCATCGCCCTAAAACATACATTGAGTGAGATCCCGCGTGGAACATATCACACAGATGCATCGTAGGCCCTACAGTAGTCAACATCGATAGATCGACTATAACGTATGTTAAGAGACACCAGATGGCAATACTGCTACACACTATGCAGGCTGGGTTTGGTCGCTTATACCAACTTCCCTTCAGCCCTCAAGAACATACACACACTGTAGACATAGTCAAGAGACAATGGACATAGATTATCTGTTTCACGTTATCTCCGCTAACTTATCTTACATATGCAACAATGACATTATTTTACAGCTCCCTGTAAACAACCTGGCTAATTTCATAACCGACTTCAAACTTAGCACACATTAGCAATGTTGCCGTTGGCAATTCACATCAACTGGGCTAAGATTATACGTGCCATACCTTACAACTCAGTTATTGCGTACACTGTACAGCGTGACCAACTCCGTCACGGTTTCCTACAGATAAAGTTCATAATGTCACTAACTAAATACTGCTGCCATCACGTGATATCACACACAATACAAATAGCAAAGTCCCTTTCACGTGCGTGTAAATAAAAGTAACTAGTCGTACCCGTGGTGCAACAATACACAAAACGACTCAGTATCAATACAATCAGCATAATGTATATTATGCGATAATTCCTGTAACGCCAACGGCGCTCCATAAACTTTCGGCGAAGCCGACTTGGTATGATTTGCACAATTACTCATCGATCCAACAGTCACGATGTTGGTTATACGTTTACACGTAATGCACAGCCACAGAGTTAGAGTACACTTACTAACATAATAAGCGTAGACAAACTAAACATACTCAGATACCGACATTATTGTCATTACCATATATGGCATATTTGGCTTACGTGACGCGAGCGGTAATAAGGAACGCAGTGAAATTACTCAAATTAACGAACATTTAGGTCGAATTATAATACAGATATACGACTAGTGTAAGCACAAGATGAATTGTAACATCACCGTTTGGTACATACTCTGGATCATCCCTGTTATGTCACGGATTCTTGAGTAGACAGCCACTTTCACCAACGTATCTCGTGGTGTAATCTTATCGCACCGCCAAAAAGGACAGTGTCACACTGAAATTAAGCTACCCTAAAAAAAGGGCGCCCTAGTACATAATGCGAAGTGACAGAGTAGGGTATAACCGTGCTGCAGTGAGCACCTGGTTACATCCATCCCCTCATGAATATCCAATATACTTCGGAGATTCATGAAATTAAAAGTCAGTAACTAACACAACTACCAATTATAGTCACAAATACATGTGTTAATCACCATAACACACTATCCTCTACTCTCAACCGGACGTTACAGTTGTTGCAGTGACCTGCCCTTGGATGTCTACAAGAACGTGGTTCCCTGTGTACGTTGGAATGATATCCAGCAGTGCGCTTACCACTACGCCGAGGAACGACCTCTTTTTCATCACTCGTGTCACTACTGGACGTTACAGAACTCACTAATGGAGAGACATTGGGGGGAGTCGCTGACCACGCACCCGCCACTGCTATGACACCGTCATTGGAACTGGACGAGCAGTCACGTGCATAAGGCCTCGTCCGGCGTATACGAGGAGTGGTCGCTCTTGATCGAGATCGTGCGGGTTGTATGTCTTCCGGGAACAACGGACGCTCGGTGATCTTCAGCTCAGCCCGGCCAACAGTACGTGGAAGGCCAAACCCGTCCGCTGGCTCCACTGTGTATACGTTGTGTTGTCCATGCCTACTAACCACGCGATACACTCGGTCTTTGAACGCATCTTGGATCTTGTTTCGTCCGGCAGGGTGATTCCGGACGTAAACCAGTGTACCGATCGGGATTGACTGATCCGTAGCCTTGCGGTCGAATGCCAATTTTCTTGTTGTGGCAGCCTGTTGGAGGCGCCTGTTGACAGTGGCATAGACCTCCTGTAGTCGCTGCTGGTGGAGACTCACCCAAGACTCTGGATCGTCATCCCCACCTTCTACCGGGATGTCAATGTCAAACTGTAGATCCACCGGTAGTCTGGCATGCCGTCCAAACATCAAATAGAAAGGACTGTGCCCTGTTGACGCATGTGGTGTGACATTGTAAGAGTAGACAAGTTCTTGTAAGTACTCCGGCCATCTTCGTTTCTTCTCTTCTGGGAGACTGCGCAACAAGCCATGTAGCGTCCTGTTAAACCTTTCCGTTTAACCATTCCCTTGTGGATGATACGGGGTGGTCCGTGACTTCTTCATGCCGTACATGGTGCAGAGATGGCGAATGACTTTGCCTTCGAAGTTTGCGCCCTGGTCAGAATGGATTCTCGCGGGCGTCCCGTACTTGCACAGCCATTTATGGACGAATGCTTTGGCGGTAGTCTGTGCAGTCTGGTCTTTCGTAGCTACCGCCACGGTAAACTTTGTGAACGTGTCCGTAATTACAGGTACGTCTTCCTTGCCACCAGCTCGTTCCAACTTCGTAAAGTCCATACAGACCACTTCCAATGGTCTGGTAGCGAGGATGCTCTCCATGGGTGTTCTCACTGGTTTGTAGGGCATCTTAGCTAAAGTGCACCTCTTGCAGCTTGCTAACCACTCAATCACAGACGTCCTTATGCCGGGCCAGTAGAACCGCTCTCTGATCAAGGCCTCTGTTCTCTCGCCACCCTGATGACCAGCATTATCGTGCAGCCCCTGCAGTACCTCCTTCTGGAAACATTCCGGGACCAGTAGTTGTAGAACTTGGTTACCCGACACATCTTTCGTGCAGCGGTAAGCAAGGCCATTGCGTGACGTTACGTTGTGCTGCTGTTTTAACCATGCTGCAGCTGTTTTGGGTATCTCCTGCCTTTCTCGATGGGTAGGTCGTCTGTCAATCTCATGGAATTTTATCACTGTAGAGATGCCTACATCCTCAGCTTGCATCCGTATGATGTCTCCTCGTTGGTAGCCAGGTAGTGTAAATGACACATCTACGGTGGAACACTTGACATCCTCTCCCAGTTGAGTGTTGTGCATTATCGTGCTCTGCAGTTCCATGGGCATTGCAATACAGGTCAATGCCGACGCCATGCAACTGGATATCACGTCAGTCTCTTCAATCGGGTGGGGTTTCCTGGATAGCCCATCAGCGTTGGCGTTGGTCTTCCCCGGCCGGTACTTGATGTCGAAGTTGAAACTCGCCAATGCATTCACCCAACGTTGTTCTAAGGCTGGCAATTTCTTCTGGGTCAACACGTGAGTGAGAGGGTTATTGTCGGTATAGACGGTAAAGTGTGCGCCATACAGGTAATCACGCAGCTTTTCTGCAACGACCCACTTGAGTGCAAGCAGCTCAAGTTTCTTACTGCTGTAGTTATTCATGTTCTTCTCCCCGCCGCGTAGTCCTCTACTTACATAGGCAATGACTTTGCTCTTCCCATTCTGTACCTGTGATAGCACGGCTCCGAGACCATCATTTGAGGCATCTGTCTCGACCACAAACGGCAGACTGAAGTCCGCGAAACCAAGTACTGGCGTGTTCGTCATGGCATGCTTCAGCGTATCAAACGCATGCTGGAGACTAGCATCCTCACTCCAACGCGTTTTGACTGATACAGACTTCCGCCTCCTACATGCCTTTCCAGGTTCACAATCCGACAAGAGCTGGTGTAGTGGCTTAGCGAGTTGAGCGAAGCCCTTCACAAATCGTCTATAGTAACTGCAGAAGCCAAGGAAGGAGCGGACATCTTTCGTCGTCTTCGGCACAGGCCAATCTGTCACCGCTTGTATCTTATCCGTGGCAGTTGCTATTCCAGTGGCTGATATTTCATGGCCAAGAAAGGTAACTTTCTTCTGGAAAAACTTGCACTTCTTCAGCTCAAGCTTCAGTCCCTGTTCCTGCAGCTTCCTGAAGACCATCTCCAAGCGCTCTATGTGTTCTTCCACCGACCGGGAGTACACTAGAATGTCATCCAAATATACGAGAAGGACGCGGAATATGTCATCGCGAAACATGTCTTGCATCAGGCGCTGATACGTCGCGGGTGCATTACAAAGTCCAAATGCCATCCTGTTGAACTCAAACAGCCCCACTGGCGTAGTGAAAGCAGTCTTTGCTTTATCCTCTTCGGCGATCTCCACCTGATAGTAAGCTGACTGAAGATCCATCGTGCTGAATATAGCAGCTCCATTGAGTGCATCGAGAGATTCTTCGATGCGTGGCAACGGATAAGCATCCTTTATCGTTCTCGCGTTTAGTCCTCTGTAATCAACGCACATTCGCAGCTCACCGGACTTCTTCCTCACGAGCACCACAGGACTTGAGTAAGGACTGGTGCTGGGTCGTATGATGTCCTTTGATAACAGTTGTCTGATATGTTGCCGCAACTCCTGCATTTGTGTCCAGGGCACTCGTCGGTACGGTTGAGCTCGTACGTGTCCACCGTCCAAGGGTATGTGATGCTGCACGGAGCGGAATCTCCCAGGAATATCATCCTTTGCGGCGAACACACTTCGGTACTTCTCGAACAACTCCGCGACGTTCCCTTGGAGTGGATGATCGTCTAGGCCGGATATATCCAATCCTTCTATCCGCCTGGTGTCATGTGTTACGTGATTGACTTCATTGACCCGTACGCTGATTCCCCCGTTACACAGATCGACTTGTATGTTGTCGTCTTCTACTGCCACACTGGATATGATGCCTAACCTGGTCTTAGGATGCAACCAAACGTCCATCGCTCTGGGATTGTAGACTGTCACCGATATTGATGTACATGACGCTCGTACCACTGATGACGGCAGTATGATGTTGCCGGGGCAATGGCGAGCTCAGCGGTTCTACCACTGAATCTCCAAGGGCAGGTGCTGTTACTGCGACTGCACATTGGCTATTGGCCGGTATCATTATATCGCTCGTGCCAGCAACTCTCACAAATCCGGTCTCCTTCTTGTTGAGAAGGCTCCTGAATTCCGGGAAGTGCTGCAGAACGTTCGATCCCAGGAGGCCAGGTACCCTCTTTCCATCCACAACTGTAGGAGGCCTGCGCACGACGATGATACCTCGATTGTAGCTCCATCGATTTCAACATCCATCTCTGCTACGCCCACCTATGGAATTGTTAAGCCATTAGCCGCTGTTATGGTCAGCCACGAGCAAGTGTTTCCATCGAGAACCGAGGCTGCATGTGCTGCTTAAAGAAGCTCTCCTCGACCATCGATACTTGGCTTCCGGAGTCCACCAAACAATCTACGATGACTCCACCTATTGTAGCTCTGATGACAGGATGAGGACCAATGGTACGGGTGACAAGATGGTTGACAACTGACGAGCCCTGCTTCCCGGAACCTACTACCGAGCTCATTGTAGTAGGTCCTGCTGAAAACCCTGCTGCTGTTGTGGACGAAGTCTGGCAGCGTCATCTCGCTTTCGCTTCTGGCAGTCTTTCTTCATGTGCCCTGGCTTCTGGCAGTAATAGCATACGACACCGCTTCCGCCGTATGCCCTCTGTGGAACCCTGCCCTGACCATGTTCACATATTGGGGCTGGAGCGGTGGACGGAACCGTCTTCTGTAAAGCGCTGATAGCCGCCGCCTGCTGTTCAAGGGTGCCTTGCTGTTTTGCCAGCTGGTCAGCCACCTTCGACAGGTCGTCCTTCATTTTTAGCAGCACGTCCAACGCTAGACTCTGCTCAGCATCAACCGCTGCAGTCGTTGCCACTTGCTTGGATGTGGTATCCCGCGGTGCACACTTCTCTGCCCATCGCAGAGCAGTCTCTCGCAGTTCTATGAAGGTCGCCCGTGGCTTCGCCTTTAGTTGCTGCTTCAGTTGCCATCGGAGATCGGGATCAGCGACCCCAGCACAAAACTTCTTCAGCAATAATGCACATTCGTCCTGTACCTCATTTGGATCTGCCTTCGTGATCCTCTCCAGCAATTCCATAAGTGCATGGCTATACGCGGCCAGTGACTCACCAGACAATTGGTCTCTTGCCCATAATTTACTTAGCAATCGGGGCACCAAACCCTTCTTTGTGAACACCTCCTCTAGTGCCTTAATTAGTTGTTCTGGTGTTAGTCTCGTGGGCCCACCCCTACATAGAATCTCCCGTTTTGCATCCCCTTCTAATTTGTTAAATAGGAAGCTTGTCTGCTCCTCGATGGTCAGTCCACACCCACTGATGGCTGCCTGTGCATCAGCTTCCCATTCCTCGAATGGCTCCGCACCACTGTACTTCCGGAGCTTCTTCTCCCTGTATGGAAGCACGGTGACGTTCCTTCGGGTGAGACGCTGTAGCTCAGCCCCTTGGTCGTCACAATGTTTCCGCAGTTGTGCCAGCTCAGCTCTCAGGTTTTCCATCTCGTCCATCCCATCCATGATAGACTGCCGATGAATGAACTAGGTCGGGTTGTGTTTGGTTTTCAGAAAAGACACATATTTCTTTCCAACACCAAGATTATCACTGCCTAAAAATATAAACACCCCACTTCTGGTACCAAAATGTAACGGGCCGAAACAGGTTCGTGAGGTTAGAGAACAATGACAACCTTTCGGTAGAAACTACAATCTTTATTAAGTAATCAAGACACACGATGGGATGACTAACTATAATTAATACCAAACACAAACACAACCCGACCAGGTCCTCGGCTCTCTATTGGGCCCGTCGCATCGCCCTAAAACATACATTGATTGAGATCCCGCGTGGAACATATCACACAGATGCATCGTAGGCCCTACAGTAGTCAACATCGATAGATCGACTATAACGTATGTTAAGAGACACCAGATGGCAATACTGCTACACACTGTGCAGGCTGGGTTTGGTCGCTTATACCAACTTCCCTTCAGCCATCAAGAACATACACACACTGTAGACATAGTCAAGAGACAATGGACATAGATTATATGTTTCACGTTATCTCCGCTAACTTATCTTACATATGCAACAATGACATTATTTTACAGCTCCCTGTAAACAACCTGGCTAATTTCATAACCGACTTCAAACTTAGCACACATTAGCAATGTTGCCGTTGGCAATTCACATCAACTGGGCTAAGATTATACGTGCCATACCTTACAACTCAGTTATTGCGTACACTGTACAGGGTGGCCAACTCCGTCACGGTTTCCTACAGATAAAGTTCATAATGTCACTAACTAAATACTGCTGCCATCACGTGATATCACACACAATACAAATAGCAAAGTCACTTTCACGTGCGTGTAAATAAAAGTAACTAGTCGTACCCGTGGTGCAACAATACACAAAACGACTCAGTACTTGGTATGATTTGCACAATTACACATCGATCCAACAGTCACGATGTTGGTTATACGTTTACACGTAATGCACAGCCACAGAGTTAGAGTACACTTACTAACATAATAAGAGTAGACAAACTAAACATACTCAGATACCTACATTATTGTCATTACCATATATGGCATATTTGGCTTACGTGACGCGAGCGGTAATAAGGAACGCAGTGAAATTACTCAAATTAACGAACATTTAGGTCGAATTATAATACGGATATACGACTAGTGTAAGCACAAGATGAATTGTAACATCACCGTTTGGTACATACTCTGGATCATCCCTGTTATGTCACGGATTCTTGAGTAGACAGCCACTTTCACCAACGTACCTCGTGGTGTAATCTTATCGCACCGCCAAAAAGGACAGTGTCACACTGAAATTAAGCTACCCTAAAAAAAGGGCGCCCTAATACATAATGCGAAGTGACAGAGTAGGGTATAACCGTGCTTCAGTGAGCACCTGGTTACACAAAGCCCACTTTTCTTTCGGGAAATCGTCTTGTGTGTAAATGGTTTGGCTGTAACTGTGATGTATATATTGAGTGCATCATCTAGTTTATTATCTAAATATTACCAGTTAGAGTTACTACGTCCAATGTCACAGAAGCATTTTCTAGCAGTTTTAGCGGATGTCCTAAAAGTTAAACGCCTACCTCTGATACTTGTATGTATTAATCAGTCTCATTAAGTTACTTGTTTACTTATTTCAAATTATAAAACGAAGGTATTATTGTTACACTTAAGCATTGTGAAAAGGCACTGTATATACGTTATATCCATGCCAACATTAGCACCCCCGATCCGATATGTTTTGCCCCAACTACAACAAAGCCTTTGTGCCCCGAGAGTACGATATTCAAAACATTAACAATTACATATGCCTTTATTTATTACTCGCATCAATAACAACCGACCGACCGACCGACCGACCGACCGACCGACCGACCGACCGACCGACCGACCGACCGACCGACCGACCGACCGACCGACCGACCGACCGACCGACCGACCGACCGACCGACCGACCGACCGACCGACCGACCGACCGACCGACCGACCACCAATGAAGACAAGTTAAACTTGTCCAAAGTGTGATATATTCAGTCAAAGTCAAACACATTCTACATTTGTCTCCTTATCTCGCTTTCGTTTGCCCTTGGCTGATGGTTTCCTACCAGACCTGTTGCTCTCGCGATATACCCATATAACATATTAGCTTTTGACTTCTTGTTGCTGACACGACAAACTACATTCATGTTACCCTTTGTTTTTATTGATGTTATGTGCAATCAGTCGGAAAGACGTTCAACGGGGCGTGTTCAGTTTAACAAGATTTAACAAGATTGCCATCGAGAAAATTTATTTTAGATGGCAGGTGGACAAGGAAGTCTTTTGGGTGATGGAGAGTCCAATATTTGTTTATCTACGTGTATCCCGCCTTTTTAATATATGTGTCGATTTTATTTTTAAACATATTCACGCTACTAGCACCAACACAATCAGGAGATAATATGTTCCATTAAATTACAGTCCTTTATGAGAATGAGAACTTTCTTGTAACTAATCTACACTGCTCCTTTACTATTGTAACTTAATGTCCTCTGATCCTTTCTATCTTATCTGAGAAAAAAATATTCTATCAATATTTTCATAACCATTCAATATTTTAAAAACTTCTATCTGATCTCCTCTCAATCTCCTGGTCTCTAGTGTTGTTAAACCACATTTTTGGGCGTATTTCGTAGTTAAGATCCCTCAGTTTTGGTATCATTTTAGTTGCTCTCCTCTGTACTTTTTCTAGCATATCTGTGTCCTTCCTGCGATATGGCCTCCACGCTTGTATACAAGATTCTAAATGAAGCATAACTATTGTTTTTTCGGTATTATTAGCTCTTTTTCCTTATACTTTTTGTTTCGCCTAATTAATCCAAGGATTTGATTTCCCTCTGAAGCGGCAATACCGCACTGCTCTGAAACCTTCATATCAACACTAATGGTTAATCCCAAGTATTTTCTTTTACAGTAGTACTTAGTACAGAACCTCCCATTATATATATTGTACAACTTCGTTCCCATGTCCTGTGTGGAGGCATTTACTTTTCCCAAAATTGAACAACATTTGCCATTTTTCAGAACATTTTATTAACATGTCAAGATCATCTTGTAAATGCTGTCTATCTTCATCACGTTTAATCCTTCTAAAAAATTTTGTATCATGCGCAAATTTGAACACCTTGATTGTTATATCATCGTCCAAATCGTTGATATATGTTAAGAATAATATAGGTCCCAGTACTGATCCCTGTGGTACCCCAATCAAAGCTGATTTCCAGTTTGAAGCCTCCCCATCAACTACTACACGTTGTCTTCTGCCAATTAGCCATTGTTCTATCCAGTTAATTAAACCATTCCCTGTGCCATGTGCCTTTAGTTTATGCAGTAATTTTTGATGTGGCACTTTGTCGAAAGCTTTCTGAAAATGTAAAGTAGATTATATCTACTGGTGATCTCTCGTCTACCCACTTAGTGATATCTACCAAAAATAGAACATATTTGTTATACATGACTTCGCTTTGAGAGACCCATGTTGAGATGTGTTTAACAAGTTATGTTTAACAAGAAAATCCACCATGTGATCTTTAATTAGTCTTTCTAATAATTTGCAAATCACTGACGTTAAAGTGACTGTCTGTAGTTCTCTGATTTGTTTCTGGAACCTTTTTTAAATAACGGTATAATGTTTGCTTCTTTCCATTCTAAAAGAACAACACCCTCTTCTAATGACAAGTTGAAAACTGCTGCAAGTATTATGCTAATTTGCTTTACAATATCCAATAGTAGTTTGGGTGGAATCCCATCCACTCCAGGTGATTTATTATCCTTCATAGCCCTAATTTTCTTAGCTACCATTTCCGGGGTTATAATTAACTGTCCTAAATAATCTGATTTTGCCCCCTTGAACTTAGCCTTTAGTACTAGCTGTGAACTAATATCTTCCCCGGTAAACTCTGAACTAAAATACTCATTTAGGTCTTCTGCCATTAAGAATCCCTCTGATATTATATTTCCAGCACTATCTTCTAGAAGACCCACCTGATCGTGAAGTTTATGTTTGCTCCGAACATATGCATAAAAACTCTTGCTGTCTATTTTGATGTTACAAGTGAATTTTTGTTTATAGCTTCTCTTCGAATTTCTAGTTTCAGTTGTAGCTTGGTTTAGTGCTTCTTTATAAATGTTGTAGTCTTCGTCATTTCCAGTACGTCTATATGACTTCCACATCGTTTGTTTGTATTTAATTTTTCTATTGGCTTCCTTCGATAAGTATTTCTTTCCTGACCGTTTCCCTTGGGTTAGTATGAACGTCTCCGTTGACCGTGGTATGATGCAAGAGTCGGAACGCAAACACTGTTCATCCCCTGTTTCATTGCAACACAAATTCAAGCTTTCGTAGAATATTTTATCTACGCTGCAAAACATCATAACCTTGTAATCACTTATAGCGAGTGTTGGACCGAAGCAACGAAAGTAGAGGTACGAACTTCCTAATAAAACCATGGAGTCTACGAAATTGACCAAACTTCGAAACAGAAGCAGATAGATTCAAACCGTGGTATTCTCAAATGAAATTCCGATAAACATCGACTGCCAAGTGATTGCAGGTGACCACACTGTCCCTGGTAAATGTCTTACGTAATGTGCGGAAGTTCGATAACTTAGTGAATTAATTGTCCTATGATTATTTGTCTCGGACGTTCGTGCTGTGGGAACCACGATGCACAAAGGCACGTGCCCCACATCAACGAATGCACGTAATCCTAATATAATTATCCTTCCGGTATTTCTCAACAGCGGCTAAGCGATAATGTGTATTCGAGTAATTACTTCTACTTTCTGAAATGTACCTGTAACATCAGCCACTATTGACTAAAGCCAACCATCCGTGTCTTGAATGGCAACGAGATGACTGGCTCAGCTTAACTTCATCGTTTTGGCAAGACGACATGCTAGGGGTATTGCGAGTGATGTAAACAGCAGCGCCCCCAGGATGATTCCGACATTCAACTGCATCCCACACCAACAAATTCCTTTCCCCTTTCAAGAGACCTCACATTACTTCGAGCTTTGTTTTGTGCAGCAATCGACGAGCGTAAGAATGTCGTAGGCAAAAGGTATCTGCTTTGGTCGTCAGCGCAACATTTGACCCCTGACTGGCGATGTCGACTATCATTGCTCATCCACACTTGGGGGTTACTAGCGGAGTGGTAACATGAATAGTATCGCTTACAACCTCGCGGGAAGGCGCAGCCTATACGTTTGTGAATTAGCTTTAATTAATTCGTAAACAGTGACGAAAGCAATTTAGACAAATCGAAAACTAACTGCGCAATAAACGTGCAACGTTTTGCGTATAAACAAGTGTGCAATTGTGAATGCTCTATTTATTTATTGGTGAATATATGTGCATGAATATTATATATATATATATGTGTGTGTGTGTGTGTGTGTGTGTGTACACACATACGCACATATACGTACACACACGCACAAACGCGGGCGCACACACACTCTTTCTCTTACACACACACACACACACACACACACGCACGCACGCACGCACGCACGCACGCACGCACGCACGCACGCAAATACATGTTTTCTGTCCCAACAACAAAGACGCCAGCGACACTTTTCGCATTATCTTGCTTGACCCATTGCTAGACGGCTTGGCAGCTCTCGTTCTTTGAATACCATGACGTTGCCAGACGTGACCAAATGCCTTGCACGGTGTTTTGGCTTGCGACAAAATAGAATCCCATAGGCGTAGTGTTTACTGTTATGCACTCGTCTCTTGTCTAGCCATGTCTTCAGATTGTATTGCAACGTTGCCCTGAAGAGGTTCTGCCGTTACGTCTGCAGTAGTGTGGCTTTATCTGAGAGGCCATTCACCTGTAGATAGTGCGCAGCAACCGTCGATTTAGTGTTGTTCCCGTAACCACAAGATGTTTTTGCATATAAAGAAAAACCTATCTGCCGCTCCCCACGTGATCAATATCTGCGCTCTCATTTCCATAGGTTACTGTGCGGCTTAATGTTATACATTATATCAAATGTGTTAAATAAAATGTTGCTAAATATATATTATGAATTACATCAAATGTGTTATGTTTGTTGTGCTCGCTGAAGATATAACTATAACAACCGCGTCGTGTGAGGCTGACGAAGGGTATGAAAAGTCATTACCAAATACGTGTGCGGCTATTATGCGTGAGTGAGTTAGTGAGTGACTGGGTCCGTCCGTCCGTCCGTCCGTCCGTCCGTCCGTCCGTCCGTCCGTCCGTCCGTCCGTCCGTCCGTCCGTCAGTCAGTCAGTCAGTCAGTCAGTCAGTCAGTCAGTCAGTCAGTCAGTCAGTCAGACAGTCAGTCAGTCAGTCAATCAGTCTCCTTCCGTATATTTCTGTCTCCCCAGTCTTCGTATGTATCTTTCTGTCTCCTGCCGTCTCCCTCATTCTCTACGACCGTCGCATTTTTAACCGAGAATAAAACGTATGTGAGCATGGTTTCATTTATTGAAAATCCAATCACACATCTGATTTCTAAAAGTATGTTCGGTCATTCACAATGGTCCCCCATTCATTACGAACAATCATAATTTCGTACAGTCAAAATGAAGTACCTTGAACTGCGGAAGGATCATTTTGTTTTGAAAGTTCGTCGTATGCGGTTGATTTCAACATTTTGTCATCATCCATGTTAACTACATGCCCAGTCCAGGTCAATTCCACGGAGGTAATATCGACTCGATGCATGGCATTCCAGAACAGAGTTGGATGTCATTGTTCATTACGTGATCCGACCAAGAATCGGACGAACGTGACGTAGCTGGACACGTAACTGTCGCCAACTGTACTGTTGATAAAGTGTTGTATCTTCACACACTACACACTATGCCTGCGCGAACGTTCGGTTTTGTTGCGAATATCCACGCAATGCTATTGCGTAGATATTTATACTCACTCAGTCACTCAGTCACTCAGTCACTCAGTCACTCAGTCACTCAGTCACTCAGTCACTCAGTCACTCAGTCACTCAGTCACTCAGTCACTCAGTCACTCAGTCACTCAGTCACTCAGTCAGTCAGTCACTCACTCACTCACTCACTCACTCACTCACTCACTCACTCACTCACTCACTCACTCACTCACTCACTCACTCACTCACTCACTCACTCACTCACTCACTCACTCACTCACTCACTCACTCACTCACTCACTCACTCACTCACTCACTCACTCACTCACTCACTCACTCACTCACTCACTCACTCACTCACTCACTCACTCACTCACTCACTCACACACAAACTTGCAATATACACATACATCTACACCAAACCCACGAAACCACACACATCAACCCACCCTCCCCCTATGTCCCCACATACACACACACACCTGAAATATATTGAAATATTTTGTTACGATTGACACATTGCCACTACTATAACTCAAGGTCCTAGTCGTTTGTATGAGTGTGTGCGGTGGTCCCGTTGTAGCTATTTCACCCGTGGTTTGGCGTGCATCGATATTGCTCGCCTCCCTGCCCGCCACCGGCTGTTCGGGGCAAGTGTTGGCTCTCAGACGAACGGGTGTTGTCGGCTGGAGGCATCACCCTAGGCGGTACAGCGTGTATTTGTCAAGGCGACGTTGAGCCGTTCTCTATCGTCGCCGAATTACGTCACGTGTGACACCCCAGCGATGGTTTCATTCGCAGGTTACGTTTTCCGTTCGTCTCGTTTTAGAATAAATTTGCGAACAGTCACGAATATCCAGGCGTGGTGTGGCAGGAGGTGGGGGAGAGGTGTTGAGTATATATGGGAGGTGGAAGGGAAGTTTGGAATGGAGACCCCTGTCACACCCACCCACCCACCCACTCTACATGCTACGACTTGCTAACACGCACGCTTGTTTTGATGAAGCCATCGAACACACTGTAGCGTACACCATTTTAACCGCTTCCAGTACCAAGTCGGCCATAATGGACAGCGTATGTCCTCGTCTATGTATTATATCCATAGGTCAGCGGGAGCGGCGGGGCTAGTGTAGTGGCTTGCACATCCGCCTGGCATGCCAGCGCTCTGCGTTCAAAACCCGGACATTGGGGACTGTGTATCCATCGTGACTCTGAAATCACATTAATGTCGGCCCCGTCGCAATTTGGGACGTTAAAGAACCACTGAGGGCGACAAGCACACTGGCAGTGACAATCCTCAGTGCCAGCATATAAAGGTCGGTTTATATTATTGTTATTACAATGTAATGGTCTTATGCGGTCTCATTAAACTAGTCAGCCTTTTTTAGAACATTATATTATGTTCTGAAAAAGGCTGACTAGTTGAATGAGACCGCATAAGTCCATTACATTTTAATCACAATAATACAGACTAATTCTAGTCAGTTAATATAGAATGTTGCCGATCGCTGGAAAAGATTAGATGTAGAGCGGGTCTTAATCCTTGGGTAACAATACAAAATAATACGGGTCGCTAAGCCATTTTTCGTGGGTCGGCAGGAATCTCCCGTGACTATCCGAACTGTCCTCCGTTGCCCCGCTTGCTTGTACCAGAAGCACTGGAGAAGAATAATGTGTGCCACATGTTGCCTGAAGTTGAATGTCACACAATTTCTAATTCATGGAACATTTGGTGTATGCATATTTATGGGCAAGTCAAGTTTTGTTTGATGCCGCCGAAAATGCGTCATACGCGCTTTGTGCGAAAACAATTTCAAATATTGTTTTAATTAGCAAGACCAGGTACGGTATATTGTTTGTCCAGTTATCTGCTTAACATCACGATTATGAAGTCACGTAGCACAATACCCTTAACATATTGTCGAAATAGTAAACCTTCCAGATCGAAATATATATTATTCCTATTCATTGTATCTTTTATCACAAGTTAACAGTTTAAAGGCATGGTTCACCGAGCAAGTCCGACAATATGGATTTGGGTGGCAGCTAAGAAATTAAGAACCGCTCACGTAGCTAATGAATACTTTGCCTCTTCTATATCCAGATTTACACCGACGTGTCATTACAAATTGTTCTTTGGTTATTCTCAATACCAACCTGTTTCTAAGGTTTAGGTCGAGTCTCACACGGTAACGTAGCATGTTACATAAAGACGACTAACGGGTGTCGCTGTGCTGATTCAACACAGTGTTAAATTGCATCATTCTCTGAAGCGTGAACAGGCGGTCGGGTTGCAATAGGTATTTAGAAATGGCGGGATTCTGAGTGGTGCAGCTCAGAACTCGTTAGCTCGGCAATAACAATAAACGTTATCCTTTCTAATGATCAAAGTAATTTAATTCCATGTTTTGTTTGCAGATAATATGCACGCGACTATTTGAGCATCAACTAATCAGCTTATCAATGTGCTAAACGAACCGAAGAGAGCAATAAAAATATACTTGCCCCTAATGTACCATATAACGTCCATCTTGCAAGTTGCATATGTCGTTTTAGATATATTGGGGAAATCAGTACTCGTTAGCTCGGCAATAACAATAAACGTTATCCTTTCTAATGATCAAAGTCAGTTAATTCGATGTTTTGTTTGCAGATAATATGCACGCGTTTACTAACCCGACTATTTGAGCATCAACTAATCCCCTTATCAATATGCTAAAAGAACCGTGGAGGGCATTTGAAACATACTCGCCCCTAATATACCATGTAACCTCCATCTTGCAAGTTGCATATGTCGTTGGAGATATATTGGGGAAATCACTACTTTGTGATTGCCAAGAAACAAGCACAAACTTATAAATAAAAGAGTGACTTAAATGTCGGGCTTGTTGACGTTATGTTGGTTGAGTTTCCTCACGCCACGTATTACATGTGGTGATCCATTACCACTAATCGATTACCTTTTTACATGTTAACTAATAATTTGAGGACATAAAAATTTACCACAATATATTTTTCACATTGTATCCGTTCCCAGTTTAGTTGCGGTCTGCCACTTTTCCTGCAGATTCGCTGTTTCCCCGCCTCTGCTCTCTTCGTTATTGGCCCGCCTACATCCGCACCAAATGACCTATTCTAATCTTCCAGCTTCTTTTTATTAGTTCCCCGTTAAGCTGAGTTGCATCGCAATATCTTGTTTCATCTCATTGATTCTCGTGCAATTGTATTTTTGTTCTTAAATTCTTCGTACCCAGGCTTTCTCGCAAGCATATAACTGTAGTTGTTGCTGTTGTTGTTGGTGATGATGCTATTGTTATTGCTGCCGATGCTGCTGTTGTTGTTGCTGCTGCAGTTATTGTTGTTGCTGCCGAATAGGTTGCTGCTGTTCAAGTTGCTGTTGTTGCTGCTGTTGTTGTTGTTGCTGCTGCTCCAGTTGCTGTTGTTGTTGTTGCTACTGGTGCTACTACTAATCCTAACCTTATCTACTGCTGCAGCTGTTGTTGTTGTTATTTCTGCCTCTGCTGCTGCTGCTGCCTGCTGTTATGTCAGTGTTCCCGTTTAAGTACCACAACGCCATCTCTGCCGTTACATGTTCACGTGTTCAGAACTTTTCTTCAACATTTAGTCGACATGTTTCTTCAAATACATGACGTCTATTTGTGTACTGGCATTTTCCAGAGCTCGACGAGCCGTGTTGTAATTGGCTAGTTTTGGGAAGAGGTGGCTGATTGGTTGATGTGATGTGTCGTAGTAGTGGCGGATAACTCCCGCGTCTGTTCGCTAGATACTCATTCACGAAAGGACCTCCTTACGTTTCGTTTGTATGTCAGGCGGGTTTCAGCACGGGAGAAAAGGGCACTTGTTTTGCGCTGCTCTTCAGGGCATTTCTCAAGTGGCATGAGGGTTAATTCGTGATGGGTCGGGAACTCCTATCCACAGTGCCGTAGCTGTGAACAGTGTGAAGTCGAACAGGTATGATCTCATAGAATGTTAAATCAACGTACAATTAACCAATACTAGGAGACGTCGTACGAACAGTGAGAGGCGCTTGACGTGAGATCAATATATTGTCAAGAAACTTAGTGTATGTGAATGCACGGTGTTTTCAGCGTATAAGGCAACCGGAGGCTGATTACGCGAAAATGCAACTGCGACATCTCGCTATCACGCTGTGCGCTGTCGTCATAGCGCTGACGTCAGTCGTGTTGGGAGAC
>OZ023205.1:73214669-73223055 GCA_963995525.1 Escarpia spicata | reverse complement strand
GCAAAATAGGTTGACTGTATTACAATCTTAATTAAAGCAAAATACGGATAACTTGGTAGATTTTCAGAACAGCTGTTAGTGTACATAAAAATATATGTAGTTGTTATGTAAAACAACCCAAAAACATAACACATGCTTCTTCATAACATTTTGCGAGGAACAAGATCATCACGAATACTTGCATGGAATCCAGTTAGGTTCATAACGTGCGTTCGCCCGTGAGTATGTTTGATGACTGGGCGCCCGCGTCTTCGTGCGTGCGTGCGTACGTGTGTGTGTGTATGTGTGTGTGTATGTGTGTGTGTGTGTGTGTGTGTGTGTGTGTGTGCGTGTGTGCGTGTATGTGTGTGAATGTGTATTTCTTTTTGTGGGTATGTGTATGTATATATGAATGTATGTATGTATGCATGTACGTATGTTATTATGTTTGTATGTGTGCATGTGCGCATGTGCGCGCGCGTGCGTTCGTTCGTGCATTCGTGTGTGTGTATTTTGTGTGTGTGTGTATGTGCGTGTGCGTGTATGTGAGCCACATACACGAACTTCCTTTTATTTTTTACAAATACTTTGTTTGTTAAGGTTTTCCTGATGTTTTATTTACAAACCTGTCTTCTATTTTTGTACTTCGCAATTTGTCTGCATGCCTAAGCAGGTCGAACGTTTATATATAGAGACAACATGACGTTTTGAAAAATAAAATGCTTAGCAGTTTAAATGGGAGTTTGTCGCTCTGCTTCACACTGCGATAAGCTTTTTGATACTAGGATAATACCTATCACCAAAATAGATAAGCGTGCGGAAAATGAACACGTCTAAAACATTAAATTCTATGGTCGCTAGCACCCTCACCGCTCGTCCTGTCCCGACAATCTTGGTATCATTTGAAAGGATGTACTTTTTTTTATTCTAACGACATCTAGGTATCCCGGTAACCGTTCAAAGAACACCGATAAATGGACCTACAATCATGCCGTTTTCGGTGTTCTGTACGGTTCCGAACGATGATGGCGGCGGGTACTCAGTACACTAATCTTCCGATTGCGGCGCTGTTTTCCTCATTTGCATAGGTTCAGACATGCGCAATTCGCCATTTCTTGATTTCATGTTATAAGCTCCATCCACTTTTAAACCGCGGCGAAACTGATGTGCTTTGATCGCAGCGAAACCGATATGTCTCTACGTCGGCGTGACGTCACAATAAAGTACGCCACCCAACGGGTCTAAATTCGTTGCGTTGGTTGGTTGATATACGTGATTGTGACGTCACGCTTACTTCGCGTATGTCATTTTAACAGCCGTTTGAAAGTGGGTGGAGCTTATACCATGAAATCAGATAGTGGTGCCTCAATCGGTAGATTGGTGAACTGTGTCGACGAAACAACATCGTTCGCAGTGTCTAAGACACCGGAACGGGCTCGGTTGTTGGTCCGTTTTCGGTTAATTTTAGGAATGATTATCAGGAAACCATTTATATGTTAAGCAGAACGCTTAAACTTTCAAACGACATCAATATTGTTGGGATCCGACGAACCGTAATTGTACTGGCAATCGTTAAAAAGGCGTTTTGGGATCGTGTTTGACAGTTGTTCATTTTTCGCTCACTTATCTATTTTTGCTATCACGCATTAACTCAATCGTGACCAACATGAAGGCATAGTCGAACGTCCCAATACAGACGGAGTGCGAATCTACTTAAATATAATCCAGGGACTTCCGAAACAATTCCCGTAGAGTCTAGTAACTTGTTGTGCGTGTGACGAGAATCAGTGTTTACATGAACCCTGTTCGTTGTGTGTTTACTGCATTTAATGATGCTCCAAATAACCTAGGAAAAGTACGTTTACGTTAGATAGGATGATCGCCTGTCGGTCACTGAAGCGAAAGGCGGGCTTCTTTACGGGCAAGTAGATGAACAGCGACGCAACAGACTTCCTCTTTCTTAAAAACATTTGGCGCATGGCTAACTTGGGCCGCGTTACGTTCCTGTCTTAATTGCCCTGCTGCGGTTTGTGAGTTTATCAACATCAAGCGGAGGTTATCAAACGGGATGCGATATGCGACCCCCTTATCTACTCCCAATTAGGCACAGCACCCCTACTTTTTGACTACGCTAACTGGCGACCATAGACTGGCGCCGCGCCACAACATCATTCATAATTACCACATCAATTACTGTATCTCAGCCAATCACGGTTTATATAGTTTGTGTCTCTCTGTCTCTCTGTCTGCCAGTTTGCCTGTTTGCTCAAACATCTGCCTGCCTGCCTGCCTGCCTGCCTGCCTGCCTGCCTGCCTGCCTGCCTGCCTGCCTGCCTGCCTGCCTGCCTGCCTATATGTTTTGTATGCATGCGTGCGTACGTGCGTACGTGCGTACGTGCGTGTATGCATGCATATGTGCATGTATATATGTATGCATGTATGCATGTATGTATATAATGTATGTATGTATGTATGTATGTATGTGTGTATGTGTGTGTGTGTGTGTGTGTGTGTGTGTGTGTGTGTGTGTGTGTGTGTGTGTGTGTGTGTGTGTGTGTGTGTGTATGTGTGTATGCATGTATGCATGTATGTATATAATGTATGTATGTATGTGTGTATGTGTGTGTGTGTGTGTGTGTGTGTGTGTGTGTGTGTGTGTGTGTGTGTGTGTGTGTGTGTGTGTGTGTGTGTGTGTGTGTGTATGTGTGTATGTGTGTATGTGTGTATGTATGTATATATGTTTATAGGTCCGATTACCTGTTTGTTTGTTTCTCTGACTATCTACCTGATTGTCTATCTCATTGTCTGTCTGACTGTCTCATGTTTGTCTGTTTGTGATTGTTCTATTATTTATATTATAGATCATATTTTGAGCAATAATTTAAATGTATTTTGAGAAGAAAATGTGCCGGTCTCTATCACCTTTTAAATAGACGATGACCATTGCTAAAATGCGATGAATATTGCCAAAATGTACTGATCTCTGGCCACTAACAGGGTCGTACCTTGATTACAATAAAACTAAACGGAACATTAAGAAACTAAGACAGACATTATGGTTATTTTTGTGGCATTAATGATGTCATACTGATTTTTCCTATTACACTTCGTCAGGTCATTGTTATTCAATTATGCATTTGGGCTGACTTTTGTATTTACGTACTCATAGACTAGCCACTTTATATAATTTCCATTCCGATCTATTATGACCATCTACTAGCTACTAAACACACAACATGAACATCCGCTGTGTTTTCTCTGAAATCTGCAGTATTGCTCATCGACCAATACGTGTTTGTCATTCGAACTGATACCTACTTGTGTGGCAAGTACAATACACTACCTACTACACAAGCGGTTCCCAAACTGAGGTACGCGTACTCCGGGGGGGGGGGGGGGGGGGGGGGGGGGGAGTACGCGATAGGTTTTCCAAGGGGTACGCGAACAGTTGGCTGACAGTGAGGATTTCGCCATCTTGTATGGTACACGTGGTCGCGCTTTGTACCAAAGACGAAGACTTCAAGAAAGAGACTTCAAAGGGACTTCATCCCTTAGAATTGGGTGTCATCCGCATAGAAGTGATAACGCAGTCCATACCGACGGATAATGGCTCATAGTGATTTTGGGTACATGGTGTATTTCTTCGGGCCGAGTATCGAGCCTTGTGGTACACCATGTTCCAGAAGAACTGGACTGGAGTGCTCGCCATTTATGACCACTACCTGGTCTATAGTCTATATATTTTATCTTAAACCGACGGGGGTATCCTGGCGATCTTCTCAAACCTGAGGGCAGAGCAAGATTGGGAACCGTTGTACTACAAGAATCGGTAGTGTAAAGGGAAGATGTTGGAATGGAGAAGAACATAAAAAGAAGGTTGTTAAGAAGACGGATGGTGTGGGCAGGTCAGTTGGTAAGAGTGGATCCAGGCAAACTATCGAAGCTAACTGTGAAGGAAAATGGAGCACGGACGCAGGAAAAGAGGAAAACCCCAGCAGAAGTGGGAGGACTGCGTGAAGTAGCAGGGTAATATTACAGGTGGATGAAGGGGGGAGGGCTGGTAGGAGACAACGACGGACATAGCTGCGATACAATACAGTACTTGATCTACACCCCTGAGCAGAGGGAACAAGAAGGAAGACCCGGACAAGCCTATGGGTGTTTTATACATGGATACGGCAGTATTTATCCATAAATTATAATAACTTGTATTTTATTATGGCTATCCGTACAACGTGCGAGCCTGGTCGTCTTAACGTTATCGCGTGCGAGTCTGGTCGTTTTAACGGCGTGACGCTACACTATGAAGCGTGCACGCGCCAAATGGGAGCGGCAAGGCACATACGCACGCAGTGTCGGGGTCGCACCTCGCCGTGGGAATGCTCCAGGTACGAATTTATCATGGTCGGCATAGTTTGTGTAGGTAGCCGGCCGTACGCCGAACTGCCACGTCGTTGCACTTGTCTGAAGGAGTGCAAATTCGACATGCCGACGGTTTCCAGGAACACAGACAAGTCTCCCGGACGTTCGTTTAAAAATCTCCAACAGCACCCCTCGTCTTCCGATGTCATCAACAGAGACTGCAAGCCATCCTGGAAGACATGTTGAGACGTGCTGAACCGCTGAAGTTCGGCGAGGAATCTCCAACAGCACTGCCCCCGTCTTTCGATGTCAAGATCCGAAACAGCCGGACGAGTAAGCGCGACACGCAAAGCGTGCTGAACCGCTAATAAACATCTCGGAATTAAAAACAAATGTTGGCAGGTATAAGCAGAGAAAATCAAATAATAATTTCTGACAACTCGAACAATACTCCACAGGGGCGCAACCTGGCGAATGGCTGACCATCCAATACTGAAAAAAGTAAAAGATTCTAGAAAAGTAAAATATTCTAGGTAACTATAATTGTGTCTTCACTAATACATCGCCATTTGTTCAATCAGAGAGCAGCAGCCCAATAGATGCAAACGAACTTATAGAAGGACCCGAGTGGAAATCGGCTACTCGAAGAATATACATCTACAGTGTCTGAAAGTTAAAATATCAATAAATACATAAGGGCAGCCAAAATGTACCTCAACGTAATCGTGTCACGTACTTGCAGTGAGGCCGTTGTATTTTGAGTAGTATACGTCTTTCTGTCCAGTATGCGTTATAGGCCGGCGAATCGATGTTAGATTGTGTGGCACAACAAGGCTTGTTAAAAAACAGTTGCTCGGTCAATATATTATACTGGGTGTGTGTTATGATCATTATGTCACGTAACTGCACTGTACGATCGATTGTAGTGTGTGCGTTCACGTGTGCTGCACAAGAAAACTAAATTAAAAGCTCTGCACGTGTGCAACACACACATTGAGATTACATTTATAGTTATTTTATACTCATACATATTCTGGATGTCATGGTATGATATATTATTATTTCGACAATAATTGTCTTACATTTTGGCCCATAGCGGACCAATAGTCAAAAAGGTAAGTTCTTATATAGCGTAGTATCCACTCCTCGAGACTGCTCGAAGTACTTTACACCCTGGCATACCTATTCAATATTACGTCTTCTCGACTTCTCTGGGAAGCGTATCAATAAACAAAGGTCATTGTTGTTTCAAGCGCACCCAACATCTTATTTGAAAACGTTACAGTTCTATAACATTGTATAAACTTAACGTCCAAAGCCAGATCTAACGGTATGATAATCTTTGTTATTGCTGACCCCCAGTCTGTGATCACTCGGTCTTTTGTTACAGGGACAAGTTCATACGAATATTCTTCATCCAGTCGGAGATAATATCCCGTCTCGGCCTGAAGCGGATGCCGAACGTGTCATCTTCTGGCTACTCGAATGAGGAAATTGAGGAGTTCTACAACAAAAACGCTCTGGCAACGCCCAGCTCACATACACTGTTCCGACGGATTACTACGCCAAGCAGTTCCAAGCATTGACGCCGTCATGTATGTAGTGATGCAACGCAACATTTCTACAGCACTATGCCTGCCTGCCTGCCTCCCTCCCTCCCTCCCTCCCTCCCTCCCTCCCTCCCTCCCTCCCTCCCTCCCTCTCCCTCCCTCCCTCCCCTCCCTCCCTCCCTCCCTCCCTCCCTCCCTCCCCCCTCCCTCCCTCCCTCCCTCCCTCCCTCCCTCCCTCCCTCCCTCCCTCCCTCCCTCCCTCCCTCCCTCCCTCCCTCCCTCCCTCCCTCCCTCCCTCCCTCCTCCCTCCCTCCCTCCCTCCCTCCCTCCCTCCCTCCCTCCCTGCATTGTTTTAGAGTACTTTGCAGGATTGCAATACTACCAAGCCATTAAAACAAAATTGCGCCCTACCTGACTCCCCACTACCTGGCGTGTGCACTTGGTGTTGCAGGTTCTCTACCTCACAACACGGACAACGTGTGGAAGTCGTCCGAGGTCTACCGACTCTACTTTGTTGTCGAGCCGTCAGACGGAGTCTTAAAGAAAGAAACCAATGTCAAGTTGGCCAACCTTCATCTCTTCAAGATGCCAGGTGGTGAATAATGGGATTAACATATCTTGTCAGAATTTCGTTAACTACGTTTGTTTAAAAAAACACGAATTGTAGTATGATATACACCTATTTGTCAAATTAGTGTTTGTCTGTTTTACAACAGTAATGCATCTAAGTTGATGACTTGGCATGCGAACTACTAAAATAAATATGCCACGAACAAACGATGGCACTAAAGTCAACATCGAAACGTAAACAGTGTGTGTGTGTGTGTGTGTGTGTGTGTGTGTGTGTGTGTGTGTGTGTGTGTGTGGGTGTGTGTGTATGTGTATGTGCGTACGTGTGTGAGCGTGTGCCTATGTGCGTGCGTGCGTTTGATATTACACACACACACACACACACACACACACACACACACACACACACACACACACACACACACACACACACACACACACACACACACACACACACACACACACACACACACACACACACACACACACACACACACACACACACACACACACACACATATATATATATGTATATATATATATATATATATACGTAGACGGTATGTCTGCCGGAGAGAAGGGGAGAGAGGGAGGGGGAGAGAGATAAAGTGAGAGAGGAAGAGAAAGAGAGAGGGAGAGAAAGAGAGAGGGAGAGAGAGAGAGAGAGAAGGAGGAGAGCGAGAGAGAGGGAGAGAGAGATAAAGTGAGAAAGAAAGTGAGAGAGAGGGAGAGAGAGAGAGATGGAGAGAGAGAGAGAGAGAGAGAGAGAGAGAGAGAGAGAGAAAGAGAGAGAGAGAGAGTATGAGTTTAACATAAAGAGTGCGTGTGCGTGTGTGCGTGTGCTCGCGTGCGTGCGTGGGTTCGTTCACGTGTGCGTGCGTGCCTATATACCTGCTTTGTCAGACTGCATGTGTATAGGCGTGTTTGTACGTATGTACGTGCATGCTATACGTGTTCGCATGTGAGTGTGTGCGCGTGTAGGTTTATACGTGAACATTATAACTACTTATGTATGTATGTATCCGTAACTGTGTACAAGCGTCCTAGTTTACGCATATTGTTTCAAGTCACGAAACATTGCACTAACTAAGTTGACGGAACCTTCTCGCAGCAGATACGGCAGCTCAGCCGTCGACGTCAACGACACCGAAGCGTTTGGGGAACCGACGGCAACGTCTAAACCGACGTCGACAACAGCGTCGACCAGCCAGAACGTCGGTGCGTCGCCGACAGATGACAATTGTTGACGCCGACAGTGGATGGGAGGACGTCGACGGCCGGGCTGTAAGACCTCGAGAGGAAGCATTGGACGAGGACCAGGCCTACTTCAACGTGTCTGTCTACCAGTACATACGGCCAGTAAAACGTAGACGTAGACGTAAGTATTGTTGTTTGTGTCAGTTGTGTATACCTGCCAACTTCTTTTTAATTCCGAGAGTTTCATCATCGGTCAGCACGCTTCCCGTGTCGCGCTGTCTCGGATCTTGACATCGGAAGACAGGCGGGGGTCTCAGCACGTATCCCGTGGTGTCGCGCTGTCTCGGATGATGGCATCGGAAGATCTCCCGGAATACAGGCAGATTTCCCGGACGTTCGCCCCCAGTCTTCCGAAAGCACCAGAAGACTAGAGATGGCATTGGAAAACTGGGGGCGAATGTCCGGGAAATCTGCCTGTATTCCGGTCATCACAGCCAAACACAGCCAAAATCAAGGAGACTACAGGAAATTCCGGGACAGTCGGCAGGTATCGCTTGACATTTATTTCTTTATTACTTTCTCTCAGTTTGACTAAGTCCCTTATTTGGGACTTAGTCAAACTGTTCAACATATCCACTGTTCAATACACCATAGGCATTCAACAGTACAGGCCAAAACGGGGATTTCCATTTTGATTCTAGTATGCAAAAATGTCCTACAACGAGAGT
>OZ023205.1:73139669-73209669 GCA_963995525.1 Escarpia spicata | reverse complement strand
TCGCCGTTTAATCCCGATCGCTGTACATAAGGCTTATTTCACTACTGTTCTGACAAATGAAGTAGGGACGTTATTATTATTACTGCAATCTGGTTTGCTATTGAATCGAATCACCAATTCAACACTGAATAACAAATATGAAATTATAAATAATGGAGTTACGTTTTACAAACAATTTACACATTCATGACACAAACGACGAAAACATGGTAATACTGATTTCCCTGTCAAATATAACGTTTTTGTATATAGTTGTTATAATAGTATCCCATTGGTATAACTATTCGTCAACTTGGATGATTAATACAACACGTATTTACTTTGGATTTAGAAGATTAATGTCTTGACGGCCATAAACAATCTTCACCAGGGACTGAATTTAGGGAATTCAATGTTCCTCTGTTCGCCAAATAGTGTCGCTGCACACTTGAAGAGCACAATGAAGAGATCGAGACCAGCACAACCAAACGTTTCACTCTAGATAAATAAAAATATCAATAACCATTGGGCACAAGTCGGCTATAATATCCCATGCAGACAGAAACAACTGTTTTACAGATTGAGAGGGTCGCCCAGTTGTCTATAGAGCTCTTAATATGTGTTTGTGTGTGTGTGTGTGTGTGTGTGTGTGTGTGCGTGCGTTGTGTGGATCGTGTTTATATGTGTGTGCATGTGCGTGTGCGCGTGTGCGTGTGCGTGCGCGTGTGCGTGTGCGTGTGCGTGTGCGTGTGTTACATGTTGTGTGTGTTACGTGTTGTGTGTGCGTGTGCGCGTGAGCGCGTGTGCGCGTGTGCGCGTGTGCGCGTGTGTGCATGTGTGCGTGAGTGTGTGCGTGCGTGCATGCGTTTGTGTGTTTGTGTGTGTGAGCGTGTGCGTGAGCGCGCGCGCGTGTGTGTGTGAGAGAGAGTGAGTGAGTGAGTGAGTGAGTGAGTGAGCGAGTGAGTGAGTGAGTGAGTGAGTGAGTGAGTGAGTGAGTGAGTGAGAAATGGATGAAAGATGCGGACAACAATACGAGACATGAGCCGAGACTACGTGTGTACCGACTCAGCCACGTGTGGGATAACTTGCTCACCGCATCATTTGGCGAGCAGAGGGAAAACTGTATTTACATTATTCTGTTTTTGTTGAAGACTACACAGTTGATTCGTTGACGTAAGATATATTTCATAGTTGTCATCCCAAAAAATGGATTAAAATATTCCCATAACACATTTCAATTGATATAATAATTAATACAAATAAAGCAAAGAATTGGTCAAATCAAATAGTGGTATACTAACACACTAGTGTTGTTTATTTATCAATAATTTGTATGGCGAACATTTTATTTACATTAATTATAGGTTTGGTAGTTATGTTTGGTACATATACTATTATGAACGGAACTTGAAAATCTCCGCACCGCCTAGATGTCGCTGCTGAGTGTCAGCAATGTATGCATTTTATTTCTCACTTATTGTGAATTTAATTGTTCTCTTAGTCACAGAGATAGCGATACCAGGTGTATAATTAACAGGTAGCTTTGTCGTATATAGACAATGAAACACAACGATGAATTTGTGTTTTGACAGAGACACCACGACACGACGTCGTGAGGAATTGGTTTCATCAAGAGTGTTGCATGTGCAGTGTGCGCGTGTGCGGTGTGCACGTGTGCGCGTGTGCGCGCGTGCGTGCGTGCGTGTGTTTGTGTAGATGTGTGTTTGTGTTTGTGTGTGCGTGTGTGTGAGCTCGCGCGTGTGTGAGTGAGAGAGTGAGAGAGTGAGTGAGTGAGTGAGTGAGTGAGTGAGTGAGTGAGTGAGTGAGTGAGTGAGTGAGTGAGTGAGTACATAAGTGAGTGAGTAATGGATGAAAGATGCGGAAAACAATACGAGACATGAGCTGAGATCCAAAAAAGGATTAAAATATTCCCATAACTCATTTTAATTGATATAATAATTAATATAAATAAACCAAATAATTGGTCAAATCAAATATTGGTATACTAACACAATAGTGTTGTTTATTTATCAATAATTTGTATGTCGAACATTTTATTTACATTAATTGTAGGGTTGGTAGTCATGATTAGTATTGTACATATAATATTACGAACGGAACTTCAAATCTCCGCACCGCCTAGATGTCGCTGCTGTGTGTCAACAATGTATGCATTTTATTTCTCATTTATTGTGAATTTAATTGTCCTCTTAGTCACAGAGATAGCGATACTATTGTCTAATCAACAGGTAGCTTTGTCGTATAGATAAAACAATAAAACACCACGATCAATGTGTGTTTTGACAGAGACGCCACGACACGACGTCGTGAAGAATTGGTTTCATCAAGAGTGTTGCATGTTATATCTGCATTAAGAAAATAAAACTAGATTTGATGAAACATGACATTCAAGATTGTGTTCACACCTGCTTCATCGGAAATACGTAAACGTGTCACTGACTGAGTGTGTGCGTCCGTGCGCGTGTGTATGTGTATATGTGTACGCGTGCGTGCGTGCGTGAGGGTGCGTGTGCTCGCGCGTGTATCAGTTTTGAGTGATTTTGTATGTGATACAAATGATTTTTAAGGCATTATGAACCTGTGGGCGGACTTGCATGTGTATGCCTACACACCTACTTGATTGTTAGTATGATAATGTTCCTCGTCATTATCCACATCCATTTAGATTCTGACAAATGCGTTCGATAGACTGGTGTACGCTGGGGTATATTATGGATTGAATCTACATAATTGCAGTAATGTTGAGAAGGGTGAGTGTACATATATAGGCTACGGACGTTTTCACTTTGGTTTATTGTTTGATGTCGGTATCATTTCATTGGATTTTTGTGAGTTCGCGAACAGTTGTCGAATTGGGTTAGAATAAATCCTGTGGTACATCTTCGAGCGTTTATCAGTTTGCGAATTAGAGGGGATACTGTATTAGGGTTCCCTTGGGCACAGCATACTGGCAACCTTTATATAAGAATTAGTGGGGGATATTCTATAAGGGTTCCCTTGGGCACATCATACTGGCAACCTTTATATAAGAATTAGTGGGGGATACTGTATTAGGGTTCCCTTGGGCACATCATACTGTTAACCTTTATATAAGAATTAGTGGGGGATACCGAATTAGGGTTCCTTTGGGCACAGCATACTGGCAACCTTTATATAAGAATTAGTGGGGGATACTGTATTAGGGTTCCCTTGGGCACATCATACTGCCAACCTTTATATAAGAATTAGTGGGGGATACCGAATTAAGGTTCCTTTGGGCACAGCATACTGGCAACCTTTATATAAGAATAAGTGGGTGATACTGTATTAGGGTTCCCTTGGGCACATCATACTGCCAACCTTTATATAAGAATTAGTGGGGGATACCGAATTAGGGTTCCTTTGGGCACAGCATACTGGCAACCTTTATATAAGAATAAGTGGGTGATACTGTATTAGGGTTCCCTTGGGCACATCATACTGCCAACCTTTATATAAGAATTAGTGGGGGATACCGAATTAGGGCTCCTTTGGGCACAGCATACTGGCAACCTTTATATAAGAATAAGTGGGTGATACTGTATTAGGGTTCCCTTGGGCACATCATACTGCCAACCTTTATATAAGAATTATTGGGGGATACCGAATTAGGGTTCCTTTGGGCACAGCATACTGGCAACCTTTATATAAGAATAAGTGGGTGATACTGTATTAGGGTTCCCTTGGGCACATCATACTGCCAACATTTATATAAGAATTAGTGGGGGATACCGAATTAGGGTTCCTTTGGGCACATCATACTGGCAACCTTTATATAAGAATAAGTGGGTGATACTGTATTAGGGTTCCCTTGGGCACATCATACTGCCAACCTTTATATAAGAATTAGTGGGGGATACCGAATTAGGGTTCCTTTGGGCACAGCATACTGGCAACCTTTATATAAGAATAAGTGGGTGATACTGTATTAGGGTTCCCTTGGGCACAGCATACTGGCAACCTTTATATAAGAATTAGTGGTGGAAACCTAATTAGGGTTCCTTTGGGCACAGCATACTGGCAACCTTTATATAAGAATTAGTGGGGGATACCGAATTAGGGTTCCTTTGGGCACAGCATACTGGCAAACTTTATATAAGAATAAGTGGGTGATACTGTATTAGGGTTCCCTTGGGCACATCATACTGGCAACCTTTATATAAGAATTAGTGGGGGATACCGAATTAGGGTTCCTTTGGGCACAGCATACTGGCAACATTTATATAAGAATAAGTGGATGATACTGTATTAGGGTTCCCTTGGGCACATCATACTGGCAACCTTTATATAAGATTTAGTGGGGGATACCGAATTAGGGTTCCTTTGGGCACAGCATACTGGCAACCTTTATATAAGAATAAGTGGGTGATACTGTATTAGGGTTCCCTTGGGCACAGCATACTGGCAACCTTTATATAAGAATTAGTGGGGGATACCGAATTAGGGTTCCTTTGGGCACAGCATACTGGCAACCTTTATATAAGAATTAGTGGGGGATACCGAATTAGGGTTCCTTTGGGCACAGCATACTGGCAACCTTTATATAAGAATAAGTGGGTGATACTGTATTAGGGTTCCCTTGGGCACATCATACTGGCAACCTTTATATAAGAATTAGTGGGGGATACCGAATTAGGGTTCCTTTGGGCACAGCATACTGGCAACCTTTATATAAGAATAAGTGGGTGATACTGTATTAGGGTTCCCTTGGGCACATCATACTGGCAACCTTTATATAAGAATTAGTGGGGGATACCGAATTAGGGTTCCTTTGGGCACAGCATACTGGCAACCTTTATATAAGAATAAGTGGGTGATACTGTATTAGGGTTCCCTTGGGCACAGCATACTGGCAACCTTTATATAAGAATAAGTGGGTGACACTGTATTAGGGTTCCCTTGGGCACAGCATACTGGCAACCTTTATATAACAATTCGTGGGGGATACCGAATTAGGGTTCCTTTGGGCACAGCATACTGGCAACCTTTATATAAGAATAAGTGGGTGATACTCTATTAGGGTTCCCTTGGGCACAGCATACTGGCAACCTTTATATAAGAATAAGTGGGTGATACTGTATTAGGGTTCCCTTGGGCACAGCATACTGGCAACCTTTATATAAGAATAAGTGGGTGATACTGTATTAGGTTTCCCTTGGGCACAGCATACTGGCAACCTTTATATAACAATTAGTGGGGGATACCGAATTAGGGTTCCCTTGAGCGAAGCATACTGGTAACTTTTATATAGGAATTAGTGGGGGATACTCTGTTAGGGTTCCATTGGGCACAGCATACTGGCAACCTTTATATAGGAATTAGTGGGGGATACTGTATTAGGGTTCCCTTGGGCACAGCATACTGGCAACCTTTGTATAAGAGTTAGTGGGGGATACTCTATTAGGATTCCCTTGGCACAACATACTGACAACCTTTATATAAGAATTAGGGGGGAATACTGTATTAGGGTTCCCTTGGGCACAGCATACTGGCAACCTTTATATAAGAATAAATGGGTGATACTGTATTAGGTTTCCCTTGGGCACAGCATACTGGCAACCTTTATATAAGAATTAGTGGGGGATTCTGTATTAGGGTTCCCTTGGGCACAGCATACTGGCAACCTTTATATAACAATTAGTGGGGGATACCGAATTAGGGTTCCCTTGAGCAAAGCATACTGGTAACTTTTATATAGGAATTAGTGGGGGATACTCTGTTAGGGTTCCATTGGGCACAGCATACTGGCAACCTTTATATAGGAATTAGTGGGGGATACTGTATTAGGGTTCCCTTGGGCACAGCATACTGGCAACCTTTGTATAAGAGTTAGTGGGGGATACTGTATTAGGGTTCCCTTGGGCACATCATACTGGCAACCTTTATATAAGAATTAGTGGGGATACCGAATTAGGGTTCCTTTGGGCACAGCATACTGGCAACCTTTATATAAGAATTAGTGGGGGATACCGAATTAGGGTTCCTTTGGGCACAGCATACTGGCAACCTTTATATAAGAATAAGTGGGTGATACTGTATTAGGGTTCCCTTGGGCACATCATACTGGCAACCTTTATATAAGAATTAGTGGGGGATACCGAATTAGGGTTCCTTTGGGCACAGCATACTGGCAACCTTTATATAAGAATAAGTGGGTGATACTGTATTAGGGTTCCCTTGGGCACATCATACTGGCAACCTTTATATAAGAATTAGTGGGGGATACCGAATTAGGGTTCCTTTGGGCACAGCATACTGGCAACCTTTATATAAGAATAAGTGGGTGATACTGTATTAGGGTTCCCTTGGGCACAGCATACTGGCAACCTTTATATAAGAATAAGTGGGTGACACTGTATTAGGGTTCCCTTGGGCACAGCATACTGGCAACCTTTATATAACAATTCGTGGGGGATACCGAATTAGGGTTCCTTTGGGCACAGCATACTGGCAACCTTTATATAAGAATAAGTGGGTGATACTGTATTAGGGTTCCCTTGGGCACAGCATACTGGCAACCTTTATATAAGAATAAGTGGGTGATACTGTATTAGGGTTCCCTTGGGCACAGCATACTGGCAACCTTTATATAAGAATAAGTGGGTGATACTGTATTAGGTTTCCCTTGGGCACAGCATACTGGCAACCTTTATATAACAATTAGTGGGGGATACCGAATTAGGGTTCCCTTGAGCGAAGCATACTGGTAACTTTTATATAGGAATTAGTGGGGGATACTCTGTTAGGGTTCCATTGGGCACAGCATACTGGCAACCTTTAAATAGGAATTAGTGGGGGATACTGTATTAGGGTTCCCTTGGGCACAGCATACTGGCAACCTTTGTATAAGAGTTAGTGGGGGATACTCTATTAGGATTCCCTTGGCACAACATACTGACAACCTTTATATAAGAATTAGGGGGGAATACTGTATCAACCTCACCTAGAAAGAATGACAATGGGGGCACAGCAGACTATGGTCCAACCTTAGATATAACATGAAACTTTATAGAATAATGGTGATACTGTATTAGGTTTCCCTTGGGCACAGCATGACTGGCAACCTTCTATATAAGAATTAGTGGGGGATTCTGTATTAGGGTTCCCTTGGGCACAGCATACTGGCGCACACCTTTATATAACAATTAGTGGGGGATACCGAATTAGGGTTCCCTTGAGCAAAGCATACTGGTAACTTTTATATAGGAATTAGTGGGGGATACTCTGTTAGGGTTCCATTGGGCACAGCATACTGGCAACCTTTATATAGGAATTAGTGGGGGATACTGTATTAGGGTTCCCTTGGGCACAGCATACTGGCAACCTTTGTATAAGAGTTAGTGGGGGATACTCTATTAGGATTCCCTTGGCACAACATACTGACAACCTTTATATAAGAATTAGGGGGGAATACTGTATTAGGGTTCCCTTGGCACAGCATACTGGCAACCTTTATATAAGACTTAGTGAGGGATACTGTATTAGGGTTCCCTTGGGCACATCATACTGGCAACCTTTATATAAGAATTAGTGGGGGATTCTGTATTAGGGTTCCCTTGGGCACAGCATACTGGCAACCTTTATATAATAATTAGTGGGGGATACTGTATTAGGGTTCCCTTGGGCACAGCATACTGGCAACGTTTATATAAGAATTAGTGGAAGATTCTGTATTAGGGTTCCCTAGGGCAAAACATACTGGCCACCTTTATATCAGGATTTCCGTAACCTTAGTGGCATCTTTCTATGGTAGCATTGCTGGCGAAGATATAACACCACCCTGTAAGGTCACGAGCGTTTACGTGGTCAAATTAATACCTGACGGTGTAACACAGGGAATATAATGACATCGTTTCCCCACTATAACAAATATTGCCATTTTTGAAGATTCTTTCAAAATTACAGACAATTTATATGGCTACGTAACTACACAATGCCATTAAACGACGAGATTTTCATCGTGCAAAATTCTGTAAGGTGCAAGTGAACTACGAACAGTTTTTGAGCAAAATCTAAACCACAAACACGGCAGTGCGCACCAAAGTTGATACTCGCCATTATTACCAATTTGGTTAGTTACTAATAGTAATAACAATAACTGAGCATCCCATTCCTGGATAATAAAAAAAATGCAATTGAGCTATACAAAGCCAAACATAACTAAAATAAAATATAAACACCTTCGCAAAGATTTTGCGAATGGTTTGAAGTATAAAAAATATAAACAATATTTCGGCAATGTCCGCATTTTGATACGTATTTCTGTCACTTGTCGTGAGCTGGGTGTGCAGGTTGTTCAACATCTACTTCACGTGGTGATTTTCGTACACGCATCTTCTGCAAGGGTATATACAACACACTCATTCATTATTTTTGTCTAAAACACATTTACCGTATCGCGGCACCTCCTACACTAATATCAATGGAATTTTCGCACACACTTCTGTTATTCGTTTTGTTTTTATACTAACGCGTGCTTGTTTAATCTCTTATTTACCTCATTGACTAATTAGTTAAACTGCGCCGTCTTGTGTGAGCATTGGGAAATATGCACACGCCGTCAATTATGATACTCTTATGTTTCAACATATCAAATAATAAGTATATGACGTAGAATGTCCTGCCTAATATGTTCTCCTTGTGGCCTACAGTAAATACTCACAGTGATACTAAGACATATTCGCTATTGTTTGCGTGACTGACTGACGTGGCTTGCTATATTCAGCGCATAACTTGGACAATTTCAATGATTTAGTAAATGCAAAATACAATATAAACGGATGGCAGTTTGTATACAATACATTCACATATAATAAGTGTGTGTGTATACTCACACACTCACGCACACGCACACACACACACACACACACACACACTCACACGCACAATCACACTCACGCACCCACGCACGCACGCACGCACGCACGCACGCACGCACGCACGCATGAACACATGCACGACCACACTTATTTGGAAATACGCACGCCCATTTAAATATATAATACATACATACATGGAAGTTAGTAAGGAACAAAGCAAGCAAGCAAACAACCAAGCATACGAGTAAATATTTTGGAAATTAGGTGTACTAGGTTCAAATATCTTATATTAAGGATTGGGAAGATGAACGAGGACTCTAATACGCTGGCAACGAAATATTGTTGGCGAATGCTGACAACTGATATCAACCCGTTTTGCCATTTGTGACCCCTTGCGAAAATGGTGTAAGTTAAGCCTTAAAATACGTAAATATTTGCGTAATGAAATGCGTGTTAAATGGATGCATATGTATCTTTTGTGCCTTTTAATTTTGTCTGTTAGTCTTTTAGTTTTTAGAAAGGGTATGTAGGAAGAAAGAAATGCGATACACGTTGAAAAGTATCATTAATATATGAACATACAGTAATTATTTCAGAAAATAAACTCACAAATAAAATACAACAGAACATTAACCTGCGAAAGAAGTTTATCTATAATAAATTAACCTTAAAATTCATATATACGGAAACTACACGCGGAATGACGTTACTTTTGGGAGTTCTCTAACCGACTCCTTCAGGACCCGCATGGAAAAGCACATCCTCCTTTGAATATAATATGGAAATGGTTCTATTAATGGTTTATGACATACCACATCCGCATACCGTTCCCGTATACATCGAACTCTAGCTGTAGTTGTATAGGAGATGGAAAGAAATGAAGCTGTACGAGCCAGTACTGCTATAACCCGTCAACTCCACACGCACCCCAACTCTCCTAATAACTACACAACTGCAGTGTAGTCGCATGGTGTCCACATACATGCATGCATGTGTGCATTAATGTACGCATACATACATACAACATACATACATACGCAGACACATACATACATATATACATACATACATACATACATACATACACACACACACACACACACACACACACACACACACACACACACACACACACACACACACACACACACACACACACACACACACACACACACACACACACACACACACACACACACACACACACGTACGTATATACAAACTGTAGCCAACAGTTTCAAATCATGTTGAGCCAAATCGAATCAACTATTGACGTACGTTTATTTACGTAAAACTGAAATACAAAATGAAAACACAGGTATGAGTGTATGACCGTTTAAAGTGCGTTGTAACACGTTACGCTGACAATTTGGTAACATAATCAGGAATAGAACCATTGAAATTATAAATGAAATACACTATGTAACAATGGATTTCAGGTACATAAAAACCTTTTAAAAGTATTAACGCTATTATGTCAGATAAGTAAATTGGTTGAACGGAACACAAATCGTATACACCTACACACTACTGTATACTACCAATAGATACTCAGAAATGAAGGACCGAACTTTACTAAAACACTGCTTTCCTAGACTTGGGCGCAGAACAAAGGCCAGTTACAAAGAAGGGCTTCGACGTAATTACTATCAAATTCTACTGAATATAACATGCTCAAACTATGCTACAATTGTGCCAGAGTACATGAAAATTGCAACTACCTTCGTTCCAGGGTTGGCATCTACTGATGTTCTTCTTAAACGTGTAGAATGTGCGCTGCTCACAGACAAAGGGCACTAATCTATGCAGCCATGACATCACCACCAAAGGGCAGATATCATATGTCATCTTTCCTAATGGGGATGTAGTATAAATGTATCTGATAAGTGGCGCTACTAGTAGTGCGACTTTAACAAGATTTAACAAGATTGCCAACCAGAAAATTACTCTGGATGGCAGTTGGACAAGGAAGCCTTTTGGCTTATCGAGAGTCCAATACCTTTTATCTACATGTATCCCGCCTTTTTAAGATGTGTGTCGATTTTATTTTAAAACATATTCACGCTACTAGCACCAACACAATCAGGAGATAATCTGTTCCATTCATTTACAGTCCTTTGTGAGAATGAGAACTTTCTTATATCTAATCTACACTGCTCCTTTACTAATGTAGCTTCATGTCCTCTGGTCCTTCTATCTTTCTTAACTGAGAAAAAAATGTTTCTATCAATATTTTCATAACCAATCAATATTTTAAACACTTCTATGTGATCTCCTCTCAATCTCCTGGTCTCTAGTGTTGTTAAACCACATTCTTTTAGGCGTATTTCGTAACTAAGATCCCTCAGATTTGGTATCATTTTAGTCGCTCTCCTCTGTACTCTTTCTAGCATATCTATGTCCTTCTTGCGATATGGCCTCCATGCTTGTATACAATATTCTAAATGAGGCCTCACTATTGTTTTGTACAGCGGTACTATGAATTCTTTTTTCTTATACGCTATATTTCGCCTAATTAATCCAAGGATTTGATTTCCCTTTGATGCTGCAATTCCGCACTGCTCTGAAACCTTCATATCAGCACTAATGGTTAACCCTAAGTCCTTTTCTTTTACAGTAGTACTTAGAACAGTACCCCCCATTTTATATTTTACCTCTTCATTCCCATGACCTGTGTGGAGGCATTTACATTTCCCAAAATTGAACAGCATTTGCCACTTTTCAGACCATTTGATCAACCTATCAAGATCATCTTGTAAATGCTGTCTGTCTCCATCACTTTTAATCCTTCTAAACACTTTTGTATCATCCGCAAATTTTAACACCTTGCTTGTTATATCATCGTCCAAATCGTTGATATATATTAAGAATAATATAGGTCCTAGTACTGATCCCTGTGGTACCCCACTCAATACCGATTTCCAGTTTGAAGCCTCCCCATCAACTACTACACGTTGTCTTCTGTCATTCAGCCATTTTTCTATCCAGTTTATTATACCATTTCCTATGCCATGGGCCTTTAGCTTAAGGAGTAATCTTTGATGTGGTACTTTGTCGAAAGCTTTTTGAAAATCTAAATAGATGATATCTACTGGTGATCCCTCATCTACCCACCTAGTGATGTCTTCCAAAAAACATAACATATTTGTTAAGCATGACCTCGCTTTTAAAAACCCATGTTGAGATGGGTTTATCAAGTTATGTTTAACAAGAAAATCCACCATGTGATCTTTAATTAGTCTTTCTAATAATTTGCAAATCACTGATGTTAAACTCACTGGTCTATAGTTCTCTGACTTGTTTCTCGAACCTTTTTTAAATAACGGTATAATGTTTGCCTCTTTCCATTCTAAAGGAACCACTCCCTCTTCTAATGACAAATTGAAAACTGTTGCAAGCGGTGCGCTAATTTGTTCTACAATTTCCAATAGTAGTTTGGGCGGAATCCCGTCCACTCCAGGTGATTTATTATCCTTCATAGCCCTTATTTTCTTAGCTACCATTTCCGAGGTTACAACTAACTGTCCTAAATAGTCTGAATCTGCCCCCTTGAACTTAGCCTCTGGTACTGGCAGTGAACTAATATCTTCCCTGGTAAACACTGAACTAAAATACTCATTCAGGTCTTCTGCCATTAAGAATCCCTCTGATATTGTATTTCCAGCACTATCTTCTAGAGGACCGACCTTATCCTGAACTTTCTGTTTGCTTCGAATATACGCATAAAAACTCTTACTGTCATGTTTTATATTACTAGCTAATTTTTTTTCATAGCTTCTCTTTGAATTTCTAATTTCAGCTGTAGCTTGATTAAGTGCTTCTTTATAAATGTTGTAGTCTTCATCATTTCCAGTACATCTATATGACTTCCACATCATTTGTTTATACTTAATTTTTCTAATGGCTTCTTTCGATAAGTGTTTCTTTTTAGACCGTTTCCCTTGTTTTTTGAAAGGTACAAATTTATCGACTATGCACTTAATTTCACTATTTAAGATATTCCAGCATTCGGTTGCTGTCTTATTCTTCAGTGTGTTATTCCAGTCTATCTTTGCTAAATATTTCCTCATGTCCTTATACCTTCCTTTGTGGAAATTTCTCCTATACTGCTTTTTACTATTCCTTTCTGATTTTACTTTGATGGTAAAATGTATCTGGTTGTGATCACTACTCCCCAGTGGCTCACATATCTTGACATTGTCAACTAATTCTTTCTGTGAGGACAAAACTAAGTCTAACACATTCTCTCCCCTGGTTGGTTCTAGCACATGTTGAGAAAGGAAACTATCTTGTACTAAAACTAAAAACTTGTGGTCCTCACTCCCCATACTCTGTAGAGATTTCCATTGTATATGCCCATGGTTAAAGTCCCCCATAATAATACAGTTCCGTTTGCTTACTTCCCTTATAGCGTTTTGTATTTTGTCATTCTCTTCTATGCTTATGTTTGGACTTCGATAAACTAACCCAACTGTTAACGTTGAGTTTCCTGTAACTATGTTACACCAAACAGCTTCTCCGCAATCTGCTTCTCTTTCTAATTTTATTTCATAAGCCTGGATAGATTCTTTAATATATAAAATAACTCCACCTCCCTTTCTTCCTATTCTATCTTTCCTAAACATTACATATCCTGTTAGTCCCAATTCGGCATCTGATATATCAGTGGTGGCCCACGATTCGGTTATACCTATTATGTGAGGGTCAATATCTTCTACCATAATGTTTAGTTCACTTCTTTTGTGTGACTTCACGCAATATAACACATAGCTAATACATGCATTTAGTACAGGCATTGTGCCAAATGCCTTTACAAATACATACATACATACATACATACATTACATACATACATGCATACCTATATACATACATACGTACATACATACGTACATACATTCGTACATACATACGTACATACATACACAAATATATACATACATACATACATATTATACCTGCATGCATATGAATTTACACTATGCGTATGTGCGTACGTGCGTGCGTCGCGCGTGTGTGCCATCACGATCACGTTAAATAAAATGACTGGCTAAAAAACTTAACGTTAAAAACCGAAGAACAATGGTCGACCTTACCTTTGCCGTAATGTCGGCTATGTCTCCTGGCTGTAGTCTTTTCCTAGTTTCCATTGTCTCTCTCTGAAGTTGTTACATCATGGTATAGTATTTCCCATCTCGTCGTATGCACTCTCCCTGCCTCACGACTTAATTCACTGCCTCACTCCTGTCCTTACTCAAGCACTCTCTCTTTCCCTCCCTGCCTCCCGCCTCCCCGCCTCCCCGCCTCCCCGCCTCCCCGCCTCCCTGCCTCCCGTCTCCCGCCTCCCTGCCTCCCTGCCTTTCTTTCTCCCTCCCTGCCTCCCTGCCTTCCTGCCTCCCTTTCTCCCTTCCTCCCTGCCTCCTTGCCTCCCTGCCTCCCTGCCTCCCTGCCTCCCTGCCTCCCTGCCTCCCTGCCTCCCTGCCTCCCTGCCTCCCTGCCTCCCTGCCTCCCTGCCTCCCTGCCTCCCTGCCTCCCTGCCTCCCTGCCTCCATGCCTCCCTGCCTCCCTGCCTCCCTGCCTCCCTGCCTCCATGCCTCCATGCCTCCCTGCCTTTCTTTCTCCCTCTCTCCCTCCCGCCACCCCTCCCTCCCTATCCCACTCCATCTTTCTCATTCCCTGCCTTTTATCCTTTCTGCCCTACCACCTTCACTGGCTCTCTTCGTAATTGCTATATATATATATATTATATATATGTATATATATATATATATATTATCTATGTATATATATATAAATATATATGTGTGTGTGTGTGTGTGTGTGTGTGTGTGTGCGAGCGTGCGCGGGTGTGCATGCGTGTAATAATATTTTATGAGTGTGTATGTGTATTCTACCTGTAAGTCAGATAGCTCATCTCTAGCGGCTGTCGCTTTTGTGCGGTCAGGTGGATTCAGCTGGACCATGTTATAAATCACAGCTTTGATTCCCTGAAGCACCGACATGTCGTCGTCTCGGAGGGACACGACAACTGGCTGCTTCCTTCCTTGTGTATCTGCAAGCAGTAGCTTCTCGCCGATAGGCCTCGAAGTAGGTGTCTCTGCAAACGAACAGTAGTTATCCCACGATCTTCTTGTTGTTGAGGACCCATTTTTGCCAACAGGCTAGTTTTGAGGATCGTTTGTTGTATAGGCTTACTGCTGTGAAATTGTATAGCAAAGTAAGTGGTCAGTGACAACCGGGTCAGCGTATAGCGAACACTGATTTATATATATATATATATACATATATATATATATATACATGTATATATATATATATACACACACACACACACACACATATATATATATATATATATATACATGTATATATATATATACCCGTTTGTATTGTTTCGATAATATATATATATATATATATATATAATTATATTATATATTAGACATGTCGCAAATTATCGGCGACATGATGGAGTGAAGGATACTAGAGTGCATTTTATTTATCCCAACAGCAGAAACATAAATTATACAGAAATACATACGAATACTAAAATACAAATTTTGTAATAACAATTTAAATAATATAAACAAAATACAAGACAAATCGGCGTGGGATTGGAGACTCCACACTAAGTTAACAAAAAATGCTCGCTATCGTGGGAGCTACCCAAAGTGAAAAATAACATATTCTTTATGCATACACTCCTTCCTTTTATATAATAAGACAATTTGTTTTTAAAAATAGTTTTTGTCAGTCTGTTTGTGTGTCTGTTAAGTAATATGCGTGTGTGTGTGTGTGTGTGTGTGTGTGTGTGTTTGTGTGTGTGAGTGTGCATGTGTATGTGTGTATGTGCGTATGTTGCGTCGATGCGTGCAGGCTAATTTAGCAAAGAAAAAGAGTTCTTGAGTTTAGAATACAACAACATTATATTCATTGAATGAATATATTCTCAAGTATGACCAGTTTGAATAGCGGTCATGATGCCATTAAATACTATTGTTTTGTTCATGCATGACAATGTCTCTTTTCTAGCGAGATATGTCTACTCAAGCGTTTACTCTCGTTATCGCGGGCGTGATACGAACGTTTAATAATCAATGCCTTAGGCTTACGCCCATTAAAAATAAAGAAAAAATGTAAGCGCTATATAGTGCGATATCCTTAATTCTCTACAGAGCGTTTGACAAGTAACTCACTCGCCAACCTGATCAATAAAATTCTGTGAAGAATTCAATCATTCATCCACGTTGCACTTGCTGCGCGAAGATTACTTGTACACAAACATCCACCACTGTCTATAACCAGGTACTCAGTCTTTCAAACAGCTGAGTGAACTGGAGCATATGTGGAGTGAACGAACTTGTCCGTGGTTTTGTGGCAGCAAGAGGAGTCGAACACTGAATCTCTCGATTGAGAGTCGGATACTTTAAAAACTACGCCACAGTGCTATACGACGTCCTGTAAAGAACACCATCTCCAGTGTTCGTTTAAAAAGTCATAATCCGTCATGGCCTTTTAATTTTGTGTACTGTATCAAAATCTAGATATCGAATGGATACAATATGCATGCGCACACAACCCCGGACGCCTACGTACACGCACGCACATACGCACGCACGCGTACAACTATAATTCATAAAGTAAATATATGGATACACATCAAGATATTGGGGGTGTTCTGTCACAGACTATTAGGTAAAACGCCTGTAACGGATCCGGAAAAAAAATGACTCCAACGCATTGCTAGTGAGTGCATTCTGCCGTTACATGTATGGGCGTGCTTACCCGTTTCAAGAATGTTCTGCGTCTCGCCACTAGTAGGGTAAATTGATGTCAACAACTTGTAACTGCATTTACATAACGCGCCTTCCTTTGACCGACAAACAACAACTCAGAATTTAGATCATCAAATGACGTTTACAACGTGTGAAAATGAACTCAAAATGAATTGTGCAGATATATTCAGCACGTCCTATTTTCTACGTGCACGAGCACGGAACAGTGTTCGTTCGTGCTATTGCCAGAACGTAGCAAGATAATGTGCATTTATTTATTGCATGTACTTTTCTTTGCATGAACTCAACCAATCGAGGTATAACGCACTTCACGTCAGCTATTTCGTTCACCCTACGTTGCCTGTGTATTTTGAACGAGACACTGAAACCTTTCATCTGTTCTATCTGGTGTCAATGGGTTAGAATAATATTATGTAAACTCCCATTGGGGTTAACGAAGACAAGTTAAACCTGTCCATAGTTTGATGTTTTAGTCAAAGTCAAACCCATTCCACATTTGTCTCCTTATCTCGCTTTCGTTTGCCCTTGGGCGATGGTTTCCTACCAGACCTGTTGCTCTCGCGATATATCCATATAACATATTAGCTTTTGACTTCTTGTTGCTGACGCGACAGACTACATTCATGTTACCCGTTGTTTTTCCAACCAGTCGGACTGTTGCAAGTGGAATGCTAATTTTTTTATAGAATTTCCAATAGTAGTTTGGGTTGAATCCCACCCACTCCAGGTGATTTATTATCCTTCATAGCCCTAATTTTCTTAGCTACCAATTCCGGGGTTACAATTAACTGTCCTAAATAGTCTGATTCTGCCCCCTTGAATTTAGCCTCTTGTACTGGCAGTGAACTAATATCTTCCCTGGTAAACACTGAACTAAAATACTCATTCAGGTCTTCTGCCATTAAGAATCCCTCTGATATTATATTTCCAGCACTATCTTCTAGAAGACCGACCTTATCCTGAACTTTCTGTTTGTTCCGAACATATGCATAACAACTCTTGCGTGCCTTTTTTACATTACAAGTTAATTTTGTTCGTAGCTTCTCTTCGAATTTCTAGTTTCAGTTGTAGCTTGGTTTAGTGCTTGTCTATAAATGTTGTAGTCTTCGTCATTTCCAGTACGTCTATATGACTTCCACATCGTTTGTTTGTACTTAATTTTTGTAATGGCTTCTTTCGATAAGTATTTCTTTCTGGACCGTTTTCCATTAAGGGAACAAATTTATCGACGATGCACTCTATTTCACTATTTAAGATATTCCAGCATTCTGCTAAATATTTCCTCATTACCTTATATTTTCCTTTGTGAAAATTTCTCCTGAACAGCTATTAATTATTTCTTTCTGATTTTACTTTGATAGTAAAATTAATCTGGTTGTGATCACCACTTCCCAGTAGCTCGAATAATTTGACATTGTTAACTAATTCATTCTGTGAGGACAAAACTATGTCTAACACATTCTCACCCCTGGTTGGCTCTAACACTTGTTGAGAAAGGAAACTGTCTTGTACTAAAACTAAACACTTCTGGTCCTCACTCCCCGTACTCTGTAGAGATTTCCATTGTATATGACCATGGTTAAAATCTCCCATAATAATACAGTCCCGTTTGCTAACTTCCCTTATAGCGTTTTGTACGTTTTCATTCTCTTCTACACTTATGTTTGGACTTCGATAAACTAACCCCACCTTTAACGTTGAGTTTCTTGTAACTATGTTACACCAAACAGCTTCTTCGCAATCTGCTTCTCTTTCTAATTTAATTTCATAAGCTTGGATAGATTATTTAACATATAAAATAACTCCACCTCCCCATCTTCCTATTCTATCTCTCATGAACATTACATAGCCTGTTAGTCCCAATTCGGCATCTGAATTATCAGTGGTGGCCCATGATTCAGTTATACCTATTATGTGAGGGTCAATATCTTTTACCATAATGTTTAGTTCACTTCTTTTGTTTAGCATGCGCTTTGCATTTAAACAAACGCATTTATATCCTGATTCAGAACAGTTTTCCAGGCTGTTCTTTGCTGACTTATTTCTGCTGTTTTTATCTATGCCTCCACTTTCAGGTTTCTCTGTGAGTCCCCCCTGCGAATCTAGTTTAACTAGAGATGCAGCCAGTCCCACTGTCAACAGATTGCAGCAAGTTCTCTGAGAAAACTACTGCCCCCTTTCCACTTAGATGAAGGCCATCTATCATGAACATATCTTCCCTCCCAACAAAGTATCCCCATAAATCTATGAATCCCACCCCTTCTTCTTTACACATCTGCTCAACTAGTTCGTTGATCGCCATCCTCTTGCAGTTCCTATATGTTGGCCCCCTTCCTCCCATTACTGGCAACATTCCTGAGAGAATAATCTGCTCGACTCTTGTCTTCTTTAACTTCCTCACTAACCGTCTGTACTTCTGTACTATCCCAGTTGTTCCCTCCCTGTCAGCTATTTGTCCCTACGTGTACTAGTATAGACCCTCCCTTGCCATGCCCCAATACATTCTCTTCCCTTTTAGTCACATGTTCTATCCTAACCCCATGACTTCCCACAGCCGGATAGGGCAAAATCCACCCAACTATGGCAGTTGTCGCACACCAAGTGTCTCTTTGCCTTTATTTGCAGCTTGCAAGGCGCTATATCAGAATTTATTTAATAATAATAATCTAATTATCTACTTAAAATAGTTTACTCAACTGTGTTTACACTATTCACTGTTTATGTAGTCTTTAAGAAGACTGTTTATTGTGCACAAATGTTACACTTTACGAATTGTTGCCTTGTTTATTTCGGTTACAGTTTTTAGTTATAGTCACAGCTGACTATCTATCCTATCAGAAATGCCTACGTTACCAGTAGTCACCTAATTAAAATACAATCAATTACTTTACGCTAGACTGCCTTATTTGTTTAGGTTATACCGCGCTCTAGCGAAAACTTGGGACACTAGCTACACACAAACTTATATATACGGATATTATCTTATGTAAGTAGTTTTATGTTTGCTACTTTATCACCTATATATTCTATCACATAATGAGGTTTGTTAAATCTTGTTTACAAACTTATCGTAGGCTAACTTACCCTTTTATCACTCTCTAGACTAAAGTGTTCTAAACTACTTTATCTACTTAACTTTAAGCACAACTGCTACTCAATATATGTTTACCGCTACTTTATGAACGATATTAAGGCAAGAATAATACTTATCAATAAGTAATTCAACTTGTTTATCAACTTTTCTGCACCACCAATTTCTACGATCTATCTCCGCCAAATATAGCCTCGGATCCTAGCATTGGGATGTAGCAATGGGTGCTACATCCAAGTGGACCGAGACACATAGTGAGCTCAACAACATCGACGGCAGCAAACAGTAAACTGAGGGAGATCTTTACGCAACATGGATTGCCGGAAGCCTTGGTATAGTGCGTTTTTCAGTGGGGGAGGGGAGGGAAGGGGGAGGGGGCAGGGAGAGGGAGAGGGAGAGGGAGAGGGAGAGGGAGAGGGAGAGGGAGAGGGAGAGGGAGAGGGAGAGGGAGAAGCTCCGTTGGCTCCGGGCTCGGGATTTATTCCGTTCCCCCATGAACCGCCTAAATACAACTAGCATAAGTGATCTAACTGAATTGTCATTAATGCTCTCTCACCAATACGCTTACCAATTTGCTGCAATGCGCTATATAAAATTAATACTGGTGATATTACATAATTTCTTATACATACGTTCACATTTGCAATATAAAGTATTGTTGCATTAATGTGCTTATTATTTCGTATTAAAATGTGTTACGCGATGACACTAATAAAATTCATATATAGTAACATATTTGTACAGACTTTACAGGACTTATGTACTCACATAATGTTTAAATGAATTTGGTTTAGCTTAGAGAGTACGATTATGTTCGTGAACTTAGTTAGGCCTCTTCTCTAAAAGTGAATTATTTAAATAACAATTGTTTTGTGATTATTTTTACAATGTTGTGCGTAATAAACCAATACCACATACCTTGTATAAATAACAGGACATTGGCCGGTTTGAAGTCACGGTGAACCATAGACGGCTTGTTGTTGTGCATGTAAGCGATGCCGTTTGCACACTGTTCCATGTTACGCAGTGTCTTGTTTAGATCTGGATGTGTTTTGTACACGTACGCATTCATATCTCCCAATTTACTGAATTTCATGACCATCCACATCACATTTTTATCGAAGTAGCAGTCGAGCAATGTCATCAGGGTACTGTGGTAGTTGCCTCATGTGTTTGACTTCCCGCATGGTCATATATCTAGATTAATCCGTGTCGTACTTTACTTTCTTGAATGCCACAATTGCGCCATTGCGTGTGTTCTGGCCTTTATAAACGTCACCAAAACCGCCAGCCCCGATAAAGTCGGTCTCTTTGTATTCGTAATGTTGAACTGGGCGAATAACTGCAAGTAAATAATTATTTGTAAGAAACAGCAACAATAAACGTGGCGGGTACGCATCAATACGTCAACTCTTGGGGACGGTGAATGACACAAAACGCACATGGTTAATGACAAATCCTCAACTTCAAATGACATGTTTTCAAACTTCACACAAACTACATCAAACATCGTTCGTTATATATTTATTGTTAATTGACATCCGAGAAGCACTGTCGCTAATCATTGATTATGCCTAGTGTACATGCAAGACGGACTTGCAATGGCAGTTTAATTTCTCATTACTTGTGAAAACAGTGGTTCTTTTTTAAAATGTTCCATTTTTATGTAATAAACACGAAAACGGTGAGGTTGAGCTACACCAATTTCAATTATATGCAGCTTACAAAATATATGCAACTTACCTAGAATCATGTGGAGTGGGATCCCAACAATGGGATCCCACTTCACTGTGTCGGGCCCTTTTAGCTACACCAATACTTTTGGTGATGATGTTTATGTTAAATCGAACTGATCTTTTAAATACGCCTCCGGAAGTGTGCTTCGAACCCGCGCTTGTATGCCGACAGGTCATCCTAACACAAATTATTATATTTCTGATGGAGAGTTATTGCCTTTTCCTTGGCTAAGTTATAACATTTTCTGGCGGCAAGGGCGTATGCATGTATCCAACACAACAACACAGAGATTAGAAGCACAGTTGAGTTAATCGAGTCAGTTACAGAGTTAGTGGCAACATACAATTTTGTGTATGAACAACTTGTACGGCGAGTAAGCTGACGTAACGCAGCATGGCAGATATGATTGGAACACTTCGGAAGTTCGACCCAAAACATAGAGACAGTTTCTTGTTACGAAGAACGGTTGAAACTATATTTGACGGCAAACAACACTGCAGCGGACAACGCGGAGAGCGAACAGCCATATTTCTCAGTTAAGTAGAAAGGGAAATCTACCAGGTAGACCTAATGTCCGATTTATTTAGCCCAGAAAAACCGGCTAGTAAAACCGTGGAGCAACTGTTAGAAAACAATTAAAGGACCAATATGAACCTGTCCCAAACGGGATGGCAGAATCATCCAAGTTCTGGACGCGTGTTCAGAGGGAGGATGAACGTATCACGGATTACAGTTTGAAATTCGAAAAGGCAACAGTGCATGCCAATTTCCCTGACATTGACCTTTGGTTGAGAGACAGGTTTGTCACGGGGCTAATCCGCGGTCACGTATACGTACAAGAAAGAATGAAATAACATGACGAGGTTAAGGTTCGAGAAAGCTTTGAGAATTGCTGTGAACATGATCCTTGTGAATTAACATTCATGGCAGTTCCATTCTCCAGGCGGCGCCACTTTCTACACAGCGTCCAGTGCAAGAATCCATCGAGTGAGATGATGCAAAACCAAGTGAGGGAGAGATCCTAAACAAGTTAACGTAAATGGGAAGCAGCATCAGCAGGCAACAGGACAACGATGTTGGCGTTGTTGCGGCAAACATGCCCTGCTAGCATGTAAGTTTATGGCAGAGCGTTGTTTCCGACGTGGCAATGCGGGTCACCACTTTGCAGTATACAACACGTAGTGGGCGCACCGGAGAGCAGTGGCATCATGGTGCCAGTGTGCATGGACGGTTTGACGTGCAGCCAGACATAGGGCAGATGTGTCATTGCTGCCAGAGAGCTTGCATCGCAAGTATTTGAATGACCTGCCACTGCAACCGGCTGGTATTGTCTTGAAGACGTACGCCGATCAGAAAGTTTAACTGGCTGGTAAGTGACGGTGCAGTAAAACTACTTCTTTACTCTACTTGAGTAGTTTTTTTTCTAGTAACTAACACTAACGAAGTACAATTTGTACTAGCTACATTCACTTGTAACAAAGTAGTTTTATCTAAGGTAACGCTACTTTTTATTTCGTTACTTTCATTTACTTCGCTATATATTTTCGTTACATTGTTATCTTAATAACGTCGCCTAGCGGCGTTCCACCCTTCAACGACTTTTCATAAAACGGATTTCTTTACCAGCACATCGATTATGCTGGACCGTTTCTCAGTAAGATGTTGCTAGTAGCAATGGATGCTACATCCAAGTGGATCGAGACACACCGTGAGCTCAACAACATCGACGGCAGCAATCGGTAAACTGAGGGAGTTCTTTAAGCACCATGGATTGCCGGAAGCCTTGGTTTTTGGAAATTGCACCGAATTTCACGAGTGAAGAGTTTGAGACTTTCATGAAGAAGAATGGAGTTGTCCGCATAACGTCCGCTCCATACCACCTTGCCACAAATGGCCTGGCAGAATGGGGTGTGCAGACCGTGAAATCGGGCATCACAAAAAGAGCGGAGACAACGGTGAGATGAAACTATATTATTATATTCTTGTTTGACTATCACCAAACCCCCAGTGGACAGATGGAAAATCATCGATAGAAGTGCTAAATCAGAGGAAGTTGAAATCTACGTTAGATCTCCCCCACCCAGGCGTGCAAGGGAAGGTACACAGGAAGCAAACATGGATGACAGAGACAGATGACCGTAACAAAGACGAGAGGAAGTTTGATCCAGTAGAGAGCATGCATATCAAGACGTTTTGCCCGGGACGATCAATCAGTTGAGTCATATTACCGGTCCTGTGTCATGCGCTTTAGCCATCCAGGATGGGAGGTAGAGCCGAAGACACATATATCATCTCCAATTGCGTCGTGCGGATGTCGACTCAACGATCCCTGAGTGTCATAGGTAACATGTTGACACTGAAACCGCGCTGCAGAACTGCAACAATCCAACCATCCCTGTGCTGCAAAATAACGAGGTGGAAGTCATTGCAGCAACACCAGATACACCCACTGCCAATATGTCATCGGTGCCGACAGTTGTCGAGCGTGACAGTGTTGCGACGGAGACTAGCGGCACTACCGTGTCACCACGCTCCACTGAATCGCCCCATGTTACTACAAATGCTAGAAAAACTGGCAGATCGCGTGTAGCACCAGCTTGGCGAGCGCACTGTGTCTTGAACTAAGCGAACAGTGCGACCAAGTGTCAATGGCCAATGAGAATGACGGCTGTGGACGCAGAGGGAATCTGGAGGTAGTCCACCCTCCAATTCCATAGTTTACATTAGTAATTAATCTGATCATAAATATGTTTCACAGCAGGTTGGCAAGTGGAATTTGTCAACAGTTACATAATATGACATCACGTGGACAATTAATGCTACTACCTATGGAATTATTATGTTTCGTTTTAGAGGTGAGGAAATGGAATGATGTTTACGTTAGGCAGAACTGATCTTTTAAATACGCCTCACCGGAAGTGTGCCTGGTTTCCGCGCGTGTATGCCGATCTGCCATCCTAATATAAGTGTTTTGTTTCTGATGGAGAGTTCTTTTCCTCGGCTACGTTATGCCACTTTACATTTAAAATAGATCAATGAGTTCAACATTTGAGTTTCATTACAACAAACATTTGGTACATATTCTGCAAGTTATTCAACATGACTGGAATTAAGATATTATATCCATGCATTACAATACCTACATGTCATACACTTAATTCTCTTCCTGGGGAAGGTATGCCTCAACGAACATTTGTACGAATGTAAATTTCGTAAAACAAAGTTATATAGTAAGTTACCCAATAGTCTTTATACTGTATATATATTCCACCATGATGTTGGCGCGTTTTATGTTTAGAGGGACCTTTAAATTAGTGTTGTTCTGTTTTATCGCTCACAAACCGTTCTGAAATTAATTAGTCTCTTGATGATGTAGTGTTCCGGGTATACAGAACACTGTTTAATGCTTGATATTATAACATTAATAGATCATGATATACAAACATTATAACATTTCCAACATACCCCATTGAGCGCAAACAAATGTGGGCGTTGCACCAGTCAATTTTGGTATACGTGAGCCGCCTCATCGGACCCGGCATTGTCCGGCTCATGGGTGCTTGATTGGTCACAAAAGTACACGCAGAGCGAATTTTATCGAAACGTATGCTAGCATATACCAATAACTGTTTCAGATATTGACAAAATATGTGTCTCTTAATGTCAATATGCCATTACCAATAACTTTGCATTATTTATGTTTATCGACTAAAAGTTTCTGGGGGTGGTGCAAAGCTCCCCTGTAATCATGGGTCCAAACCATCCCCTACCGACTTCTACATATAAAATTATTGTTACCTTCCATTTGGCAATGTATCACCAAACTATCTTCAAACGTTTACTTTGGGGGTGTTTTCTTGAGTTTGCTTAGCATCAGCATTGGGTCTCGAAGGTTGTTGGAGACAAAATCAAATTATTTACTATTTCTCCGTAGTCGGCATTATCAGGTCACTTGATAGCGTGAAATGTTGGAGAAGTAAAACTTCGGCACTCCGAATCATGGGATATATGTGTCTTTCTTGATGGTTAGACTGGCACTGCCATTTTTGTGTGACGTGCGCCGAAAAGTTTGATTTGTTTTAACTCATTCAGGTGAAGTATTTTACGACATCCGTCACCAATGGTAACACACGTTGTTTTGTTACCCCATGTTTGAGAAAACATATAATTTAAAGTTTGTGTGCTATCTGAATGTCCCAGTACTAGTACCTTTAAAAAAAATCATTTGACTGCGGTTACTCTTTTCTTTAACAACAAATATTCTACTCCAAATGATAGCATGAGTAGTAAAGGAGACCGCGCTGGCCCCCGACTCGTGCCGAGATCAAAGGAGATCAAAGGCACCGCGGGTCACAAAGATCAACAAAGGTCAAGCAAGTTGACCCGGCACGATTGAAAAATCTACTTATAAAAAATGAAATATCTTAAGTGGGTTTGACAGCTTACTTATAAAAAACGTATGATTGATGAGTGTGGCAGGATGATTGATGAGTGTGGCGAGACAGTACGTAGCCGAGACAGACAGTACGTAGCGCCCTCTGGTGTAGCGAGATAGTACCATTTTACTACCCCCTAGCGCCTCCTGGTGTCTTGTACTAGAAGGATATTCGTCTAGAAGGTTCGGAGATGGTTATGCTAGTACGAAAGAAGGTTATATAGCGGTTATTTACCCTAGCGGTGGTATATTTGCGCCCTGGTGTTGCGAGATAGTACCATTTCACTACCCCCTAGCGCCTCCTGGTGTCTTGTACTAGAAGGATATTCGTCTAGAAGGTTCGGAGATGGTTATACTAGTACGAAAGAAGGTTATATAGCGGTTATTTACCCTAGCGGTGGTATATTTCACCGAACTTATATAACGATATTAGTAGCGCCCTCTAGGTAACGGTTCTAGCACTTTGTATATTATAACAAGACCTTTGAACGAATCCCTTAGCTAGCGGCTATGCTATTCTTTCGCGCCATTCTTTTTTACAAACCTTCACCCGGTATGACGCTTGTTGTTGTTGTTGACACCAAGCGTAATCGGTAACAGGCGTCCAAAGTCCATTGAACGATGCTGGCTGACTGAGCTGCTTTGGAGAATAATGCTACTGTATTATTCATACCGTAACTGCGTCCAAAGTCCATTGAACGATGCTGGCTGACTGGGCTGCATTGGAGAATAATGCTACTGTATTATTCATACCGTAACCTAGTAGGTAGATGTAAGCTTGTCTTTATAGAGGGTTCAGAACAACTAGTTGGAATATAGAGTTCAAACGGATAATAACGGTGTGAACATAAAGACAACGAGGAGTGCGGTGAGCAATATTATTATTATATTCTACTATCCCCAGCGTACGCCGTAAGCACTGGGTGGTCCACCACCACTACCAGTACTGTTATAGGGAGGTCGAGGGGGGTCCGGATCAGGTCCGAAGCCGGCGCGACCCTCCACCAGCCAGGCGTCGGGGCGCTCCACCAGCGAGGCGTCGGGGCGCTCCACCAGCGAGGCACTGGGGCGTCGTACACCAGTCACAACGCACGTGCGAGCGGCCGGTACCGCGGGGCGGCGATATAACGTCGGCGGTGGTAGTTGCGTGTCCGGGTCGACGGCCGCCTCTGGCGGTGACGTAGGAGGTGCCTCCTGTCGTAGCGGCGCGCCCCTAGGCAACCCCGCCGATCCCCAGCGGCCGGTCGTAGGAGGTGCCTCCTGTCGTAGCGGCGCGCCTCTAGGCAACCCCGAGCCCCAGCGGCTAACGGTGGTCGATTGAGTCCGCCTAGCGCCGTACCCATCGTCAAACCACCGAGGCGCCTCATCAGGGTTATTCTTCCGGTCCCTGTGCCGTGGAAACGGCATAGCGCATTTGGCCTGTAAGAAAACAATAATAAACTATAATATTACAGTGATTAAAAAAGGTCTACAGTTTAAATTGGTGGTGATAGCGCATTTGTCCTGTAAGAAAACAAAGTCTTAAATAATAATAATAATTAAATATACTACAGTGATTAAAAAAAGGGTCTACAGTTTAAATAATAAAATAGACCCACGGTATCGAAGGAACTGTAGTTTTTGTAAATATCGCTTAAATATTAAAAAGAAAGCGTGAATGTTAAAAAGGTATATGGGTAGTTACGTACCGTCCGTGAATATGTCATGGTTTAGACTAGTCGAAAAGACCGTGTAGTTCCATAAACGCCTTGTAACGGAATGTTGTTTACTGTAGAACTTCTAGAAGGTTCTATAACACCACCTGACACGCGGCACGTAGGCCTCGTCACGTAGGCCGGGTTGCGTAATGTTAAACATTTTAATAAAAGCTTAAAAGCATAAAATAAACGATCTATAAGGAGCTGTAAGGACTAGAGAATCTTATGGTAAACATATATTTAAAAATAAGACTCTATAAAAGCAATACGCCGTTTGTGCACTTCATAACCGAGCGGTTTTTTCTAGTTTCAATAACCTTGGCAGACTCGGCTGTTGTGTGGTATACGTGTTTACGCGCACGCGCGCTATTCACCGTCCGCTTATAAGTAGTTAGGCTAAGAGCGTCTATGTATTCACTCGGTTTTGACTGTTTTAACGTTTACGAACTTCCTCAGCCGCAGCAGTCATGTCGACGACGGGTTCACCACCACCTATCAAACGAACGAAGAAGGCGAAGGCGAAGGGGAAGGCGGCCACCGCAGCAGATCAGACGTCGCCCGTCGGTATCAACGCATCCGGAGCCCGATCGACACCACCCGCCGTCGCCGGCAGCAGCAGCAGCCGGGGCGCGCCCGTAGCCCGACCGTCGACCATCGTTGCCGGTATCTGCGCGCCCGTAGCAGTGGCGACGTCGCCGCCGCCGCCGAGCTCCGAGCCTAGCAGTGCGTCGTCGCCACCCCCGCTACTCGTCCTTCCACCTTCGGTGAGTGTAAGCGAGCTTCTACAGGCGGGCGACGGTCTCTACTCGATAGCGCCCAACGTAAAGGTGGCCGCTATCTCATGGAGAACCCGGTGCACGTACGAGGGGTGTACCCAATGCCGTCGTAAGGTGTTTAGATCGTCGAACAGCATTCAGGTATGCGCCTCCCACGGGGTACAGCGCGAGGTGAGACATTATTTCGCGGTTCGGATGATGGTGAGGGAAGATGCGGAGGGATCGGCCGAGGTATGGATCAGTCTATTCGACGACGCGATGACCAACCTCGTCCCCTACAAGGCCGACTATCTCGCCTCGATGAACCCCGACACACTGCGCGACACCGTCCTACAGATCGTCGGCACGGTTATCGAGGAGCTCGTCGTACGAAAGACAACGTGGGGGTCGGGGGCCCCGCCGACGTACACCGTTCGGAGTGTGGCGTCTAAGAAAAGCGACGATGATGATGATGACGACGACGACGACGATGAGTATATTAACCGCTAACGATTCGTTTTTGTGTACTGTAGGACGTCGAAGAGGCACGGGCGCGGGCCCTCGACTCTATAATCATCGATGCTTTGAGCGCCCTACCCACCGCCGCCGCCGATCTGCTACCGTCGGACACGCCGATGATATCTCTCGCCCTGCTCGAGGCCGCCACCACTCCGTGGACACCCTTGGTCGAGCCTACCTATCAACCACCGCTGCTAGTCGCTTGCGACTCACCGCCGTCGTATTCGAGCTCGACAGCATCGCCGCCGCCTCGGTCAATCGATACCAGTCTAGCAGGGGAAACTCGTGGCGAACCGCCGCCGCCTACGTATACGAGCCTATACCCGCTCCCGATCGACAGACCGGCGGATGATGAGGCGGCATCGACCGTGCTAATATCATCGGGAGACTCGAACGCGCAACAGGGATCGTCCGGCTCGGCGTCACCGTTTCTCGAGTTACCATCGTCCAGGCCGCCCCGAGCGTGCTTCGCGCCACCTCAGGATGCGGATTTGATGAGGGGGCTGATGAGTAATTTCGCCGAGGTGATCGGGGAAAGCATACTCGATCGTGCACGCCGTTACTGCGGTGAATGCGAGTCCAACGAAGGGTGCCCCTTTGTACATGTACAAGGGTACAGAGCCGGGCGCCCTAGCCGCCACTATCGGCGACTGTTCACGGATGTGTTCAGTATATGCACTCGCTTCTTCCAATCCGTATTGACCGACTACTCGGATCGATCGTTAATACCGTGTTTGACGCGTATGATCCTGAACGTTCACGACCGATACGAGCTTCACGCGGATCGTCAAGCCGAAGTTCGTCTCGTACACCGGGTAACCGCGTGGTTCCTTGAGACCGACTGGCTCCACAGCCGCTCCGATTACGTGAGACTGGAGTCGGCGGTAACGGCCTACCTACTGGGAAGAGCTGATATCTGAACAGTGCTTAAAAAATGAACTTTAATGGCGAGAATTGCTTAATACAACCTTAGATCAAGAACTTTATTTTATATAACCGAAAAAGAAGAATAAAGCACACTTGTGCTGAATATCGCTTAATAACACACGTTTGTGGAGAACGTTTTAATAGAAAATATGCCTGCTTATTCGAATATGCGGTGCTTAATAAAGCACGTTTTGCTTGTTGTACGACGCTTAATAAAACGTTGAAACGTATAAACACTCTTGTTGTTTACTATTACGAAAATCACCACTCCCGTCCTATACTTACACTCGCCTGTGATAAAGGCTGCAACACAACACACACATAGTAGAAGGCGACCCTTTATTTTTAGCTCCACCGTTTCGCCCTATACTTACACTCGCCTGTGATAAAGGCTGCAACACAACACACACACATAGTAGAAGGCGACCCTTTATTTTTAGCTCCACCGTTTCGCCTCACCGTAACTAGGGCAAAGATCGCCGTAGGGTCAACCCCGGTAATCAATAGTAGTAGTAGTAGTCCTAGCGACGGCGGCGGCGGCGGCGGTAACAGTCATCATCACCACCACCACCCCACCCACCCGTATATAGAGGCGTGTAGAGCTTCTTTTCAACTAATAACGTGTTTGTTATTGGTCGCTCCGGCTGCAACAAACATGCCTACTCGTTGTCCCGTATGCAATCGAGACGTCGTTAGTTTGGTGGGACATACGTGTAGTAGTAAACCACGGGAGTACCGATGTCCGAATTGTGATCAGACGTATAACGGGCGTAGGGTCCTAGTAAGACATTTAAAGAATTGCGTTAACGGAAATCGAGATGACGATATCGCCTGCCCGAAATGCGGTAAATATTTTCTTCATCGACATTCTCTGTTGAATCATATGAGAGTTTCGAAAACCTGCGGTACGAAAAAAAAGGTAGTACCACCACCACCACCACCACCACCGCCACCACCACCACCACCGCCACAACCCGATGATGATGATGACGCGGACGATGAGGGGTGGTCGGCCGGTCTACGGCGTACAGTGCAAGAGCACTGGTCGAGTATACGAACGTCGATATTCCGGGGCCCTCTTCAGTCGAGATACAATCACCAGCTGACTCATTGCGTGGACACGTCCGTTCTCGAACCGCGACTAAGACAAATGTTTGAGGAACAAACTCGAGCGTTCAAGATCAATTTAAGTTTCGGGTTTGTGTTAAGACACAAAGAGACGGGTCGTTTCCGGTATTATCATACATCCTGTAATTGTTGCGGACGCTTCCTCGAAGCCCCGATGCTAGTTACCGACGCCGCCTCGTTCGACCGCTTCCTCGAGACCGTCCGACAACCCGACGTTCTGCAATACGCGATAATGCAACGGCCTGACTCGGGGTGGGTCGTCGAATTGGTAACAAATGTTACCTATTTCCTCAATGCCATCATCCACCACCCGATCGGGTGTCTGAACGCTCAACTACCCGCCTACCTGTACGCGAACAGATCGATCATCGCGCTCGCGAAAGACCGTCGAGGTAAGCCGTACACCGATAATTTATGCCTCTTCCGGTGCCTGGCCCTACACCGAAGAAGACTACTGTCCGCCCCGACCGCCATGGTAAACACCAGCCGTTTGACGACCCCCGCCTTACGGCTCTACGCCGACTACAACGACGGGGTGGTGAGTCCCTACACCTTCGCCGGCGTGTCGCTGAACGAGCTCGACCGGGTGGAGACGTGCTTCGAAACCAACGTCGTCGTGTATCGACTGATAGATCCGACGACGACCGACGGCGGATCGACAGCCGAATTGGTCCGTCGTTCCCTCTACCGATACCCCACTACCATGAACGTCAATCTATACGACACTCACTACTCGTATATACCCAACGTCTCGCGGTATACGCGATCGTACCTGTGCAGTAAGTGCGGTGACTCGTTGTGGCGAAAGCCCTCTACGCTACGGCGGCACGAAGCGACATGTGAGGGTGCCGTTCGCCACGTCTTTCCCGGCGGTGTCTACCGCCCGACACCGTCCGTGTTTCAGCAGCTGGACGACGAGGGCATCTGCGTACCCGACCACCTCCGCTACTACCCGTACAGAGCGACATTTGACTTTGAATGCTACTTCGACGATAGCGACCTGCCGGCGGATAGCCCTAAGTGCCGGTGGATAGCCCGGCACGAGCTACTCAGCGTGAGTATCGCCTCGAACGTCCCCGGTCACGAGGCGGCGCAATGCTTCGTTACGACCGGCGATTCGAACGATCTCGCGCGGCGCCTGATCGTCGCCCTAGAGGCCGTGAGCGAAGCGGCGTGCGCGGCTCTGCGACCGTCGTACGACCGAGTCTTCGAAGCGATCGAGACGCTCGACGCCAAATGGCGAGTCGCCGGCGGCGACACCGACAACAAGACCCCGTACACCGCACTCGCCACCCGCCTGTGGACGCATCTACGCCAACTCCCCGTCCTCGGCTTCAACTCGGGCAAGTACGATTTGAACGTAGTCAAAAAGTATCTCACGCCCCTCTTCCTGATCGTCGGTCAGCCTACCTCGACGGCGTTCGCGATTAAACGGCAGAACAATTTCATGTGCCTGTCGACGGAGACGCTCAAGTTCCTGGACATCACTAACTACCTGGCCCCGGGTTTCAGCTACGATAAGTTTCTGAAGGCTTACGGCTGCAGCGTAACGAAGGGCTACTTCCCCTACGAGTACGTCGACTCGTTGGGGAAACTAGACGACGACAAACTACCGCCGCGCGAGGCGTTCTACAGCCACCTGAAATGCGAAGGGATCTCCGCCGAGGCGTACGAGGGTTGCGCGGCGGTATGGCGCGCCGAAGGGATGACCACGCTAAGGGACTTCCTCGTGTGGTACAATAACCGAGATGTGGTCCCATTTTTGGAGGCCGTCGACAAGCAGTTCACCTTCTACCAGCAGCACCGCATCGATATGTTTAAGGACGGCATCAGCGTCCCGGGTCTAACGCTCCTCTACCTGTTCAACGATCTCCCGTTGTCGATTCACTTCACACTCTTCAACGAATCGAACAAGGACCTGCACCGGCTCATACAGACGCAGATCGTCGGCGGTCCCTCGATCATCTTCGCGCGCTATCACGAGGCCGACGTAACCGTTCTACACGGCGGCCACCCGTGTCGCTCGATCGTGGGCTTTGACGCAAACGGGCTCTACCTATGGGCGATCACCCAAGATATGCCGACGGGGTGGTATACGCGCCGGCGGGCGGAGACCGGCTTTCGGCCGCAACGCGTACACCGCTACGGCCGTATGGCCGTGCAGTGGCTAACGTGGGAGGCCGAAAGGACGGGGGTGCGCATAGGACACATGCTCAACGGGCGCGAACACCGCGTCGGCAAGTACCGGGTCGACGGCTGGTGTCGCGAGACGCGAACGGCGTACCAGTTCCAGGGGTGTTTCTTTCACGGCTGCCCGTGTACGGGGCGCGAAATGAACGACGTTAACGGGCGGTCGATGAGTCGCCTCTACGCCGAGACGAACGCCGTCACCACCTACCTTCGCCGGTTCGTCACCGTCGTCGAGATGTGGGAGTGCCAATGGCGCGAACTGCGACCGCCGGCGCCGCCCGAGGAGAGTCGCTGGACGACCCCCGGCGCCGTCGTTACGACGTCGACGATCCTGAAGGGCGTACGCGACGGTACCCTCTTCGGGCTGGTAGAGTGCGACATCGCCGTCCCGGACGCGCTGCGCGATGTCTTCGCCGAGATGCAACCGGTGTTCAAGAACGCCAACATCGGCCGCGACGATCTCAGCCCGTTCATGCGTCGCTACGCCGAAGCTCACGACCTCCTGAAGCGACCTCAACGGACGCTCGTGGGTAGCTTTTTCGGCAGCAAGATTCTACTCGCGACGCCCCTACTACGGTGGTATCTGGAGCACGGCCTCGTCGTCGACCGCGTGTACCAGATCGTCGAGTACGTCCCGGTCGCCTGCTTCCGCCGCTTCGGCGACACGGTCTCGGCGGCGCGACGCGAGGGCGACACCGACCCCGACAAAACCATCATCGCCGACACCTTTAAGCTAATGGGCAACAGCTCTTACGGGAAGACTATTACGCGCGTCGATCTCCACAGGGACACGAAATACTGCACGACGACCGGCGCCTCGACGCTCGTCAACGACCGCCGCTTCCGACAGCTCGACGTCGTCGTACCCGGCAGCGTCTACGAGGTGGCGCTGAACAAGCGAATCGTCCGCTACAAACTACCAAACCAGATAGGCTACTTCGTCTATCAGTACGCGAAGCTACGGATGCTCGAGTTTTACTACGATTTTATCGCCTTCTACATCCCGAGACCCCTCTTCCAGTACTGCGCCATGGATACGGACTCGGCGTACATAGCCCTCGCGGGCCGGAACGTCGACGACCTGGTGGAGGAGGCTAAACGCGAGCATTACTTTCGCCATCGCGGCGACTGGTTCCCGGCCGAATGCTGCGACGTTCACGCGGACGCGTACGCGCAGTGCCGACTCGCCGGGCGAGCGTGGGACACGCCGCCGCCCTGTTGCGCTCGACGACGCCTGTACGACAGGCGAACGCCGGGGCTCTTCAAGGAGGAGTGGTCCGGGCGCGGAATCGTCGCGCTCTGTAGTAAAACGTACTACTGTTTCGGTCGGGACGGCGACAAGTACAGCACTAAGGGGTTGAATAAGCGTCAGAACGACATCGACAAGGACGTCTTCCTCGCCGTGCTGCGCGATCGACGGAGCCGCGGCGGCACGAACCGCGGCTTCCAGGTGCGCGAATCGTCCGTGCTGACGTACATTCAGGAGCGCGCGGCGTTGAGCTATTTCTACGCTAAGCGTCGCGTCCTCGACGACGGCATCACCACGGCGCCCATTCTCGTGTAGTAGTAGGCGAGGCGGGGGAACTACCCCTCTAAGGGGCGCCTCTAAGGCGAGGACAGGGCCTAAAGGACTACCTACCCCTCTAAGGGGTAGGCGGCGGCCGGGTCTCTAGGGGTAGGGTAGGTAGGTAGGTAGGTAGGGTCCTGGTACGAAATAAAACAAATGCAACACCTACAATACGTTTCATCGTCTTTTATTCGTAGTAGTAGCGGTAACAAGCTTGAAAGCGATACTAGTAGTTAATAAGAGTCTAATGTGGATTTAGCCAGTCGAATACGAGACAGTCGTTAGTCACCCGATCGGCGCCGAACAGGTACTGGAACCCCTTTAGCGGTAGACCGCGGCATCGTAAGAGCAGGTAGGCGACGCAATATTGTCCGCATACGTTAGAGACCACGCTCTGCAGTCGCTTGTCGTTGTACGTCCAGCGCGCGTCGCAGTTGCGGCGCAGGAAGGCGCGGAAGTCGTCGTGCTGCGGTGGCAGACCGTACGAGTCGAAGTAGTCGCCTCGCCCGTCGACGTCCACGTAGACGACCACCCAATGTTCGCCCGGTTCGCCGCCGTCGTCGGTATTGCATACGAAAGCCGCCGGTAGATCGGTGAGCCGTCGTTTCGGTAGCGCGTCTTTGGCCACGACGCCGACAACCACGCGTCTAGTGAACGGGTCGAGGCGTAGGCGACGTAGCAGCTGAAAAGTGTCCATGTTAGCGATCGTACAGGACGTTCCGGCTTTTGTCGATCTCGAGCACCGCCTCGAACTCGCCGTACACGACGACGTTCACCGTGCGCGGGAGAGCCGCCGCGAAGTGGACCTCGAAACGAAGGGCGCCCTTACGCACGACGTTGAAATGCGGGCCATCGCAGCAGTCGGGCGATAGGTCGAAGCCGAAGATGGCGTAGCCGTTACCGTAGTCGTGGCGCGTCACATCGAACCCCTCGTCCTCGTACGCTTTTCCCGTCGCCGCGAAGAGGTTCGCGTAGCTGCGGATGTAATGACCGTTCGGGAAGTCCGGCTGCAACGGCTTGCTCGGCACCTGACGTCCGTCGACGTAGAGAGCGAGAAAGTTTATGTTGTAGTGCTTCGCGTTGTACGGGTTTTTAGTGTAGTCCCCGTTATAGGCGTCGTTGTCGACGAACATCAGGAACACGCGTCGCGGGATCGTGCCCAGGTAGACGTTCTCGTGCGTATGCGACATCGTCCCCTGCGCTATCGAGAACGACTTGCAGTCGACCCGCCGTAGCGGGTACTTGGCCGTGCCGATCATCAACGCCTTGATGTGTCCGAGCTGGACGTCCGGGTTCACTTTAGCTTTTCGCACTTGTAGGTAGGTCTCCAGTATGACGGCTTTCCAGTCCCCCGCCACTCCCATAAGCGTGAAGGCGTCCTTCGCGCGCACCGCTCGAAGCTTTATGTCGACGCCGCTCAGCAGGTACCGGTCTTGCATGAACACGTCGACGTGCAGGCGGCCCATCAGCTCCACCTCGTGACCGTCCCGCGTATAGTGACGCCGCGAGGTGTACCCGCCGTTAGCCCCCGCGGTCGCATCCATGAAGCCGGCCGTATCCTTGAACCACAGACCGCTCGTGAGCTGCGTCTTTTTCGCATCGCTCCCGTAACTCAGCAGGGTTTCGAGGTAGGCCCGGTACGGATACGTATTGGTCGACGGCGTCACGAACGTGCCGTTCAGCGACACGTCGATTTGACTGAACAGGGAATGCAGGAAATTGTTGGACGGCGCCACGTTAGCGTCGTGCGCGATATCGGCACCGTCCCCTTGGGTTATTTTCACGCGCACGTACAGTCTAACGCTCGACAGGTCCGTATACTCGTCGCCCGAGCCCGGGATGAGGAACTCGATGGGGCCGCCGGCGTCGAGCGTCGTCAGCGGCTGGTGATCGATCCACTGCCCGCTCTCGACGCTCGTCTGCGTTAGCGGCGGCGTGAATAGGTCCAGTTCGCTCTTCAAACCCTCGCACGACTGCGGATGCACGAACGCCATTCTAGCTGCTGCTGCTGTCGACGTCTGTCCCGTTCGCCGCCGTTCGCTCCGACTGCACGCCGCCGCTTCGACCGGTGGCTTTATCCGTCCTAGCTACTGAATATATCGTGCGGTTCTTTTTGACGGCGACGGCGTTGTTGTTTCTTCTTACGCGGGGTCGCCGTTACCGCTTTACCCGGTGGTCGGCGTCGCTTTTTCGGCGGCGGTGCGTTCAACAGCCCGTCGAGAAGGTCGGCGCCGGCCTCCTTCGCGCGTCGTTTCATCGACTGTTTCAGGTTCCCGCCGGCGACGACGTCCCGCGCCACGCGCACGCCTGTCTTGAGCGCACGTTTCCCCAACGCCATGGCGCCTCTCTTGATAAGCGGCATGGCGCTTCGAAACAGGCTCCCGAACAGATTACCCAAGCCGTGTCCCCGCTGCCCCTGGCCGCCGACGAAGAACGGTAGCTGACCACCGACCTGTCGAACGTAGTAGTCCTCGTACACGTTGGTGCGACCGGCGGTTCTTGTCATTTTCCTCCTCCGCCGTTTCAAAACAGTTTAGATTTACAGCGTCTGATGTGAAGCGTCGCCACGAGTTTCCCCTGCTCGAATGGTATGGGTTGACCGATGTCGTCTCTTATATCTATCTCGACCGAGTCGAATTCTCGCCGCAGGAGCGGTACGTATTGGACGCGGTCGAAGACCTCCGAAATAATCCCCCCGTTCATCCCGTAGATGGGTACGGATCGAAGGAGCGGGGCGAATACATCACCGACGATGCGCGGTTCCACGAGGTCCGTATATACGTACAAGGTGTCGACTCCCCCGTTCATATCCACCGTACGCCGACCCTTGTGCTCGTAGGTATACGCGACGGGGGTGGTATCGTCATTGACGAGAGGGCTCGTGAGGACGCCCGATTCGAAGCCCAGTATGGCCCTCAGACGGCTCCAATGGGGTATATTAAATTCGACACCCGGTGATAGACGCAACGTCATCCGGTGGGAGACGGGGCAGTACTCCAGTCGGACCTTGACGAGGTCGGTAGTCTGTTTCAACAGCGCCTCGTTGATTTTATCCCTCAACTCGTAAGCGCTATTGTAAAATCCGTGCGGGATGGTGCATTGCCGGTAAATCAAAAGACCGTCGGCGGAGCGGTACATTCCGTAATCGCCCGTCACACAAGACAGGTAGAAGTACGCGTCCTTCTTTCTCACGTTGTACCACGTATGCGGATACTGTAGCGTCACCAGACCGCATTCCCACTCTCCCGATAGGTCGATGCGTCGCGGTAGTTTCGTAGTGTAGTGAGTCAACGTGTTTTCGGGGTGCGCCTTCGTAGACGCGTTGCTCGGTAGGGTTAGGTAAAAGTTAGTCGCCGCCATCCCCTCTCCGCTTCATAGACGGACTCGGGAGTAGGTAACCGAGACAGCTACTCAACAGGGCCGTCCACAGGTTGGAGTCGCCCTGACCCCGCGTTAGATTGTATATACTGACGACGATAACCGTGTACAGGACGACGATCTGACACAGGAAGATGATCTCGGCTTTAGGACATTCGTTCCCGCAGAAATGCCATGGAACGTGTTCGCGGTCGGAGTGGGTCGTAGACTCGGTAGCGTCGACGTAGTCCGCGAGCACGTCGCGCTCGCAGTCGGCTTGACCAGCCGTAACCGCGTCGTCGGGCATAGTAGCACCACCACCGTCGGTTAACGCTGCACGCTGTAGGGTAGTCGTCGGCGGCAACGTCACGTAGTAAGCGCCAGCACATCGAGCGTCGTGTCCACATAACAACTACCGGCCGATGTTACGGTACCCTACCCTTTATAGTCGACGAGGGTCTTGGCGGCGATCCAGCTGTTGAAGGAGGCTGGATAGCCGCTCCATTTAACGAGCGCCTCCTCAACACCCCGACGACGACGCCGTTGTAGAACGACCTCCACACGATACAGTTTATCCTTCGGAACGACTACTCGTTGCAGCTCCGGCTCGTAGAAGGTGCCGTCGAGCACCGTCCCGGCGTCGTCTTTCAGGCGGTAAACGGGCGGGTCGGACGGGTGCGTTTCTACGATGGTGAAGAGCTCCTCGCACCAGTTAGGCATGTACCCTTTCTTGAAAGGGGCCTTCGCCTTACTGACGCGTACGCGGTCTCCCTCTCGTAGTTTCGGCTTACTGCCTCCTCGACCTCGATCGCCGTACAACCGTTGCCACACGCTCTCCTGATTCGCGGCGTTGACGCTCGCCGGCGTCCTACCGATGCTTCGGTGATAGGTGTTGTTGTACGATCGCACAAAGTTCTGTAACGCCTCTACGTAGCGCAGTGTCTGATACTTCGTAAAGTACCTCCACATACGCGTCTTTAAGGTTCGGTTGAAACGTTCGACGACACTCGCTTTAGTTTCCTCGTTATGCGTTACGAAATGGTGGATGCCGTAGTCCTTCAAAAGTTTCTGAAGGGGTCTGTTGAGAAACTCCGTCCCCTTATCGGTCTGCAGCGCGTTCGGCACACGCCGCCGTTGTAGCAGGTGCTCGAAGGCCGTAACGAGCGCCGGACCGGCTTTACTCTTCAACGGGACGCACCACGCCACCTTCGAGAAGACGTCGATGACCGTCAATAGGAACGTTACACCGTCGTTGTGCTTTTTCAGTTTAGCGACGTCGACGAGATCGGCTTGCCACTGCTGGTGTCGACCTCCTACGATAACGCAACGTCGCTTGAAACGTCGTTTCACCGGTTTGTGTAGCGTGTAAGCATCCTGTGCCGCTAGCCACTGCTTCACGGCCGGTTTGCCTACCGTCGACGCCACCGCCCGATGCAAGGCGTCGACACCGCCGTAACTCCCCGCCTGCTTCGGGTTGAAATAGGCGCGCTTCAGGCGGGTGTCGTCGTCTCGTTGTCGAGCACGCCGCTTTCGTTGCGTGCCATCACCACGAGGCCGCCGGGACACCATGACCACGACGACGATCGGTTTACGACGAATAATATATACACCAAGGCCGCCGCGCCGATGACGAAGACGACGACGCCGACTACCGTCCTTCGTAGGTCCATTGTGGTGAATGGGTCGGACGTCGACGTTTCAAGCTCTTTAATATGACTCCTCCTCCCACTTGGCCGGTAGATCCCAGGTACGTCGACGACGATGATACCGGCCCCTACCGGGGGTCTCCTCCGCCTCCTCCTCCTTCTTCGATCGTTTCGGCTGCTGCTGCTGCTGTATGTACGCTCGATGCCGGGGGTTACCGACGAGTTCCATGGGCACGTTCAGTCGTCTCATACCATCCCCGAACGCTTCCCAGCCGACCGGCGGCACCCCCTTCTTCCTCGTCCGCATAAGATCGTTCACGAGGTCGACCATGTTACTCCCCGCGATAGGGCGACCGGCGTACACGAACTCGCCGCGATCGTTCCATCGACACAACGGGTCGGTCTTCATTTTCTCGATCAGGAGGAGGGCTTTCCCTCTCAACGTTTTCGGTACGCTTTCCACGATCTCGCGCTCTATACCCTGCAGCGGCGCCTGGCCACCCGTCGGTTGAGGAGGCGGTCCCTCGGTCGGCACCACGGACACGCGTACCGGCTGCGCCGCTCGAATCGCCTCGCTCGAATTGTAGCGACTCAACAGTCGATTGTACGACGCCACCTTCGCTCGTTCGGATAATTCCGATCGATCTAGCACGTCCTTCATGTCGCTGTCCAGGCTGCTCATCGTACGCGAACGGATCGTGCTCGGCGGCTGGTCGATCAACGGCAGGAGGCTCTCCACCAACCGCGGGTCTACCAATGCCATCTTTTTAGCGTACTGCATCAGCCGATCACCTGTCTGAGCAGCGGCAGCAGGACGGTGCTCGCCAACGGCGCTAGCAGCGCCGCCAGAAAGGCGCCCGACCCCGTTTGCAAGATTTGCCGTTTCTTCCTAAGACCCGTCTTTTTATTCACTAAACTTCGCAGATGTTTCTTGTATTTTATCAGTGTTTTTTTATGCGCCGCCGTCAATTTTACATTCCCGTTCAATATGTTGTACGCGCAGTCACACAGACTACAAATGAAGTCAGATTCCGCGTTTCTGATGATAGCCTTGCTCACCTTAAGATGTTTATGTTTATTCAAGAGCTCTAGCATGAGGACGTGCTTCTTGATACGCTTCAGCGTCATCCTGACGAGTGAAGGCCCACACGTGACGCTCACCTCTTTTATGTTCTCATCACGTAGACGTACTGAAGACGATCATCGGGGAAGATACAAGTGCGCAAGCGCATATTTTCAGCTGTTTCCTGTTTTAGATCTACTAGCAGATACCCGTAAGGTGCTGACGTGGCGTTTTCGAAGGATTCCATCATAAATTTAACTCGACCCGGGTACATCTGCTTCGCCAGGTGACCTACTTGACCAGTGTCGCGTGGGTTCTTGAATAACACCATATATTGAGCGTTCAAGCTGATTGTACGGTTTTCTTTCCCTTTCGGAAATATATTCTGCACAAGCTGTACGACGGACGCGTTGCAATGATGGCTTTTTTTAGTGAACAAGGTCGTGACCCGGCTATCGGTTTCCTCCATAAGGTCATCGAGTACTAGAAGGGTCCTCTTTTTGCCGTCTAGAAGCTTCGGATCCGGTAAACCGTCTACGAATTCTATATCGGCTGACATAGAAGTGTAGGCGCTTTGCCATTGGCCGTAACACCATAGAAACTTCTCCGGAGGCGGCTCGATCATAGAAGAAGCAAACTGTAGCAGGCGAGTAACGAAAGTAGTCTTACCACACCCCGTAGGGCCGGCTACTATACACGTAAAAGGGTGCTTCCATGTCCCGCTCATATCGACGACTGGCGTATACGAAACGAACGATGACTTATTATTCGTTTATTCTATACGCACCTCCATCAATAATTTACCAAGCATATTTTGACCTACTTTACCGTCTTTACCGATACCCCAGAAGCCTTCGGCCGACGGTACGTCCTCCACCAATTCGACTTCCCCGGTAGCCAATAGGAGGTCGTTCAACTTTTTTGAACCTCTGAATTTACTCGTCAACAGCGACTTCATGCACCCAACTCTAACCGCGTTCCATTCGACGCTCGTTCTCTTCTTCACGATTCTGTAACTTCGACGTTTCGCTATATAGGCCGTCCGCGCCTCTTTGATGTACACCGCGCTTTTCGTGTCTTCATTAAACATTGCTTTTCTAAACTGATAAGCGTGCTCGACGGATTTGAAACTTAGACCGTACGCCTTGACTCGACAAGGGTAGAAATTCGATAGATACGATGCCGAACCGCCGAACTGTATAGGAGACTCCATTATACTGTCGACTAATGGCTACCAGATCTCGTGACACCACATCTCAGTCATAGCCTCGTCTCGTGTGTCGTGTCAGGGCGCTAGGGAGGTGTATAGCCGCGTTGCTAGGTAACCGCTTTAGTGTATAGCCGCGTTGCTAGGGAGGGCAGGAGTGAAATGGTACTATCTCGCTACACCAGGGGGCGCTACGTACTGTCTGTCTCGGCTACGTACTGTCTCGCCACACTCATCAATCATCCTGCCACACTCATCAATCATACGTTTTTTATAAGTAAGCTGTCAAACCCACTTAAGATATTTCATTTTTTATAAGTAGATTTTTCAATCGTGCCGGGTCAACTTGCTTGACCTTTGTTGATCTTTGTGACCCGCGGTGCCTTTGATCTCCTTTGATCTCGGCACGAGTCGGGGGCCAGCGCGGTCTCCTTTACTACTAGCGTGATTTCTGGATAATACATTTTTACACTTTACGTAAATTAATAATAATAATAATAATAAACTTTTATAGTGCCTATATCCCCAGGCATCTAAGTTCAGAGGCGCAACACACAAGAATCTTTGAGCAAAATAGTTAACTTGGACAAGCAAGAGTTGTCATTAAGCTTGGTTTTCGGAACTTTAAGTTGTTGTAAACTAGACCACATATAATTCGCAATATTTATGGTAATCGGTAAGATAGAATACCTTTTATTTATCCGATATTTGGTATGATGTATATATTCAAGACATGCATAAATTATACATTTCATTGGACAGTAATATAAAAAACGGGAAATGCTGCATGTGTTCCGTCCATTGCTTCAAAAGTACCAATTATTGTTACAGGTTTCACCTTCCATTTGGCATTATGTCACCAAAATATTGTCAATCGTGCGCAATGGGGGTATTTTCTTAAGTGTTTGCTTTTTGTCAGCACTGGTTCTTGAAGGACATTGGAGACCACATAATCTTCTTCACGATTTCTCCGTATTTGGCATTTACATGCTACTAGACAGCTTGACCTGTCGAAGAACGAAGTTCACAACACTGTGGGTGGAGAGATACACGTGTTTCTTGATGGATAGAACGACATTGCGTTTCAATGCCGACCAGACAACATGGCTTTGGTTCTTCTGAAGACCTGCTTCAAACAACTGTCAGCAGTACTTTAGCCCAAACATAATGCTACGTGGCACTGAAGCCCGCTGGTCATAAACTTAAAAAACCCTAAACCATTCGCTATTCTAGTCTAATAAGTTATAGTTGTTTTGAAAGTTGACACTATTCTTACCACGATATACTTTTTCATGTTCCCATCATTGAAGGGCACAAGTTGTGTTTAGCAAAAAAGAAAATGTCATAAAAAATTAAGAATATAATCATCAAACTGCTATTTAGTTTCGGTTAACTAGCGATGTATTACACCGGCTAAATTACAGTGAAAGCCATTTCAACCATTTTTGCAAGCATTTTCGTGGCGTATTTACACTATATTATTATAATAAAAATATATGTTGCAACATCCGTACGTTGATGCATGTTACTGCATGACCACATACTGATATTTCAAATGTTGTTGGGTTGGGTTTGCTTATCCATTTCCGGCCGTTGCAGCCTTGATGGATTGTCTGTAGACAGCTTTTTCGTTTGCCAGTCTCCCCACTCACCAGCCGTCTGCTCCCATCCATTCCTCTATGTCCTTCTCCCATTGTCTCCTAGGTATTCCTCTGCTTCTAGTGCCTTCCACTTTTCCTTCCTTTATTAGTCTCACTAGAGATTGATGCTGTTTCACGTGGCCGAAGTAGCTTAGTTTCTGTTTCTTTACAAAGTTCAATAACGTCCAAATGTACATGACTATATTACTAGTATATAAGGTGAATACCTCATCCATATGTATTATTAAAATGATAGTCACCTATCTATATGTACATTATATTTTGGAACATTATTTTACACTATATCACTGACACTCAGTAAATGATTATTTATAAACACAACTGATATAGTAAATAGACATACGAATGTGCCATAACTTACCGTATTAACCCAGAAACGCGTCTTCCACAAGGTTCGGATGTCGTAATAAACGGCGATGTCATAATAAACATTGCAGAGTCTTTTACCCACACCTTAGTTAATGGGCATATATATATATAACAATCCAGTAGCAGGAAATAAATATACATTTTCTTAATTCTCATGGAATGTCATAAAATACAACATGACACTGTGCGTAACCTTGACTCGGGGCGTAGTGTCATGCTGGTTCTTCTTGACACGAGTGCAGCATTCGACACGATTAACATTAACGAATTGTTGAACACTCTGGTTTCACGATTCAACATCAGCGGTACGACACTTGACTGGGTTAGATAATACTTGATCGGCAGATCTCAGTGTTTACAATCAGTTCGTCTTCTTCGAATGCAATCCCCACCTACCACGGTGTACATCAGCTTCACCACCGATTCGCAGATGACATCCAGCTATATGTCGGCTATAACCCTATGGTGTCTGACGAACTGGTACACGTTAAACAACTGCTCATCCAGTGCATCGTCGAGATTAGAGCCTGGATGCTGATACATCAACTTAAACTCAACAATGACAAAACAGAGTTTATCGTGCTGCAGTCACCGCACAATCTACGTGTTTATGGCAGTCCCAGCTTGGAACTACCTGGATTTCCCTTGCATTCAACATATGCAGCGATAAATCTAGACTGCTACGTCGACCGACACACGCAGTTAGACCGCCTCGTCTCCTGCTACTGTTCTTCGGCCTACGACCATCTATGCCTGATCGGCATAATTCGCCACCTGCTGATGCGAGACATGTGCCATGCTGCAGTATGCTGTCTTGTGCTGAGTCGCCTCGGCTACTGCTATGCTCTATTCGGTGGATTGAAAAATGGACAGACCAACCGACTTCAACGAGCACAGAACTCGGTCGCTCGCCACATCAACCCCGTCAGACGGCGAGAACATATCACACCGATTCTGCAATCACTGCATTGGCTGCCGAACAGAATGCGAATCACCTTCCAGATATGTACTTACATATTTCAGATCCTGCATGACTTAGCTTTGGACCACCTCAACTGTGCGATAGTGCGCGACGCGCCCACATGTGCACAGCGATCGGCGAGTGACGCCACGCTTCCCGCGGTGACGGTGTCAAAGAGAACTATCGGACGGGGCAGCTTTGCAGTAACAGGCCCACAGGGGTTTAATAGCTTGCCAAAATGTGCGATCGGCTGGAACATTGGCGGCTTTCCGGAAACAACTTAAAACCAATCTATTTCGCCTGCACTACATGCCTTGATGCAACCACTGGTTGCCACATCTAAATGACAATGGTTTCTATTTTATAGTATTGGTTTTTAACTTAATTATTTGAAACTGTATTTTTACACCCTATTTTTTATTTTATTTATGTTTTTTTTATTTTAGCTTATTTAATGAATTTATATTTTAGCCAACACGCTCTTTTATTTTGTAAAGCGCTTTGATTGAATTTACTTTCTTAAAAGCGCTATATTAAGCGCTATATTAAGAAACGATTAAGAAATTATTATTATTATCATAAATGGTACTGATGAAAAATAACATGCATAATGTATAGATTAGGATAAATCAGATGTAGTAGTAAACATTCCTTAATGGCGGCGCAACATTTGTGTTATTTCAAACATCTGTTAAGATTGGTATGGTTGGAAGTTCAATATTTATACTTCTTCACAAATATATAAGTGTATCCCATTTATAGCTGTGTAAAGTTCTTGTATAATATTGATTCTTTTTGTATTTGGCAATTGTTCAACTGCGATGTCGTAATATACATTGCAGAGTTTTTGCCATACAAAGACACTCGAAAGCCATACATGGGCTTCGGCATACGAAAACAATGCAGACATTCATAAGTATCATAATTTAAAGAAATAATCATATACAAAACGTGAAAATATTGAACATGCCAGAACACCTCTGGTTTTGTAATTTTCTACATAATGTGTAAAACGTTAGATTCCACTTTGAATATTGATAACATTTATTATAATTAGTTCCGTTATTTCAGTTTGTACACGTAGAAACATTTCGCGGCTTCGGGTAAACACCCGGAACAATCACACCACTATCACTTAAACATTAGTTCAAAACATAATTGTGTTATCAAACATATTAAAGTCGTTAATTATTTCTTTATCACACACTTCACCTGCCAGCAATATAACATATTACGAGCTACATACATTATATTTTACACACTTATAATCATATTATTCTGACTAATTAGTACTTACTAATGGAAATTGTTACCAAATGACCAAATAGGGTAAAGTGCAAATGATAATGCATACACGATATATACTACTATCTAGTAGATTAATATTTCCATATTATTTTCTGAGTACACAATGAAACTTACCATGTCATGCGTATCGTTTCTGCGTGAGGAGTAACATTTCCAGCCAATTGCACCCACACACCCACATGCACATGCCCCAAGTATGACATCCATCCCGAGTCCGTTAAATGTCTGCAAACAGCATGCGATATATATCACAATATATGTTGAGCTATTCAACTCACAGGCACATGTCAATTAATAAAAAGTACACCGCTCATTACCAAACCATAAATATTGGAAATTACGTTTTTATGTGGTGCTCCCCAGGTTTCTGTTCTTGGGCCTTTGTTGTTCACTCGCTACACTACGCTACTAAGCTACGTTATACAAAGACATACATTGGATCATCACCTCTACGCTGATGACACGCATATCTACATTTATTTGGCTACCCCAGATACAAATCGCTCCTTAAACCAGTTTAATGATTGTCTCCATGATATGTTCCACTGGATTGACAGCAAATTACAGTCAAATGCAAGCAAAACTGAATTTCTCATCATTGGTTCTCCAATGCAGCATGGTAAACTTGATGTTTTCCCACAGCCTATTCTGAGTCAACAAAAACACATCAGTAAACTCGGAGCGGAATCTAAGAGTAATCTTTGATAATAATTTCAATTTTAGACAACCCATATCTATCAAACGTGTCGCTGCTGTTTCTGTCATATATCCTTTGTATATACAACATTATCTGTCGCTAAAACTATCGAACAATTCTTGTTAGCAGCAAACTTGACTATGCTATTCCATCATTTATAATCTCGCTACAAAACTTCAGCGTATCCAAAATTGTTTGTCAAGTAAATTACACGATCTCCTCGTTTTTCTCACTCAGTGCTAGTTTAAAAATCACTGCGTTGACTCTCTGTGCTATATCGCATTATTTCCAAGACCTGTATAATTTCCCATCAAATTCTTTCATCCAAGCCCGCATAGTTATAGATGTTCATAACGTGCAAAACTTAAAAACATTTATCAACGATGTTAGGACACCGACGGTGGTGAATGGAATTGTCAGTAGAACGTGCTAAACATAATTAATAATGTAATGCTAACATTTTTGTTGAGGCAAATTACATATATTCAAACGCTAGTCACTCTTCGCCTAAAATACACATCTTTAACGTTTCTTCTCAAAGAGCCTGGTCAAGTAATTTTTTAGTACATATAATTACCACAAAATAAATTGGATTAAATTTTATGACATTGCTATCATATACAATATAATTTGGCACATGATATTCGTCACATGCAGACAAAAGGAAATCGGTTGCTCTTTTACAAACAAAACTGTATCTGATGTGATTTTTATTGATTACACTGGACAACAACAAATAACTTTGTATGTGCTACTAAGGGAAATGCAGCTCTTCTTGACTAACTCTGAGCTGGTGATTCCAAATATGATGTCAGAATTTTGCCATCACGTCAGGTTTTCAAGTTATGTATATGTGTATTAATGATATCCAGTATGCTATCTGAGACTATGAGTGTATATCGTCAGCTTGTACACCTAACTATAGTGTTATTAATTACGTTCACCTTATATTTACATAGCAATGCTTGATCTCCAAGTGTATAATGTGTAGTATGCAAATCAAGAACGTAAACATGTTACAGAAAACGAACCTAATAAAAACAAATTACAACATGCTAACCTAATGTCAATACATTCAGCGTAGGCACCGTTCGGAAGTGTTCAAAAGTGTGTGAGACAATTGCTCTTGTCCTTGTACGTGGAGAATTGGTTTCCCGTTGTAAGAACCAGCAGTAATCACCCATCATGTGTGGGTTGAACCGGCCTTGATACATTGTGTCCATCACCGAAATGTCGTGATGGAACTTTTCGCCATGCTCATCGCTTACCTCGCCCAGATAAGGTGGAACGAAATCATTATGAGAATGAAAGAAGTGGATTTTAAGAGACATCCTACCGCCCACTCGTTGATTGGCCTTTAGCATGTTGCCCACCAATTCCGCGTTGTTCTTCCTCCTTCGCGTCATTTTGGCGATATTTTCTCTCGCTTAGCCTTTTGTGGCGTCTGCAACTCGTCTTTGTTCATAGGACACATCACCAGCTTTTGTTTCGCTGCGCCACGTTTAAAAAAAATTCAGAACACAGTTCAGCTGTATGGTTCCAAAGAAAGTTCTGCACAACTAACACAAATGCTTCACATGCTGCAAGGTCGTGTGGTTTCAGTTATTTTTTGAACACGTTATCTCACAACAAAAATGCCTGCTTTGAGTTTAACATAAGTGTCCTTGTGCCAAACTTCTCTCTGAGATACTGGAAGCCACAACTGTCGTGATCCATCGCCTTTACACAATATTTTACAAGGCCGAGTTTGACGTGACAAGTGGAAGGTAAACTTGCTGAGGGTCTACCAGTTGCATATGCTGCACATTGTACCGGCCAACTATGTATTCATGTCTTTCAGGCCAGTCTTTTACAACATAATGAGTGCTGTCACCAAGGCTGTTTCATAATCAAAAGAAGCACTTGTATTTTGCATTCCCTAACTGCAGTCCTAGGAAGAAAGCACTCACATTTAGATCACCATAAATGTTCGACTTATGATCTCAATAATAAGTAACTTCCAGAATGATTTCAATTGACTCATACGTCTCCTTCATGCCGATAGCATGAGCTACAGGAATGGAAGGTTTCTTGTAACCAAACCACAGCTTTGAGGCCCATTTTACTGGGGTCTGTGAAGAGTTCCCATTTGTCAGGCACATGTTCGTTTCCTAACACCTGCATGAGGCCACTATCATCAATGAAGAGACTTACATAATTTTCTATCTTAGGCAGCTAAGTTTCTGTGACGATCACGGAAGAGAGACATGTTGGTGTCTTCCTGTAGGAGATTCCAATGATGTAGTTTTTAGTCCATCACTTCAGCCTTCTCCTTTGACAATGACAGGTCTCTCATCAGATCGTACAACACTTCGTCAGTTGGCAAGTATGGTTTCTGTTCCTCAGATTTAAATTTTCTCACAAGTCACCAACATCACCCATATTAACATCATCGCACTCATAATTCTCGCTCTCTACCACTTTTGAAGTCTTTACATTGGCTTCCTGTACGATATCGTATAATACTTAAGATCTGTACCATTACATACCAGGCACTGTCCAGTAAGCAACCATCGTATTTGCATTCACGGCTTACTCCTGTAAGAAAACCTATCCAGCTTCGACCATCTAGTTCTGACCTACCTTTTGATCCTTTTGAGTCCACACTAACATTGGAACTAGGGCTTTTTCTGTTGCTGCACCAACTCTTTGGAATATGCTCCCTCTTAGTGTTATATCAGTTGAAAATTTTCCGTATCTTTACAACCTTGCTTATCCACCGTAGCTCCCGAGCGCCTTGACACATCTGTTGACAACTGGAATACTGCTTATGGATTTTGAGATTGACGAATCCTTTTATTTTGATGCGCCTCTGAGCTTGGTTTCCAAGGATGTATGCGCAATACATGTTATCTTATTATTATCTTATTACAACTTTTGACTTGCTTTCTTTGAGAAACCAGCAATTGTTGTCATACAAAAGTAGCAGTCTGAGTGCTGACTTGTTGACTCACGCCATAACATTGGAAAAGCATAATTGCATTTCCTTCCTTTTATTACTCAACCAGTGCGAAAACGTGTTAAAACATATAACATCAAGTAATTATTCAAATGTTAATGCGTTGACGCTAAGCAGCCTAGTGTATTTGGGTCATGTGTATAACTGAACATATTGACGTGTTGGAAAAATGCTGACGTCAGGCTTTTATTCCAGTAGCAAAATCGTTGTTGTCCTGTGTGATGCACTGTTGCCATATGTATAAGCTCAGATAGTTCATCTATCATGAACATGTTGAGATGATCGTGTTAGTAGATACTTAAAATGGAATGGGAATATATAGAGTTGCCCCTATGCTTCCTTCGAAAAAGTAAGATTTATTTATGAAATTATCGAACAATTGTGTAGGATGTCACACTAATTCGAGACTAACAACTACAATATGCACAAACTCAAGTACTATGACAGTAAGAGCAGAGCATATATCAAATGCATTTATAATGTTAAGGCAATTACAGTAAACTAATTAAATCTTGTTTCCTGTGCATGTTGCTATGTTTCACACATGTTTGCGTTTGAAAAAAACTGCCATACACGTTCATTAACGAAGTACCAAAATGTGGCTTGCTTTTGTTTCTAGTTTGCAATCTTAAACAGCACTAAAACCGATTTTTTTGTAAACCTGTGATGTAGGTGTCACGTGTCTTTTAAATTATGCATGCATTTCTAAATGTCTAACAAACCTGTATAATACAAAGGTTTAATAAACCTATAAGGTTATTTGAGTATTAAGACGCAAAAAACCAAGCCAACATAATATAACCCTACAACTGCCTACAATACATATAATGCGTACTAACGGTGTCAGATATGCTGCTACATAAAATGAAGGTTTATCGTAAAATATACGTCTTCATATCTTTAATACACGGTCCATGAAAAGAGCGTTTTTCATGAAAGACAACTGATGCCAGTACCAATTAAATATACTGTTGAAACCCACCGTTGAACGCAACATACGTTTGTTTTTACTAGTCCGTTCCTAAAAGTCAAAGGGCAATATTCCAGAAGCCATATCGAAAGCATGCTGTGTTGACTTCCTCCGCGATATCAATATTGGGAAGTAGTTGTTCATACAAATAAAAATGGTGGCATGGCTCTCATGCTGTATTTACCAAATACATGTGTTATCAAACGAAACCTTAACCTATTATGATATTATGGAGAAAGACAAAACTAACGTAGTTTGTAGGTGTTATGTGGTGTTATCTACCATATCACACTGTGTCAATTGTGTACGTCAATTGGTGTAAGCCAAAGCCACACAGCCAGAGCATACCCTTCCAGAATACGTGTAACATACATAAAGAACAGGTGAGCAAAGCAATAGTCCATCGTAACATTAGGTGTGACCCTATGCCACCGCAGTATTTGACAACGATGGACATAGAGCCTACCTTCACATGCACATGAAAACATATACGTACAGACCTTGTCAGTTGCCCGCCTGTAGCTGTTGAGTTGTGTTGACAGACGCAGTCAGATACGTGTGTATGGCTGACTCATGCGGTCAATGTGAACATGGCGTGACGACAACGTGTTTCGTCTATAATACGGTATACAAATGTGGAATCGGGTCGGTGTGAATCGGTTGGTACTCCACACCAAAAGTTATCATATATGATCTACCTGCACGACTTGATCGGATCACCTCTAGCCACGTTGATTCGTCGATATAGTTCATACTGATAAACAACACGTTCTACGAACAAACACAGTGCTTTGAATCGCAGTACAGCTTTCAAAATCCTGATGTTGTCATTAACCCCGTTGCCGGATGCGACAACTGGTGTCAAAATAGTTGTGTAGTAGATGTGAGCGACGCTAACAAAAGCTGCCTATGTTCACACATTCGTAATGCCAAATAAACGTATAGTGTATCGTGTCGGATTAATCCACCATACACCACCTCAATACTTGGAGTAGGACATCAGGTAACGTGCATATTTTTTATAACGAAATGATGTACACATTACGCTAGACTTTCAACAATCCACTCTTGTTCCATCACAAATTGTGTATGCCAGTGAAGTATGGAACCCCAACACAGCAACCAAAATCAACCGCATAGAGCAAATCCAAAGAAATCGTGCAATATTCGTCTTCTCCGACTACTGGAAAGAAACACATATTTAACATCTCATAAACAAACTCAACTGGGACTCACACCACACACGTCGCCTCTTTCAACAAGCATCAATGTTCTACAAAATCCACTGCCACTTGGTTAACGTCAGCCCTCCGTCATGTTTTCAGCGTGTCTCGCATATCTCCAACATAATCGACCAATCCCTTAGATACATCAAAACAACCACTCCTGCCATCAATGCATATAAATATGCATTCCATCTCAGAGCAGTAACCATATGGAACAGACTACCACCATCTGCTGTTCTACACATCACGCCATCATTGCCAGCCTTCATGTGTGTCGCCATGCCAGCCATCAGGTAAATGCAACCCTTACATGGCGTCCACATCTTCTATAGTTGCACACTTGTGTACATTGTGCACCATTTTTTTTTCTTTTTTTTTTTCTTCTTTTGTTTGCACAGTATTGTCATGGTGCTGTAATACCACGGAACTATTTTTCATTGTACGTATTTTAATTGCTATCGACCTTTTACGTGATATAACTAAAACCAGAAAGCTATCCTTACGCAGCATGACATTCATTTATACCAACTGGTTGTGTGTTGTGTGTGTGTGTTTGCGTGCGTGCGTGCGTGTGTGCGTATGTGCGCACGTACGTACACGCACACGAAAGCACACACGCATACACACACGGCCTTGTTCATTTAACCTGACGTTTATTTTACGTGCGGCGGGAACCTAATCAGTGCAAACCACTTAAAGAGGTCAGCTAGATATTTAAAGGCAGCTCGTTTGACCCAGATCGTTTTCTGGCAGTATTATCCGCGTCATCTGTATCGCCACTCAAGGTCATTATGCGTCACAGTATGTTGCGGTTATTGTAGAAATAGTCACCATTTACACATGAACGATTCCAACATGTCAGCGAATTTACGTGCATACACATGCATACATGCATACATACATTCATACATACATACATACATACATACATACATACATACATACATACATACATACATACATACATACATACATACATACATATATCCATACATACATACATACATACATACATACATACATGCATGCATGCATTCACACATACAATATGGTTAGCGTGCTTTATGGACCTCAAGAGTTGTTCGTGGATTTATAAAGTTTTGAATTTAATCCCGGGACCCTTGTAGCATGGGGATGTTCTCTATTCAACGTTTCTGAATGCTGTATCTGGAATAACAATTGCGAAATGTAATGTTTGTATCTGTCATCATAAATGCAAAACTATCATCTACAAATAGATGTGGCATGAACACTGATATGTTAACATTATTGCATTATGAACTTTTGGGGTTTGAATCGTGACGGGTTGTACAAAATTATATTTTTTGTTTTTCTTCCGTTCCATCGTAAAAGAAACATCGCCTCAAATGTGTCACTGGATATACGCTGACATTTCGGGTAGCCTTCAGCCTTCACGGTAATTTTTATTTTTCTTGTCGTCTTTTTCGGTGTCATCGTAAAGATAACATATTCACTATTTTACCATTGGATAAACGAATAAATGTTTATGAAACGTTCTCAGACTAGTTTGTTCGATAAATTAGATAACTACACCCTTTGGAATGCTGCTATATCACAGCACCTTATACGGAAGGAGTCTTCGTTGATTAGTTGTCATGAATACGCACATTAGCTCATTGGCTGGTGGCGACCAATGCGGTATACATTGTGTGACGTATTTCTCCGGATGTCTAGTTTGTTTGTGTCATCCACCACGACGTGGTAATATTAGATTAAGGAAATCCTCGAAGTATGTTACTTTTGAGAGATAGAGACGTACAAGATGGTGTAAATACACACAGTTTGTTCCACGGATATCACGTACTATCATACTACGTCCGGAATTTGATGGTGTGTAAATAAAATGTATTATTATTTATTATTACTATTGTGTACATCCATTCATCGTTACATTCGTGCGGTCGCATGTGGCATGCGGGTGTGCCTACGTGAGTATGTAGCATGCGTGTTTGCATGTACGTCCATTTGATGTGCAACAAGATGGTTATATTGATTGTTGTATAACAGGATGATTACCGTATACAATGCAAAAGTACCTGCCGTTTTGAAACATGGCGGCAGACAAGGCCGTTTATTCCCGTGTCTTAATATTTACATAATATTGCACCTTGAAGTTGTGTCAAAACATGTTTTGAGATGCGACGACGTTAAGGGAGTTACTTAGATATTCTCGAGCCTGGCAATGTCAGTTCAAACGTTATATTATGATGCCTATACCTTATAAATCTACAGCAACGATTTCAAAACATTCCACACATCTCACTGACATCCACCGCTTTAGTACACCATTGTGGAACGCAGGTTGGCTTTGAAACACCGACACTGTCCTTTGCAGCCTTCGTGCAGTCACAGTTGGTGATCAATTACACCTCCCATGCAGACACGTTCTCCTTTCGAATCCAGCCGAAGCCTACTGGACGGGGCGTGTGTGGTGCTTTTAGCAGAGCCTGGTCAAAGACATGGCAAGCATAGCAGGCCACCCACAACAGGTGTTGTATGTGGGCATCCTGTGTTGGTGGAATATTTTCGATCTCCTATCCTTTCTCTGTGAAATGGATCTGTCTGGCCCGTTTCACATGGACCTCAGAACTGCCCCGGTCGTACAATACAATATCGTACCTCTACATGGTTGGAAGAACGTCACTCAGGATATAGCATCGCTCGCAGACAGGGAAATCATTCCAATACCTCGACGAACCTGCTATTGCACAAGAGCTTGGTATTGACAAGCGCAAGACACTGCTTATCTTCCATGCTCTGACCGGGTGTGATACAGCATCGGGTTTCGGTGAAACAAGCGAACGCACGTTTGGGCATCATGGAATGCTTTCAGTGCTGTAACGCATGCGCAATGTGCTCGTGCAGACAAATATTTTCAATTATTTAATCATGAAATATTACCATAAGAACAACGAGCAGGCGGTTTAAATTAATGGAAGTTCGTGTAATTTAAACCTCCGATATCCGGTTAGGTCAAGCCATTATTTTTACATGGTCTGTATCAACTTTCTGTCATGAAAAATAACGGCGCGGTATTGTGGTATAACATGTAATTTTGCATATCATTACACTCTGCTTGTGAGAAGTACATCACATACGTCAATGTTTCTATCGTTATAATCATTCCTGTGTTTGAAGTTGTTCTTTTTTCGCACGTATGAGTGTACTTCTTGTGACCACTGTGTTTATGTGCGTGTGTGTGTTTGTGTGTGTGTGGCCACTGTGATTGTGTATTTGTGCATGTGTGTGTGTGTGTGTGTGTGCGTGCATGGGTGTGTGCTGATAGGGTTTGTTTGTGTGTGTGTTTGTGTCGACGTTCGTTTGTATATATGGTTTATTCCAGTGCATATGTATGTGCATGCCGCGTGCGTGATTCATCTTAGATAATAAGGTGTATGACAATCACTGTTAGTGTATTGTAAAGATACGTTCCTATATAGCGTGGGTTCCAGGCCATGGTAGTGTTAAAAGCCTTTGACACTTCACCTCCTGGCCGACCTATTCAGTCGTGATTTATCAACCAGGGAAGCAGTTCAGTCCTGCTGCAACTACTGCGAGTACAATATTTGTGAACACATATTATCCAATGTTTATAACCATATACTTTTCTTTCATACAGCTGAGTGACGTATGTTGCATTGGATTATGAACCCCTCTACTAGTTGATATAGTTGCAGCAGGATTCGAAGTTTAAATTCCTCTATTGAAAGTCCTACGTTCTAAACACTATTCTACAGCTACCCACTGAACCACGTTTGAGAAAAAAAAATTGTAGCCTGTTTATATTCTTGGTTGAAACGTATACGTAGTTACATGTGTTTACCTAGTAACTATAACTACATCATATATATATTATGGTGTATGATATCATCTTCTGAACATTATTGCATTACCGTTCCAGTCGCCAGTAATCAGCAACAACAATCGGTGTCAAACCTATTAAAATAGTAATATTGATGATACTATTAGTATAGTTTGTTAAAATGCCTTAGACTGGTTTTTCGATAATTTGCGTAACATGTGGAAATGACACGACATGTGTGGGCAGTTCGTTACACTAACTTATCAACACACTGGTGTAAATATCACATACCCGAAACAACACCGTACACATACATTTCCAACGACAAATCATCAGTGTTTTATTAAAACAAATCGTGCAACATACAATCTAGTGCACGAACACTACAGCTACACGTGAGTGTAAAAATATAGTTTTACGTCAATAGATATGTATAATCATTACCGCAGATTTCAGCGTTTCAATTTGTTGGTAGAATTCAATGTAAGTTGTATTTACCATAAAGCTACACGACCTACTCAAACATCAACAAGTATAAACATATTCATATAAAATCAGCATTGGTCGAGATGTACGTAGTATCCTCCAAATTAACGACATCAGGTACGTTAAGCATTATCTGAAATTGGTAGTTAAATATATATATATTGAAGATATATTAAACAAGTCGCAACAGGAAGAGCTACATAAATGTTTTTCCAATATGGAACCTAATAACAAGTATATGTTTATGTGTGTGTATATATATATATAGCTTTGGTCTTTTTTACATTGATACTTTTTGTATGTTCTGCACTGATCAGTTTCTTTATACAATATATATATAACCCACGATTCAACGGTTTAGTTCGTGTGTGATATGTATCTTGATAACTCCTATAGTACGATATACGATGCGAACTACTCATATCCTAATACACGTGTCACTATTGCACTAGTGTTGACACTATTTATTTCTTAACAAGTGTCTGTGATCATGACCTACACTTGGTGTAGCAAAGTTGTTACTTGGTATCATTTGCTATTTGCCCTACCACTAAGACAGTGCTTTTTTGTTTCCTCTGCGAATCCTACCTGTCAAATGCAGATGACCAACGTATATGGGTTGTTCTCTAAAGCTGGGTGCCAAAGTGTGACATAGGGTGGTAAAAATTAACTCTTTATAAACCATATTGTTTGGTATTTTTTTTAAAGACAGATACATAACATATCATGTTATGCTAAAAGAAAGATGAGTTTAGTTTGTGTGTGTGTGTTTGATGTGGTGTTAAATTTACGTAACTCTACAGATGTCCCGCGTAACACAGACACCAAATAGAAGGAAATACAACAAAGCAAATCCAAGCAAATAACAAATTTTCTTAAATTTCTTATTGAAGCTACATCAGAGTAAAGGGCAATCATAATGCACACCATACTCTTGCCTGCTTTTTCACCAAAGATTGTTTTGACAGGTTAAACAAGAACTCTGAAGCAATTGGAAAAATTAGTCATTCCAACTGGTGAAAACGGAAGGCCACTCCACGGGCAGGTGCAAGTGTGGGCGGAGCAATTCTCCTCACCACCTGCTGAACCGACACCCAGGCTGAGTCGGAACAAACATACAAGTCCGAATCATGTCTTTTCTGCAGATAATGCAGCTGGATCAGCTACAGATCCATGTCCACAGCAAGTACTTTGTAATAAAGTGAAACTGTTCTCCGACGCCCGGGAACATCTGTCAGGACGAAGTCTCCAACGTTAGGGCTGTTGGAAGCAGGCAGTGTTGGCAGGTGGACCATCAGCAGGCACATCATTGTTGGCAACAGGCAGGCGTGATCCTCTTACAGGCCTCAGAGACTCTTCCACCCACTGGCAACACAAGAACAATGGATTCTATGGTCATTTACTGCAAATCCTCATGTGCAACGTAACAAGAGTCCGTGAAAGTCATCACTTTAGGCTTCCGGATACGTTGGACATCAAGTTTCCATTTAATGCATGTTTCGTACTCAAAATGCAAATGTCGATCTGTTTGCCTGTACACAAAGGGCAGCCAGGAATAAATAACAAACACTTTAATGGCAATATGTGTAAAATCGCGTTAATTTTCAGAATTCAGCTAAATTAGTGATCGACAATTTTGTCCGATCAAAAGTGGGTACGCACTTTCGTGTTTGAATTTCAAACTTCCTGTCGTATTGTTAATTTGCAAATAATAATGTTTAAAACACGTAGAACAATCACAGTTTTGCAGAATCTTACCTTGAAGCACGGTCAGTAGCATACGATGTCCTGCGTAACAATCTCCCACCGGCCGGAAGCAAACATTTGAAACCTTCGTTTGCGTACACGAGGGAACGCTACGCACGCAATCAATGTGCAGATATTCCTCCGCGGAGAGTTAGAGTTCATGGGTCATAAAATACTTCCACAAGTTTTCGATTACAAAGAGAAATTGAATGATTTGTTCAGCCCGACGTAACCGAGAAAACCGGAATCGACCCAGAAGTCTAAAGTAAAAATCGCTGGTAAAAGACTAATTGTTTTATTTTTTCACACAAAAATTGGTATTGCAGATTTCAAATATACGTCGACACTGGGTTAGTGCAAATAGTTCTGGATTCGTGCGCGGGATCGTACTTCGCTCAGTTCAAATGTAAAGGTGTGAACTGCGGAAACCATGTGTTACGTTGGACATTCGATTTTCATTTCGTCCAAAATACACTTTACTTAGATTCGTCGGTGGAGGAAATAAAGTAAACACTTAAAAAACACATAAACAGCACGAATTCGTATGTTTTTTTCTGTTTTTATTAAAGGGAATAAAAACATATATTGCTTGAATTCATATTAAATTAGATCCTGCTATATATTTCCATGTCCACCAAGCCAAAAAAATCCCCCAAAATCGAAGAATTAGAAATTCCACATTTTATGCTGTACATCCGGACATTTTCGAATATGCATATTTTTGGCGCGCTTTTCGGGATGCCGAGATGTGACGTCAGAGTTGACTCTGCCGATACAGCGACCGCTTGTTTACATTCATTCTCAGCAATATGACAGCAGAGGTGGCTGTGTAATGCGAATATCATCATGGTTCATTGTGCGGCATTCGGTTGTAATGCAAACTCTTCTAAACATAGAGCAACACAAAATTTTTTTCGGTTCCCTACGGATCCAGTTTTATTGAAGAAATGGATCGCCAAAATCAAGCGAGCTAATTTCAAGCCGACGAAACACAGCCGGCTTTGCTCCGCTCATTTTGAGAAAAGCTGTTTCGATCGCGATCCGGAGATGTTGGCAACCCTTGGATATCTTGGTGCTCGAATATCGTTGAAAAGCGATGCAGTCCCAACAATATTCCCGGCAGTAGAAGCTGCATTGATGCCGTCAATCCGCAGAAGACAGGCGTCGGCACGGGCAGGATCGACGGCCGCTTTGCCCGAGTCGAAGGCAAGCGGGTCTCGCAAGCGTTGTTCCAGTGCCTCAGGCTCCGCTGCCGCTGTGACTACAGCCGGCTCAGCAACTACACCCATGGCTTCTTTGGGGTACCAGGTTCCTTCGACGAGTGGTGAATTTACGAGGTCTGCTTACCGAAAGCGGCAACGAATCAAGGTAATTCTTACATGTTATATCTACTATTATTATTCTGTAGGTCTAGTATAATGCCTGGACTGGACGGTCTCGTGTGTGTCAAGTGTCAAAATAAGTTATTCAACTTATTGTCATTGTATCCCATTGGTTCCAATCATATCACGGAACTCTTCCTAAGTATCTGATATTCTAAATATTGTAGTTATGCACGATACTACTATAATAAATCTACATATACTCAGTTTTGTGGAAAATTTGATAGTGTAATCAAATCGATTCAGGTGACTGTTTTTATCATTATCATGGTTACAGGAATGTAAGGCATTTAATTAATCTATTTAGTTTTACATGCAAATAAGAAATAATTATTTTAATTATACTCGTTGCCGAGTCAGGTTAGTCTGTTATAATGTTTTTTAAACCGTAAGAAGCAATACTTGGATATAGAACATTGCAATGTGAATTTGCAGATGGAAGAATAATTATATTTTCAAATGTATTTAACGTTGAATTTGCATAAATTAATTATTATTTTTCATACATAACATTTGTTGTTTTTTAAATGACAATACTTGGACTTTATGAAAGTGCCATGCATTTTGATCAACATCAAATATATGTACACATAAAGTACCATGCATAAGTTATATATTTAAAACAAAAATTTAAAAATTAGGAAGTGGTCTGTCTCACTCTCATAGTTGGAACCAGTTGCTGGCAATCTCCTCCTCTGACACATGACTCACTAAAGTCTTATGTCATCAATGACTTGCTGAAGAATGATCCCCCATCAGTATTCTCTGTAGAAACAGTTTATTACAGTGTTTGGCACCTGTCTGCTAATCCAGCTAATTGGACTCCTTTGTTGTGACTCCTCCACTTGACTGAGGAACTAAGTGTAGTGTTTGCCAGAGTCAACTGATCAAAGATCAAATCTAATTAATTACCAGTTGACATTGCACTTTGTAGGTCTTTCCTGCTATGAATAACAAATACACCAGCCACCTCCAGCTGGCCCACTGCATTCTCCCTCCAGTTAAAATAGTTATCTGAACCTGATCTACTGGTAATTAAAGCATGCTAGGTGGAAATGGCAGGAACTGGGTAACATGGATGTGACATGTCGGATACTTATTATTACTATAATTAACCCATGCAATTAACCCATGCCTAATATCACCCTGATCACCATTGCAATTGGTAAACCTTGCAGGTAGATGTGATTAATTATTATTAATATTGAATGGTTACCACATTGAACACCCTGTAGATTACAGTATGTATTCATCGAGTTAATAATCTATTATGTTTAAGTTTTCAAAAGTAATGTTTTCAATAAATATAATTCTTACAGTAGATGCAGCTTTCATAACACACACTATTGTAACACACAAGTACTGTTACATTTGTTACTATAGAATTCTTACAGTAGATGCAGCTTTCATAACACACACTATTGTAACACACAAGTACTGTTACATAACACACACTATTGTAACACACAAGTACTGTTACATTTGTTACTATAGAATTTTTAATATTTCAATAGTAATTTATTGATTTGTATTTTCATAACTCCAGTGCACAGGTGAATTACATTACAGTGTCATATATTGCTATTGCCTAGTTTCCATTTTATTACAGTTGAATATCGAAGACAATGTACATCATGCAATATATACTATTACATTTGAAGGTATTATCATTACATTTTGAATTGGAACTACAGTATGTACCGAGATAAATATTTAGAACAAAAATATAACTATTGTATCTTGTATTATCTACTAACAACGTTTACGGATAGAACATATTTTTCATTTTATGTCTGTATAACATGAATGAATGGAAGACAAAAGAAATGTCACTGCAATTTAATAGATTGCAATCAGTGTAATTACACCTTACTGCTTGGTGCATTGCTAATTACTGGCACAAGTCATGATGTTTTTTTAAACAGAAGCTCAGAAATGTACCAAGGACCATTATTCGGCTCCCACATTATTCATGGGATGGATGTTGGCAATCATAAAACCTGGATAAACTAGTTCAATAGGATACAGAAAGCATAATTAAATTTCTATTTTGATGGGACATATATTAATAAACATGTATATATATTATATGCCAGTTACTATTACATTGTTTCTGTTATTATATTGTGCTTTGTTCAACTTATTGTTACTAATAGGTATTATTATTATTACACCACTCCTGGAGCAGGCTTCCTATTGTGACTATAAAATTGAGTATTGCAGGATTGTTCATGTCTGCAGTCACATATTGTTATGATAGTCACATATTGTTATGATAGTAACTATATCAATGGATAAGGATTCTACTAATGATGTTACAAAATGTCATTAATGAATTTATTTGATTTTTAACTTAATGTTATTAAAAAAATCAAGTAAATTTATCAAATAATAAATATGTTCACATTTGGATGTGGGTTGTTGCCCAGCTACCAAGTGTGAAAATGGTCATTTGTTGTGAAACAATAACAATAAATGCAATGCAAGTTGCAAACCTATCTATTGTATATTTAATAGATGATTAGTTATAACCAAAAATAAAATGTTCACAAGTAATATATTGTCACATTTTCCAGGTAATTGTTTGCATAAAAGTGTAACATAACAAAAGTAACTGTCTCTGTGTAGATTCTGTAAGCGTAATATCAATTATTTATGATGTTTTTATCATAGAATAAACAATACATACCTTGCAACTTGAAATAAATGTATTAATTTGTATTTTTCACAGCTAGGCAGTCTGTTCACACTTGGAAGCTGGGCAAATGACTAGACAAATGGATGTACTCCTTTCTGACAAGATGGTAAAAGACAGTTTGCTTTTGTCAGAAACCTACAACAATTAATTTGTTTGCAAATTCTATAAGGGTCATTTGTTATTTCAGTTATTTGCTGACATTCTGACAGCAGCTCGAGATAGTCCACCGTCGACCAAGAATGGGTCATCTGAAGATACAGCAACTGAATATGACAGCTCTCGTACGGATTCCTGTGATACAGAGGATTCCACACCTGAGTCAGTCACAGCATCCACTCCAAAAAGGAGCAGCAAATGCTTTCAGGTTGACATCAGGCCATCAACTCGCACGAGAAGAGTGCAAGCAGTCTGTGCATCAGAGCAGGTTGCTGTGCAGGTGACATCAGCAGTGAGGTCAACGAGTGTGCAGTGCAGTTTGTTGACTGGTCCGATTAGTGACTCGAGTGACTAAAACGGGGAGGAAGTGACATCTGCTGCAGATCCAGAGTATGTTTGCTCTGACAATGAGTCGACTAGTCGTGACAGCAGCAACAGTGACAGCGATGACCATGTCGACCAGTACACTGACACAGAGGAGGGTGTTACAAACAAGACTCCCTTGAGGAAAGATTGCTGCCCTTCCAGGGAGAGGTACTTCTTGGTGGCAGAGTCTTCACTTCGTCATCTTTTCGCACGTTGCCGAAACTGCACTGGCCAAACCAATGTCGTAGTGCAGCAGTTTCTCGGCTCAATGGGAAGTTGCCCTGTAAAGATAATAATTGGTCTGTAGATGTGAAGCTATGCTATTTATTAGCATGTCATAGGTAAAGTGATCAACAAAATGGACTAGATAACTTGTTTATCAATGGGTATTTGCTGAAGCCATATTCTCATCTGCCTGCAGGGGAAATATTCCCATGGGTGTTTTTTGGCTTATAACCATTGTCTGTGCATCGTGTGGTGATTCACATTGTGTTACCAGATCTACACAGTTACCAACATTTGGAATGATTCATCCCAGTAACACTGTGTTATGAAACTTGCTTGATGAATTTGTAATGATTCAATCCAGTAAAACTGTGTTCTGAAACTTGCTTGATGGATTTGTAATAAATATGTCACACAAAAAATGTGATTAAAAATGCTATGTCCTTATGATTTTTATGGACATAGTCGTAGGGCACATATATACCCACTGGTAGCATCTCACATATAAGACCCCTAAGGTTACACTAAACCCCTAGGTCTAGGACATAACCCTTCAGGCTATAACCCATTACCATAACTATTCAATTGTTCTGCATGTTGTTTTAATGTTTATTTTAGTTTATTTTGATTATATAGTAGCTATATTGTTATGTGTCAGACTCAGAGTAATAAAATTATTGTTCCACATAAATGACATAATCTAGAGCTGTCATTATATATGTCATGATATTATGGTCATCTCGCGAACAACTGTCCAACTAAAAAAGTGTGGGTTTTGTCCAGAGGGGTGATATCGTAAGTAGCTATAACGTCCTAAACTCGATCCGCATAAACCAGACAACCATGCTTACGACGTTCGACGGTTCGTAACTTTGTGAAGTTTGTCTTTGACAAGTCTGTTTACAATTACTTCGTCCGATGACCTACTTAGCTACAACCTCTAGCTAACTCTCTGTACAGCTTTGACACCGCATTTTATAATATAACGTCGTACCAAAACGATATAATTGTTGTTGTCGAAGTTTTCACACCATATGTGTCATTATAATGAAGTTGCAGCTTACCAGTCGGTGTTGCCTGAGCGAACATTCACATTGTGACTGTCCGACTCCGCATCATCTTCTTCGCTACCGTCGCTGAAATGCTCGGAAAGAGCGGAATCAGACGAATCATCCGCTGTAACCGTTCCCGCTAGTGGCTCAAAATCGTATGATTTCACTTGAAACTCTGGGAAACTCCCACTAGCCATGATTTTACAAGAGAATGGAGAGAACAACAATGGCGATGCATAGATGTCAACAAAGCCGAGAGTCATCTTTGACGTCACGATACCACGTGATCGCCTAGCTAATTAAATTTCAACTTTCTGCGGGAATCTCTACACAGACGGGTTTAAAATAGAATTTTGTCTACAAACGTATTTTTCTGTATTTTTTAAATGTTGTCAAATGTTACATACAATGTTAATCTTTGTGTACACATGGAAAACGGATTTTAGCTAATGCCTTGTTTTTATTCCCTTTAACATTTCTTGCACACGCCTACCCAAATACACCGAGTGGCGAAACTTGTCACACATTGGTCCGCCATTTTCGTCTCTATTTGTCGATAGTTTGCTTCAAAGCACATACAAAGTCATATTTTTTCATATCTTGGTTTATTCCCATTTATTAATACATCAAAATTCAACACAATGATCAACAACAAACGGACTGAATAAGTGAATTGGTAAGCAATAAATTGATTTGCGGTGAATGCCACTGTGTGGCACCCAGCTTCAAAGAGTGACCCATATAGTTAAATTGCATGTTCCACAAGTCTTCTGTAAATAACTTGCTGCCAACTACATACAAATAATTACATAGTAAAACGCATACTTTGTTAATATTACGAATTATCTATAACACATTTATCGTATCTAAATTAGTAGCGCAACACCAGACATGCCGTTTATTTATAGTAGAAATGTATTCGATTTTAATACGTTACGTGTCCGTGTCAACCGAACTGCTGCTTAAACTGTTAAAGTTTGAGATCCCTGTCGACTGGCGCCATTTACCAGACTACAAAATATACGTACTTCAAAGAAAATCCGCTAGGTTTGGTTGGTCATCTGCATAATTATATCTTTACTTCAAACACATTTGCTTACTGGTGTTACCGTACATATGCAAGATTGCTCAAATGGGTTATCTCCAAGGGTAATCTGTATAGAAACGGCATGTCTACAAGACATGTTTGTTATTTTACATAATAATAAGACAATAATACATTATACCTGACATGACAACGGCGTGGTCTGTGTTTTGGCGGGTCCATTATTTAGACGAGTGTCATGCAATATTAGTTATTCTCAGCCACACGTCATTTGAACCCAGTCAATACAATATGACAGCACAAACGAACTGTTTCTATAATAATACAATGTTCCTAGTTATCTCACTGCTCGATAGCTACATAGGATGTATCTTTACCGAAACTGTACACGAGTTAGTACGTAATATGTTGATTGTTCATTCCTACATGTTAACAACATAAGCACTGATATTCAATTGTGTGTGTCATATAAAATGTCAGACCAGGTAAACTACATCAATGAAACTACGCTATATGAAAAAGCTAAACTAATTCTAAAGCAACACATTTAAAAGACGATATAATTGATTTCTTTTGGTAATATAAAAATTGCAGGAGCACGCGCCATCGACTGGTGAGGATCATTCATGTGTACTCTTTGTATTCCACACAGAGGCGAGTAGAGGCGAACAACTTTATATAAGAGCCTACCACAAGCATTGCTACTACACACTCGACAACTGCAATTGTTGTTAATGGAAGACCCAAGCCGTAGAGACAGCAAGGAAGAGCAGCGCCATCTCGTGGTGTGCGACAGCGGCGCCGCTTACTTCGACAACATCTGGAACACAGTACAAACGATACATGTGTATGCATATATTTACCAAAGCAAGTTCGTAGCAAAGAATTCCTCATCAATTCGGCAAAACAACTAGTGGCTCGAATAGTTCAATGTTTGGGCCGCATAACCAAGTAATTCTGGTACTAACTGAAGTCCAGAACTACTTCAGTTAGGCTATATGTGCATCGCTATATAATTGTATGTCAGCGTAACCTATATACACATTATATTTATATAATAGTAGCACAGGTGGAGCAATCGTACTCGGTAATTGTAAGGAGGTGTTGCCGGGAATGCATTTTGAGGAGGTAATTGAATCCGTACGAGATATAATTCGAAATTATTGTAATCATGATGATAATGAATACAATAGTTTTGTTGTCTGCTTATTCACTTGAAGAAGATAGAAACTTTAATATTAGCTGCCAAAACCACATGTTTGACATATGATCTAGCTGTTAGTGTTTTAGTGTATATAGGGACAGCCAGGACTTATAAAAGTGTACATAAAATGCGTATGCTGTAAACATCATAACCACTTTAACCATTGTGATACACACACAACACATTCGTACCTTTTTTCAAGTTAACGAAGTTTCTAAGAAACCGTACGCCCCATCGTACCCATAACAGTATTACTAAACAATTGCATTCATGATACAATTGTTTGTCTCATTACTGTATAATCTAAAGATAGTCGACTTAACCCATTTTGTCTGTTAGATGGAATGCATCTCGGCCGCCACGATTAAAGGGAACAATCTACGACTCGTCAAAAGGAAAGTCATATGCCTGTATTGTTTTACTTTCGTCATTAGTAACGTTAGTTCCCAATCGTTTTCTCTCCGCGTACCCCCTGGTGTTTCAGACGTTCGTCAGGATACCTTCATCAGTTTAACATAAAATATGTAGACTCTATAAAACAACATTATACACTCAATTCAGCGATAACAATTAATCTTATTGATGAGACAAATAAAAATGTACGCCGGATTTTAAATACAAATAGACGGGTGAGCTAGCCTTTAAAAAAATCAAGGACTCAATTGGGGAAGCAGTTTTGGACAGACAAATTCGTATGTCATCCAAGACACACAGTCGGACTAGATGTTTGGTCTTCGTGAAGAATCCGTGTTCACATAAACAGGTTGATGGAAAATCAACACTGCCCTCACGGGGACATCGTACAGAGTCGGATACGGCATGCCCACCTTAGACGAAAACTTGGCCAGGGAATGGTGTAGTCATTCACAAACTCCTAATCGTCCTCCTAACTTGCATGCCGTCTACTTAGGATAATGACCTCGTCTGCACAATTTGCCCCGTCTTTCCTTTCACAGTTTCTTCACCATCAAACGCTGCGTTGAGATGATCAGACATGTTGGAGTTTACGCAACTAACGTTGCTCTCCCACAACTTCAGCTTCACGACGTGTATTCTAACTTGATGTCAGCCAGCTTCAATACTCAGCCTTTTTCCTATAGTTTACCGACCAATTTTCCTTATAGACGCGGCGAAACAACTCGGCGATCTCATCGTTTAGCAATTTCTCATTAGCTACATATTCTCCAAGAGAGTTGATAGACCGCGGTGTGGAAGAGTTGTGTCTCTTGGTCCGCATGAAAATGTTGGCAAAAGCAGAGTCGAGTATTGAGAGCGGTGGATTTGGATTTACCATCTTGACAACATAATCAAGGCATGTTCTTTATTCTGGAGGGACTACCTCTGATGCGAGAGAGTATCCACGGGACATGCAATGGAGTATTTTTAATCGAGAAACATACCATCTCTTTCGTTCACTCGGGAAGAACTGCTAAGCATTACCAGTATGAGATTATGAATTGACTTCAGTGGTAAATGGAACCGTTCATGTGTCTAGTGATTTGAACAGTATAGATATGTTTCATTGATGTCTGTAAATAAGTAAGGTTTTAGCCATATTGTGTGTTACTCGTGTTCGCGCTGTTAAATGTGCTCTATGTTGAAAGCGCTGATAAATGTACTATGTTCATGATAGCGAAAATTGTGCCCAAAATGGTCAAAACAATGTTACTAACCATAACAAATACTGAAATGGTAATTGTTGATTTATATCAGTATGATTTGGAGTGGTTTTATAGTAGTTATGTTTATTCAGCATGTACACTAATTGACCACTTCTAAGTTACTCAACGCAATAAAAAATAACACGCTGCCGTGTCTACACTGTTCCACGATAATACCTCGGCCCCAATACATATGGAAGCCTACTAGACGGCGACTTTACCCTTCTTATATAATTCCAATGAATGAAAGAACGGTCCGAAAGAACAACACCTCTCCCTTGACGTATCCACCTTTAATGCATAGCGTGAACACGAATCGCACACAAGATGGCGAAAACCATCACTGCATAATCTAAAGGTAATATTCTGCCTGTCAGATGGATTGCATCTCGGCCGCCAAGCTTAAAGGGAATAATCTACGACTCCTCCAAAAGAAAGTCATATGCCTGTGTTGTTTTACTTTCGACATAGTTAACGCTTGTACCGGTTCAGAAGTTCGTATCGTTCAACAGAAAGCCAATAATTTATTATTACTAACGTTGTACAGAGTTGTTTGCTATTGAACTGGGGACCGTTCCAACGGAACGCTTTACGAATCTTTCGTTAACGCAACTCACCTTTCTCACAATAAATGTTACATTATTTACAAAATATTAATTTAAAAATAATGCATAAAACCATATTACATGTCTGTTTTTTTGTAACGCCAGTCGAATGATTGATATCTTTGCTAATAGTTAACAAGATTTAACAAGATTGCCACCCAGATAATTAACTCTAGATGACAGGTGGATAAGGAAACCCTTTGGCTTATTGAGAGTCCAACCCTTTTGTGTACGTATTTAGTATTTTTTCAAATTGTAAAACAAAAACTGGCGATTGCACAAAGAATATGTTACCAATGAGAATTATTTCCCAGAATTACAGGAGAAATCACGTTTTCACAAAACACACACATTTCAGAATACAAAATTACACTAAAGGAAGAAATCAGTAATATGTTAAATATATATATATATATATATATATATATATATATATATATATATATATATATAGTAAATACCTTTGACTCGTTCCAATTTGATGGTGACGCTGTCCGATCCTTCCGAGTTGGTCACTGTAAATGTGTAGTCTTGAAACGACTCTTCTGTCACAACTGTGATTCGCAACGTGGCTTCATAGTGTTTGTTTTTAGTCTGGAAGTAACAATTAAAAGAACAAACAAAATGTCGTATTCAACGCTTTACGCACATTAATTATTTCAACACGAAATTCATAATAAATAGCATATCTATACAACCGATTATTTAAAACAATATGGTGTGTTTTGGATCGATAGACATATTCGTGATAGTGTAGAACTGTCAAATAACATTGGTATTGCTATACTATTGGCATCAGCGTAGATATAAGTATTAGTATGTTTGCATCTACTCCATTTTGCCAAGTTTATGACGCAAGGGCCGTTTTCAGAGACTTTTTGCCGCGAGCCGTTTTAAGTTCAGAACCGTTAAGGAACGAACTAGCTTGGCGTAGGTCGCACTCAAATTTATTAGCGTGACATAAGCGAAGAGCGTCGTACTAGATTCGTTAATTGATGTATCCATTACGTTCCGGTTTGCCTACGTTACAATCAATTTTTTGCGCGTGACCTCCATCAAGCTTTAAAATTGTTATATATATGGATTGCGTTTCTATTGCTGCATGATATCTGATACATAAAATATTCCCGTATACAGTTGTCACTTAAAAAATTGTGCCTTCTGTTTTTGTTATAAAGAAACACTTTGGTGACCAGAATTTCAACAACATATACAACGCGTTTTCTGATGGCTTCACGGAGGTTTTGCTAGGCAGCAGGTCACGTGATGGATACGTCAATTAAAATAAATATGTATATTAATTTGCAAAACACCACGGATGGTGGCATCCATCCCTGGCTGTGTCCATATTTCTTTTAGTTACTCCGACTTTGTTTCAAAAGCATCGGTTAAAAGATAATTTGTCGACG
>OZ023205.1:73087169-73134669 GCA_963995525.1 Escarpia spicata | reverse complement strand
AACAGATTTGAATGTTCACATTTCGAAATAATGTCCGAAGGGGTCCGTTTGGCGGCCATCTTGGATTTTGTCACGCACGACTGGTAAAATCAAGGATACCCATCACTTTTGAACCATTCATCGTACAAAGACAACTGAACAATATGGTATTATGTGCATTTTGAAGCAATAATTATGTTTGAATCGTCAATATAACTATCTCAAGCGATTCCTTATGCCACAGTTATACGAAAAAGTGGGTTCATTTGTCTTTGTACGATGACTGGTTCAAAAGTTATGGGTATCCTTGATTTTACCAGTCGCGCTTGACAAAATTCAAGATGGCCGCCAAACGGACCCCTTCGGACATTATTTCGAAATGTAAACATCCAAATCTGTTTACTAGACATCTTCATGGTTGCAAAAAAGTAAGTTTCATTTAGAAATCCACTGGGTGCTGCATGGGGGGCATACCTTCCGACTGTACTATATCGTCCGTTTGTTGATCCTAACCCACAGTATAATGGTGTTTTATCGTAGTTTTAAGTTGTGATGTTTATGGGGGCGTACTTATATAGGATGGTGAAGTTTTGTTCGCACTTCTATACTGCCCCACTCTATTACCTGCATTTGTTGTCATTACTTGTACAACAAGACAAATACGTAGTAGATATGTACACAAAGTTAATGTTTAAGGGGAGTGTGTTATCCATTGGTATTAACGGTACGGCCGTTTCCTGCACATTTGTAGCAGAGGACACTCAAAAAATAATAGTACTCGGACGAAAACACACTTTTGAAAATCGGCATAGCATAATCATATTAATGATTAACAGTAAATCGTGAAAGTGCCTCAGGATATTTTGTTTGTGTTAAACTATTAGACACACATGCACGTATGCACGTATACACTGTTCTCTGCTGTTGTCTTCTTTGTATTAAGTGTGCTAGAGTTGTGGAATATTCATATATTTTCATATTTTTCTTCATTATGATCGCAATATTTAATTACCGTGATATATGTTATAGCATTATAAACCGTCCTTACATTATTAACTATTCACTACACTGGGTAATGTCTGCGAATAGATAGTTTCATTTGTGATGCATTTTGGGCTATACCTCGGCAGTACTCGGACGATAACCAATGTTATGAATCGGCAACACTTTCATATCATAAACCTTTCAAATATCCATCACATAGTCTACTCATCATCATCATCATCATCTTTTTCCTCCATAGCAGCAGAACAATCCTTTATAGCTTCTACTTCATGAGGTTTGAATGAGAAATCCTTGCCTATCGTCATAGGAGGTGATGCCACCTTGATGATGTCTGGGGATTCCATAATCCCAACCACAAGGCTCCCCCATTTCCAGTTTCCTACAGTGCGGGTCATGTATGCCATCTCATATATTCCATCGCACCGCCTTGGCCGTGTACCTTTTCCTGTTAAATCGAACGGCGAACCAACTGTCTACCACCACGTTGTGTACTCATATCTCTGACTTCCTTTCCTTGTCACTATACTGTGATTTACCCCATTTTCATTCACCTCTATCTCCCGCACCTCCTTTTCCTTTGCTGCATTTTCCGTGACCTCTATCTCCTGCACCTCTATCTCCATCTCCTTTTTCACAACTTTCTCATGCACCTATGCTTCCTTCTCTTTCACGACTATATTCGTCCTCTTGACCTACAGAGGTGTTTTCGTCCACCCTAAACACGCAGGGTAGAAAACACCCCTTGTTCGTAGCAGCAATCTTGGAAGCATTCTGACTCTCGCATAATCCTGCATGGACCCACTGGCACGATCGTATGTGCATTCATGATAACGGAGTCATCGTGGAGAGCAGTGGAGCAGTGGCTAGAGCTTCGGAGTCTCGACCGAAAAAATCCGGGTTCGAATCCTGTGCTGCGGTGCTGAACCTTGGGCAAGTTCATTCACTGTATGTTGCTCCAGTTCACTCAGCTATATGAATGGGTACCTGACAATAGACAGTGATTTGTGTTTGTGTACGAACAGTCTTCGCGCATTAATTGCAGCGTGGCTGGATGCTTCCCTGACAAGTCGAGATGATGTTCGTTTGAACAGGTCTGACAGGGAGTAAAGAATAAAACGCCTTGAGCAGTCCTAAGGAATGGATACTGCGCTATATAAGAAGTTACCTTTTATGATATACGATGGCGTCAAAATGTGACTGAGAAAACATAGCCCGTCTTGCGGCATCACTAATAATATATATACGCGTGGTGCCCGGGAAGTGCTGTAGACTGCGTGGTGGCAGCCGTGACACTGGTTACAACTGAAGTGAACACACGTGTAGTAACACAACGAGTGCATCAGTAGCCGTCTCTGACATTTAAATCCACAACCGATTAAACTATGGACTCGTGAAGTATTGTTTTACGAATGGATAATATAATTGTTGATTTGTGTAATAATGGCGAAGAAAACACAAGACCATTAGCGTGTGAAAACAATTATTGTGAACGTAAATGCGTAATCTGTCTAAATTCTCGTTTATCAATTGAGTTAGACTGTTGTGATGCAGGACATTGATTTTCAAATATGACGTATATGAACATTGCAAGTTGTATGGATATTTGGCTTCCTGCAGAAATAACAATCACTCGATAAGGGAGTGAATATGTGTTTGTGCGTGAGTGTTAGCGAAAGCGATTGTGTGTGCGCGTGCAGACATGCGTGCGTGTGCATGTATGTGTGAGTTTTGCGTTTGTCTCGGCGTGTGTATGTGCGTGTGGGTAGGTGATTGCGTGTGTATGTGAATGTGCGTGTGTTTGTGTGTGTGTGAGTGTGTGTGTGTGTGTGTGTGTGTGTGTGTGTGTGTGTGTGTGTGTGTGTGTGATTGTGTGTTTCCTGCTTAAGTGTGTTAAGTTGTGTGTGCTTGCATGAGTTGCATAGTGGAGGTGTTTGGAAGGAATAACACGTTCAAAGAAACAAACATACACCCCCCAAACACACACACGCAGGCAAGCATACACACAGTCACACACACACATACACACACACACACACACTCACATACACACACGTGCGCACGCTATATAATACGTTGAAAGGAGGAATGAAACGTTGAAACGATTATATTTTTATTGGAATGCATCAGTAAATGACATACATATGTTTTTTCAATAAACTGTCCTCTCCCTCTGTGCAATTAAGGGTCCCATTTGTAGAAGCAAATCTGAAATGATAACAAAATTAAATGTTAATGAAAAACTCATCGGGCTTGAAGCTTCAAATAGATGATAGATGGTATGTTTTATTTTATTATAATTTACTACTAGTTTTATGTAATATGTTATATTGTAATGACTATCGATGTGAAAAATACAATATGCAACTTATAACGACGTCGGAAAAAAATGCATATGTTAGTTATGATTATTTGCGTAATACTTACATTGTTCATGTATCCTTCGAAGAAGCTCGTAGCGGTCTGTTTGATGAACGAGCCAATCACAAGTAGGCACTGACTGTTGCGAATGGGACCTGTGAACAATTCACAACGTCAGTGTCAGTTCAATCGTATGTACTCATGATTTCATACTCAGAAATGAACAATCCTTGGATGTCCACCAACCATTTGACTTTGAGTATCGCACATTATGGTGACCACATTTTCCACGGCTTGATTATGAACAAATAATTTAGTTTGGCAACGGGTCTATAAAGGCTGTCTTTGATTAATGACAAAATCTAACTATTGTTTACCAACGAATAGAATATATGACACACATTTAATAGTGTCCGAAGCGCTTTCAAATTTGGCAGGATGTGAATAAGCAGTGTTGTGATGTTGACTGATGCGGCATCTAATTCAACATGAACCTAGTTGTTCTCAAATAGCACGTCACCTATATGGCACCGTCGTTAAAGTGATAACTATATGAGGGAATACATGATATAATATATTTTGTGCCGCCTAAATATCGTTATGCAGGTACATGTCTGTTATCAACATTGTTGATAAAGGCAAGACTTGCGGAGGTCACGTGCGAAGGCCAACCGCGACGTACAGGATTCGATGATTGCTTTCGAAATTATATATTTCAATATGAGATAACGAACACGATGGTTCACTATTGAATGCGATCGGCGCTGGAGGAGAGATCACTGTGCCAAATGGATCGTCTTGCCTTAATTCAACGGAAAGGAAACTCCCGTCCCACTTGATCTTCGCGAACACAAAGTCTGTGTTTAAATGAAACACAAAAATAAAATATGTTTAGCTACAGCAAAGATCACGTCAGCGGTGTCAATATTGATGTTGTTAAATGGTTTTCGTTTACTTCAATAGTCATACACCAATGATTTTTTTCTATCGCAAACGAGCATTTAAAAGTTTAACGTTCGCACTTTTCCGCGTGTTCAGTAATATTGCGTACACGCATTATGCATACATTCAGACATGCATGCATATGCATGTAACCATACATACATTCATACATACATACATACAGCGTGTGTACATACATACTTATATACATACATACATACATCTTACATCTAATCTAACAAAAAACGGTGAACACATTCAGTATGACGAAAAATAGATACTTTCAGTAGTAGTATTGTATACGTACATCATTTCCTTGTACATCTGCCGCTGGCGCCTTCATGCCGGCGTTGAACATGGAGCCGTCGACGGAGCAATAGAGTGAGTTGCCAGGAGCTCCTACCCCATTGACTTTGGGGAAACAGTCGTTGCTGAGGATGCCTTGTACATTCGCGCCTGCACCAGCCTTCCTGTAGTACATGGTGATCACCAGCTGGTTGAAACTGTCGTAGTTGTTGGAGAAGAATGGAACCTCTAGGCCATTGTCACTGCCAAGGAAGTGTCCGCACTGACTGCCAGATATCAGACACACGCTGCTGTCGTTAACCAGTTCCACACCGTCGTTGTACACATAGACGCCGAAGTCCGCCAACTGCCATAGGTTTTCGAAGTTGATGCAGAACAGCTTAGGGTCCTCTTCTGTAGGTTAAACAACACAAACAAAACAACTTCTTAGAAATGTTCAACCACCACACTAATGCATGTGTTTTTACGTAACACGATTTGGTGTCCCCGAATCTATGATAATAATTGGCAGATTCACAATTGGAAATTGGTAGGCGTTACTGCTACGATTAGCACAAAGGGTGTGTACTGAATATAAACTATTAGAACTACAAAACCAAACGTTATTTCATTAAGCTTTGCGTTAGAAACATGCCCACTACCTATGAGCACTAGATTTATAATGTGAGAATTGGTGCCCAACACTGAGAACGCCTGACTGGCATATTTTCTCTTGATCAGTTAATAAAATAAGGTCAAAAGCAGATTCACTAATAGTACTTACTCTGGTAGGTTTTGCAATCAATTGCTTACAGCCAAATGAACGTTCAAAATTGAACAGAACATTAACCAAAACATTGTTTCTAGATGGCATCAAAACATTAGCATTAAAATCTCCAAGCAAAATGCATTCACTAAAATCGGTTCCTTCATTACAATTCTAAAAGTTCGTAAAAGTTATATTGTCTCGGTGGCCTGTAACAGATCCCTCTCAGTACGTGACGAGTTGTAGGCAGGAGGACGTCCGCCCACACACTTTCCATGCCGTCGCTTAGTAAGTCTTGACGTGGGTTAAACGCAAAGCAGCTTCGGATATGAAGACAGACATACACCACCTCCGTTCCGGTTGCGGTCATGAGGAAGGAAGGACTGAATATCTGGGAAGTTCGACCTCCGAATCCTCAACCGAGTCATCAAATCACCTTTCATGCACTGACACCAATTACTGCTGCCTTTGTTTTTGATGCAAGTACATTGAGTTCATCCAGTTCAAGCAATGACCTTCTGGCGTTTAGGTGACTAAAGTGTATTCCTTTTCTTAGAATTGCTTGGAGTCAGCGTCAGATGGCGGGATCGTGATGTTGTCGGAGGTCTGCTGTGGATCTTGCAAGGGTCGGTTGTCAGATGGTGAATCTGACACCACTGATTCGTCCAGAATATCGGGCTGGCCAACGCCTCCAATGTACACTTGTTACATACCAAAGGGATGCACTCTCCTGCACTGATAGCATCCGCATACACGTGTATTGGCATGCCACCTCACTTTATATGTATCCATCTATCACACACATCACAGGCGACGGCCTTGCTATTAGACCTTACCCCTTACCCGCAGTTCACACAGGGGCTCTTGGGAGTCATGGTTACGGTCGGTCCTGGACACGGATGGATGTCTCCACATGACAGCAGGCTTAGGGTCGGCTTGGCATATAACGGGGTCGGTGACGCGTATAATTGGCTTGCATGCCAGTTTCTAAAATCACTTGGCAAATGTCTGCATTGTTCTGCCGTTGCTCGGATACCTAGAGTGGCGATCACGGGTAGCAGTATCACAACAATCAATAACAATGTCAATACTGAACGATTGGAATACTCTCCACCAGTTTTGATGTTTCGGTGGGACGTAGATGTCTCTTCTATGTAGCGCATATCTTCCGATGTGTACCCTATAACTAGGTAAGGCACGGTGTGTCACTGTGTGTTAACAAATATAACTAACTATAACCTAAACAATCTGGTGTAAATTGTACACAGAAAAGTCTTTTCAAAGACTATATAAAAACTATTTTGAACAAAAATAAATTATGATATGGCACCTTGCAAGCGGCAACTCAGGGCAAAACGACACTTAGTTTGCAACGACTGCCAGAGCTGGGTGGATTTTGCGTTGTCTGGCTGTCCAAAATCATGGGCAGAGACCAAAGATGACGGATTCACTTTTCGGTGTATGAGGTGTTTGAGGGTGGAATGTCTGATGAAGGAGGTGTGTAACTTGACGGATATAGTGAAGGAGATGGAGGTGAGACTCAACATAGAAATATATGGAGCAGAGAGGGATGACGCGGAGAAAGTTGAGAATTCTATAACACAGAAGGAACAGAGTTGTGACACGGAGACTGAAGAAAGGAGACTGAGAGGAGGGAAGGTGACTGGTGTGAAGGAACAAGACATTGAGAAAACAGAGGGACGTAGGAAAAGTGTTCGGCAGAGGAAAAGAAAACGGGTCAGTGGAACCCTTTTGAATTGATGTGCCATGGAGCTTGGCTTCGGAGGATTTAAGCGCAGAAGTTATCTTATTATTATTATTACTAGGACCCACGAACTGGAGCGCTGATTTGTAGAGAAGATAGTGTCCTCTGGAATTTGCTTACATTTTCAAAAAGCTCTTTCAATATTGCAATGGATTGTGTTTAATTGTGGTGTTCTTATTAAACGTAATCATCACCTTATTGAAACGGTACACTGTGGTTTTGATAAGAAAACAAGATAAACAGCGTCTGGACGTCTAGAAGGGCCAATTGTCCCTTTAACATATCTATCTTTGAACATATGACCATATAATGCATTTTGACACCTAGTTCAGTAAGTGTATATACGGTATATATATATACATATATACATATATATACATATATATACATATATATATATATACACACACACACATGCAAGACCTATATCTGTTTTGAACATTTTAATACGTTGTGGTTGCCTAACATTTGTGCATTTTAACAAAGGTGATTATGAGTACACCGACGCACACGCACGCACGCACACACACACAATTTGCTGTGAATACGAATTCCGTGTGATAAAATAAATAATAATAATGTGCAGCGTATGCATAATGACACATGCCGACTGTTCTTCTTTTTTTGTCATCATGATTTTTTTATCTTTCTTCCACTTAATCTTATTCTTCTCTTCTTCGTCTTCTTCATATTTTCTTTTTTCTTTTTCTTCTTCTTGTTCTTATTTGTTTTCTTCTTCTTAGACTAACTCTTCTTCTTAATATTATGATATGCTGGTCTCTACTCAGGTGCTCGGACTGAAAGGCATTGTGAGCAGAGTTGATGGCGACGGTGATGTTTTGGTGGAATGTTTGAACAGTTCAAAGTAGGTGTGATCTGACTTCAATGGTACATACGTTCCCAGCACACACACACACACACACACACACACACACACACACACACACACACACACACACACACACACACACACACACACACACACACACACACACACACACACACACACACACACACACACACACACACACACACACACACACACACACACACACACACACACACACACACACACACACACACACACACACACACACATTAGTGCACCATAGTGACACATAGCACGAATCGTGATAATGAAATGGCAATAAATAGTAAGCCTATTATTTATTTACTATTACCAAATGCTAATATATTCACGATTTGAAAGTTTTGTTGTTATTGATATATTATGTAATAGTTCCACCAGTAGCCTATTAGGTGTGATATTAGTATTAATCACTGTATATCTGACATATTGTGTATGTACGTTATGAATTTGTTTAGCCATATACTAACATTTGTATGTTTAGAGTCGTGTATCAGTCTGACAACTACATTTGTTCGCCTGACACCATTCTTTTTCACAATCATCATCACACATAATTTTCTTGCAGGTTTTTCTTCAACCCAGCATTGCTAAAGAAAGTTGACACATCAAACATGACTTTCCAAGATGGCGACTTTGTGTTGGTGATCGACTCATACCAGAAGGTCAAGGCTCTTCAGGATTCGGCTCACGGAGGGTGGAATGAGAAAATGCGTGAGGTTAATATGAATTAATTAACTTCGTAACTAATTATGTAACCCTATTTGCCCTTAGGGGAAATGTACCCTCTTCCCTTTATCCTATTTAACAACACTCCATTCTGGTGTCTTCTAAAGAAAGTGAAAGCCCTGTGTCATTTCGTGTCTGACCACTCCACATTTAGAACAACATACTGCGATATGTTTCACATACCATTGTTATTCGTAATGAACATTGATTATGCTATTGAACTGCTATATCAACATCGGAATGAACCATCAACATCACATATTGTGATGTTTTAGCTGCCAGCGTATGGAACTGTTTGTGTACGAAATTTAGTGTTCCTGCTGCCTTTTTGAAACTTTGGAAATTTCATTCAATCCTTATTGCTAAAATGCGTTTTGGTTCTGGTGCCCATGGCAGGGCAAATAAAAGGTCCCAAACGTGTGGTCACTGATTACGTCCAATTATAATGATCATACAATCAAAACCATGCTGACCGTATTAGGTACATAACAAGATAATTAGCAAACCAAACATAAGAAATATGTTCGACATACGCAGTAACAAGTTATGTTGATAATTCAGTATCCAACGCATTTGCCATAATTCTACACAGGTGCAAAATACCGGTAATGATTAAGATAACTGACATATTAATTAGAACGCACGACTACAGCCTATTCGATCTTAAAATTAATTGATATTCAACAGTTACTGTGATCCAAATACTGTTTGCAGTGTCTGGGCAGAGCCGGTATAGTGAGTGATGTTCTCGGTAATGGTCGTGTGAGGGTGACTATGGGCAAGATACCGTGGGTATTCAACAGCAAAGCTTTGGTACTGATCGCCAAGTCAGGTAATAAAACTGATTTCAGCGTGGTGCATCTAATATTAATAATATTTACATACGATACTTTTCATCAGCGTTCTTGTGAGAATGTGTACTGACACTAGTGATACTAACAGCGAACCAACACTGTAACGCATGTTTTATTATTACCAATAAAACGGTGTAAGAATGTATGCTGCACAAACGCAATCTTGGATGGTTATGGCGAACAGAACAAGCTGCCGGTGTAACATAATGTAAGCATTAAGCAGTATAATTTGTTCTCCCGCCAACATAAGCGGGACGGGGCCATTAAAACAGCCTTGTAAGTCATTATTGTCATAGCCATCATTATATTCGTCCTATGTAATATAGTAAGTGTATTCATCCTGACGAAGATTGTAGACATAAAGTGTGGTTGTAGAATACACTGACATGTGCTGTGTGTTCCTAGTAGAGGAGGTGGTGCAGGCGGTGCTTAGGGACGATTGATTTTCAAATCAAAACTGTTTGTCTGGACATTGGGTATCGGTCATACATACACAACCAACATACGGGAAAGATATGTCTGTGTGACTTTGATTGTTTGGGCTTTGACTATCTTTGCGGATAACGGTTTACGACCATGCGATATTAAGTATGTGTGTTGGTGGATATGTGTCATCATGCGTATGTAAATACGCAATAACTTGAAAATTTGCATTGTCAGCAATGAACATGTTTTCGAGACAGTTGATTTATATGAGTAGTGAAAACAAACCGTTTTCATTTGTTTCCCAAACTTATAATCATATTTCTTATCAGGTCTGTGCAATATGATCGGGGACAATTGAGTTTGCATCGTAATGAGGTCACCATGTGTCAGCAACCTTTCGAAACAATTACAATTTCCACGAATTATAAGACTTTACTGTTGTTAAGGTGCTAGGAATTAGGCACGAAATATATTGGTTGGTTAGTAACTATAGATATCCCCGGATGTACGGTATCGGACGATTTGCTGAAACAGTGAACATAATGATATATGAATGAAACATTTTGTTCCCGTTATAGTCTGTCTGAAGTGCAAAGATGCATAGCTATAGCTATATGTTAGTCCAATATTGGCAAGTGACTGACCACACATATAGGCTGATTGTATAAACAGGACGAAGAAGAATACTTGTGTGTTGCTTAGTATAGTAAATTGTACAACATGTCAGTTCGCGTTGTAAACTTGTACTGTTTGCATGCGTAACAAACATTGTTACTACTTAGTGTAATATGTCAAATTTATTGTACTACGCAGCGAAGTAAAACATCTCTGCGATTCAACTACTGTGTTCAGCTGTCCAGTGCTACAAATATCATGCCAACTATTGTTCCATTTTTCGAATAAAATATATTACATGCTCCTTAATTAAAGAACAAGACGCGAGAATTGTGTCGCAAATGCCTCGTCTGTGCCGATTTTGCTGCGACGATTTGAAAGCACTGGGATGTAAAAAGGAATTAACTATGTCGTTATAATGGTCACAAATGATGTTCCACGGATTCTAGAACAAGCGCCCCAGCAGTGCATCTCGTACTGCCGACTTCTCAACTTTTCTTCTACGTCAATACAGTATGCACCCAGTCTTATTATGTCGTCGCTTTTGTCGGACAGCTCCTGACTGTCAAAAACAACACATACCAGAAGGCAGAACAATACGGGAATGTACCAGCAAACATGTCGCTTTTCTGTTATAGACGTCACAACGAGAGGATTTGTTTTGCAACATATTGTCTTTACAATCAAACATGTCTGATATCCTACGTCGGTATAACAACATATTATATAACGACTATCCTCAAGACAAGTATCTCTTCGTCAGTGTGCTTGCATACACGTCGCGACAAATCATCGAAGACCTGTCCAGTGCATTAAACCTTGTTTTAGATACATTACGTAATGGCGTGACTGTCGGGCGTTATGCCGTAATTTTGCAATACCGGATATCGTAAAGTATACTAGACGATCATAAAATACGTGCATCATAACTTATATATTCATAACTCTAAGCAAACCTAACATCTCACATGATTAACTAGATGTGACTCAAATAATAACTAATTACCCGTGACATCTTGTTAGTAATGCATTTGTACGCTAACCTTTTATCACAGAGGTTCTTAACCATTTTTTTTGGCGCCACAAATTTCTATCGTGGGACTTGCTAAACGAATCACGCCGTCTAACATAATTTACAACAAATTTAAATGACAACGAACACAAACATAGGCATAACATAAATAAACGAGAACGTTTATTAAACATGTTTTCTGAGATACATTGTCTAAATAGCTACATGTGACAGCTGAAGTAACTACGATTGGTGAATCGGCCAAAAGTATACATCAAAGTTCAGGAGTCTACGCACTGGATTGCTTAATTAGCTAGTGGCAACCCTGGCTTTGAACTTATTTATCAAGTTCTTCAAGACGCGGATGTATTGAAGACAGGCTGCATCGCATGTCATGCTATGACTGCAAACGGTCATGGAACCATCCTGTCTCACACAAGTATTAGTAGTCATCCTTCTGTCTTGCGAGACAATGGTTTGCGCCGTGATTGTCAATTTGTTGATGTACAGCACCTGAAATGGTTTATCAGACACACTCTGGCATGGCAATCTCGGCCGCAATAGACAGTTGGCTGACAAGAGAATGCAGAATTGGTAGATCTCTGCTTTCAGTGGTCCCTCTTCTCAGCCAGTTGTGTTGTTCTTGTGTCTTCTCCTCTTCTCATGCCTGTTTTAGTGGTCGACTGCCAGTTAGTGCGATAATTTTCGTCTGTCTCCAAGCTGTTTGCGATGATTCCAGCCATCTTCATATGCCGTTTACAGACATTTTTGTACTGCTGATATGGACGGCCAACTGGACGCGTCCCACTGACAAACTCACTATAGAGTACATATTTGGGTGTACGATCATCACCCATTTGGGGAACATGGCCAAGTCATCGCAGACGTCGTTCTCTTAAGAACATGTATATGCTGAAAAATGAAGCTCGCTCCGGGACTTCTGCATTCGTGACCATGTCCTGCCAGGAGATGCCGAGAATGCATATGAGGCAGCGAAGGTGAAAGCTATTTAGTCTCTTCTTGTTTTGTGTAAGTTGTCCATGCCTCAATGCTGTAGGCTGTAGATGAGAGTGCTGAGGACACACGTCTGGTACACACGTAGTTTGGTATTCTCCGTCAAGTTGCTATTGTTCCAAACTTTCATGTTCAGTTTGGACATGACTGCAGCAGCTTTTCGTATGCGCCTGTTAATTTCAGCATTTAGTTCAGCCTAGGTATGTGAAGTTAACGACAACATCAAATGTCACATCGTCTGTCTTAACTAATGGTTGCACGACAACGTCCGGTCTTTTCTGAAGATCTTCCTCGGTGTGAGTTGCTAGCGCAGCATCAGCGAAAAGCATTTCTCGGATGAGGACTCGACGGATTTTTGTCTTAGTTTTCAACCGAGCGATATTAAACGGCTTCCCATCAATTCTAGTGTGTAAGTAAACACCCTCTGTGGATGTTCCAAAGACATATGATAGCATAATCGAAAAGAATATGCCAAATAGTGTTGGTGCCAGAACGCATCCTTGTTTTACTCCGCTGCGGATTTCAGGGTTCGGATGTAGCCCCGTCGTAGTTGACAGTGTCCTTCATGTTGTCGTGGAAGGAGGAGATAACACTGATCCGCTTAGATGGACAACCAGTTTTCTCCAACAGCTTAAATATTACACTTCTGCTAACGAGGTAAAATGCCTTTGTTAGGTCGATGAAGGCAATATACAACGGACTTCTTTGTTCTCGACATTTCTCTTGTAGTCGTTGAACTCAAAATATCATATCTATTGTCGATCTTCCGGTTGTAAAACCACATTGTGATTCAGTATACATGCTTTCAGCCAGGATCTGCAGTCTGGCCAACACGAGCAGACACCTTCCCTACGACGCTCAACAGGGAGATGCCACTGTAATTGTTACAAACGTTACAGTGACCTTTGTTTTTGTACAGTGTTACTATTTTCGCATCACGCCTATCCCGAGGAACTGCTCCCTCAATCCAACAGAAGCAGAGAAATTAACGCAAATATTGCAGCAATGCAGGCTTTTCATGCTTGATTATTTATGACTGAGTCAATAAGCTCTTCCACTGTCGGTTTTATGCCTAGCTCTTCTATAATGGACAATCTCTCAATGGTGTCTAGTGCCTGCTTTCGGATAGTATTTTCCCGGAAGTATAATTTGATTAGTGCTCCTCCCATCTGTCTATTTGGTTATTGCTGTCAGTGATGACTTTTCTCGACTTTGTTTTCAGTGGAGCAGTCTTGTTTATAAATGGACCTGTTGCCTTCGTAAATCCGTCATACATTACCTTATATTCCCTGTCTCAGATGACATCTGGATCCTCCGGCTAAGTCGCAGCCAGTAAGTATTGGCTCAACGCCGAACAGTCTGTTGGGCTTTATTCCCAGCAGCTCTTATTGCATTCGGTTTCGTTTTGCTTGGATTTCTCTTGCACTTGATGTGAACAGAGCGTTTGGCGTCAAAGACACGTTCCATGACAGTGATGTTAGCTTCGAACAAGTCAGTGTTTGTACGTTCTTTTTGGCCATATCTTGTGAGCGCAGTATTGTACACAACATCACGAAGAGTGTTCCATTTCGCTTGCGTATTTTTGAGATGTGTTGTTGGAGAGCACCGCTCCAACTATTAGCGAAACGGCTAAATTACGCAGTAACATCGGAGACAGAACCTACCGAGGAGTTCATTGTACCAGCAGAACAAGCTACGCGGAGATTGCCACAAAATGACAAAAACAAGCTTCGTGCTAACATTGCGGGAATATTAAAGTCAGCCAATGCTCCAAGACCGAACCTAACGAGACAGGAAAGAACGGCTCTAAATGAACTACAGAAGAAATAATCAATCACCATACTACCTGCGGACAAGGGAAGGTCACAGTGGTTATGGAAATGAAAGAAGATCAAAACAAAATAAGGAAATGCTAAGTGACTAATCAAAGCATTAAAAGTAAAGAAAATGCCTCAACCAAGAAGTTCAATACACATCTGATCAGAATTATAAATTCTTAGGTAGTTGTACGAGACGCTTGAACAAGTACCACGCACGTACGACTCGTCAAATGTCCACAAGAATGGTGTACCACTCAGACCAATTGTGGATTATATAGAAACCTTTGCAAACAGAGTGTCCAGAGACTTGGCGAACTACAACTAGAACAGACTTCACACAGGTAACGCATAAGAATTTGAGAAATAAATGGCAAAACTAAAAGAGGAAGATGGCGAAACATTTGCGTCATACGATGATGTGTCATTGTTCATAAAGACACGTATCAAAGGAGCATGTGAGGTAGTCAGAAAGAGGTAAGACAATAACAAGACACTCAAGAAGAAAACAAACACAACAAGAGACAGCATCATGGAGTTCAACCCACCACAACAATACCATAAATTAGGAACTTAGGAGTAGTCAGAAGCTGAAGATCCAGTGTAAGACGATATTTCGCAAGAGAGGGACAAGAAGGAAGAAAAGAAACACGCTAGTGGAGCCCTCAGAGTATGAGGGTATCCGTCCTGGGCCTTGACAAAGGTGACGGATAGCAATAAGAAGAAAAAGCCTGAACAGAATAAAAAGGACAAAACCTAGAAAAGGAAAGTAGTCATCCCATACGTGGCGGGTGTGTGAAAGAGGGTAGACCGAGTGTTGAAAAAGCCTGATATAGCAACAACCATGCTTCCCCATACTACCTCAGGCGGTATACCCAAAGGTCAAAGTGAAGCCAGAACATGGCGAACTGGTGTATAAAATACCATGCAAGAACAGTGGAGTATATACATGTACAGGGGAGACGTTGATGTTGACCATACAGAAAACAGAAATGCAGGAGGGTCAAGAAAAACGACCTATGTCGACCATCAACAAATTTGCCCTCACAGACCACGCAACAACAGAAAGTCACACGTTAGACTGGGAGGGAGCGAAAGTTGTAGACAAGGAAGCCAAAAACAAAAACACGACACATAAAAGAAGCAATATGGATCAGAAAGGCCAACACATCAAACAATCGAAACGAGGGGATTACGAAGTACCTCAGATGTACAATGACGTCATATATTACATGTACTGAATATGTTGGTGAGGTAACTGATGAAAGACTACAAATCACTTATTGGATAATTATGTCAATAAAAAATCGTTTGCATATTAGTGCACCCTGGTGCACGAAGACGGATCGTTGGTTAGATCTCCCGGTTAGTTGGCGTCATGTTGTCGTCCGTCCGCTCTGACAGATAATACTATAGTCTTAGGCAATTGTGAAATACACAAGATTTTATCATTCTTTACCAGCAGCCCTTAGCAACTTCTTTGAAATAAATCGATAATAACTGACTTTTTTCACCACCGGCTACGAAGTGACCACAGTCACGAGGTGTCGTTCAGGAGATTTCATAGCATGCTTCTTGGGAAGTTCGAGAGAACGTGTGTTGAGTGAAGTTTATACATTGCGTATACATTGCCGCAGAGACACAAAGCGTATCTGGAGTGCTTAGGACGTGACAGGTTAGTCTCTAACTATGTGAAATGAAGTGTTAACCGCTAATTCTCGGTGTTATTTCATTGTATACACATATTTGTTAATAACTGCATGCATATGCTAGTATATAGGTGTATGGGTACGTATGTATGTACGAACGTACGAACATATGACAGTACATGTATTTATTTATGTGTACGTTGTATGCAATTATTTAAGTGTACATGTATATCTATAGACGCGTTTATGCATGTATGCAGTTGATGTGTCTAAAACATTTCGTTGATAATAAATGTAACCAAAGGTACATTTTACACTACATCTAACTATCGGTACTATACTTTTATGTGCTTATTCTGAGTTATCGATAGCAACAACATATTTCGCTACAAATGGACAGTGCCATTTATGTTGCTGAAATTGACTGCATATGCATATATCATATCTGTATATGCAGTGGTTCCGCTACGTATGCTGCTTTCTCTTTTTAGTTGCTTGAGGGTGTCAGCAAAAAGCCTACCATATACATTAGATACGCTTCTGACAGTTGTCAACTGGGATGTATTATATAGGATACATTATTGATGCGCATCATCGTCAACTGTCTGTCTACGTCTGGTAGAGCATGTGAATGGTAGCACCCTCATCTTTGTATCACGATCTATATGCAATGATGGATAGTAATTTGTTTGGTACTCCAGTCAGTCAGTTTTTGATCCTTGTCATAGTTGGCGCTTTTCAGTCGTTTCGTCCGCATATCTACTCTACTATCTTTCCATGTGTCCTCAACAATATATACCGTTTGCATTACATATTTTTCTTCACGACTAAGTTTGTACACGGAGTCAGTATATATATATATGCGCGACATTCAGATTGGGTTAAACAAATGACACTAAAGAAGATGATTATTTAGCAAAGTTTATTTGTATGCCAGAGTGTAGTACATAGTGCTTGTTGAGGATTTTAATTTACGGTTTGAACATTGTCTTCCAACTCCACCTATACAGGTCTGTCGTGTATTTGGCCCTGCCATCACCCACATCTCCAAGGAGAGCGAATTTTCTGTCAAACTTCCAGCATAACTGTCACCTTTTCTGGTTGACGGATTTGCTTGTGACACCGGCCTAATGCTGTTCATGAGAACACATGTTGGGGTTTCTGCACAATAAAATGTCCATTCATTAGTTGCTAGTAAACACCAATGTTTGGGTACGTTTTCCATATTGCTGACGTGACCTCGAAATGTAATCATTTGTGTTGTTCAACCAATGGTATATTTATCTTCACCGGTATATGCACTGCACTGACTGTATTATGGTTAAGAATATAGCTCAGCAACAACTGCCAACAAGCACTGACCCACTCGTGAATATATAGGTATTCATATATGAACCACGTATGAATTCCTCAATCTCAAGATTCACTAATATCATGTTCATGAAACGTGCTATACATGGCAGCAAAAATAGATAAGCGAGCAAAAAATTAACAACTCGGGACATGTCCAAAATCACTCAGTTCAGTGGTCGCTAGCAAACTTACGGTTCATCCGATCCGAAAAATATTGGTACCGTTTGAAAGATTACACCTTCTGTTATTCTAGCACATACGTGGTTTCCCGATAATAATTCCTACAAGAACCTTCACACATATCTGCAATCATGTTGTTTCCAGTCTTTTACACACCAGCGAACCAACTTGTTTCGTCGACAAAGTTCACCCATCTACCGATAGGAGCGGAGCGCAAATTCTAATTTGCACAGGTTTCAGACATGCGTATACTGGACCACTCGGTTTCTGCCTTACGCAAGCATAATATGCAGTTTTCACCAAAATTTTTAGAAATCGTTCAGCAACGTATCAATATTATTAATCAGAACCACTTATTGCATTAATGGAATGCAAACGAAACGTCAAATAAGTTGTTTTAGTTAAATACTTACAATATTCGTAAGACGATAATCACTTCAACGCGCCAAACGGAAGCACTCGGTTTCTGCCTCATCGTGTTCAAAATCATCACTGTGCGACAAATCGCTATTGCATTCACTGTATAAACTCCACGGGCTGTTCGTTAACATTCCTGTGATGATTAGGGTGAATAGTTGCTTACAATTTCGTCCGCTAAAAAAACCTGTTTGCCTCGTTTTTATTTGAGACAAATAATTTTGTTGCAAGTTTGTAGACATCCTTTGCTCATTGTATCCGATATATCTGACTAAAGATGTATTTAATACGAGATCCAGCTATATAATTGTAATGAGGCAGAAATTCAGATAGGGCAGAAACCGAGTAGGTGATTATACTTCATAAGTTCTTGTTTTCATGCTATTTAGACTCCACCCACTTTGCAGACGACATAAACACAAGTAAACAAACTGTCTGTCAGCGTCCGGCGATCGCTAATGTAATGCCAACATTCGGTGAAACTTAATCTATCTTTTTTGACATGTAAAAATGGGTGGAGCTTAACGTGTAAACATCAACTGCTGAGATCGGCCATGTGCGATGCCATAGCAACGCAGCGGTGATTGACAGGAAATGTACAGTTTCGCCGACAGATGGCGAAGAATACCCGACGCTAACATCGTTCGCTGAGTTCAAGCGGATGAAAACAACCACATTTCAGATAAACACAATGGTGAAAATATACTTTAACATGATCAACCGTGCTATTTACTACGTAGATGAAAAGGTAATCTTTCAAACGGGATTGGATGAACCGTAAATTTGCTAGCGACCGCTGAATTGAGTGATTTTGGACATGTCCCGAGTTGTTAATTTTTCGCTCGCTTATCTATTTTTGATGGCAGCCATCTTACCTGTTAATACAGCATTTATCTAAAGATATAGCATATGGCAGAAATGGATTAAATGACTCCAAAATGGTGGTTTATACAAAAAAATATGTTTATATGTTACATCGATGCCGAGATATTTGTGAGATGAATTTTCATGGCGGCCGTCTTGAATTTCAATATGGTCGTCGTCCTTGGATACTGAGTATGCCAGAAGTGGATACGTTGACCCAGGAAATGTTGGGATAGACGCCAACAACATGTTTATATGTTGCTTACAAGCTGAGATATCTGGATAATGGTTTTCTGTGGCGGCTAGTTACCATGTCGATAGCGATGGGTTCCTAGCATTAAATGAACATATACATCACAAACTACATATGTGCAAATTTTCATGCTTTCGTCAAAAAAGTGCACAATAATATCCCTTAGCCGTTGTACTATGTAACTGTAAAGTTAATGTTATGCTAGTATACTACTGCAACACTTTCGTTACAACTATTGTCTGGTCATACCTCAATGAAATCGAGAAATCGTTCACGCGTGACCATTCACCTACTTTCAACAGCACCATACCGACACACGTTATAGATTTGAATGACGATCAGTGACGATCATAATGTCACGCAGAACATTGGGGTCTACGGAGCTGACTTCTTGCCGAGCTGACCTACTAAAAGTAATTTACCGTGATATTGATACTGATTACACGGCGCACACTACGCGTCCTGTTTACAACATGTGTAGCGGAAGAAAACCAGGTGACCTTAAGACATTGATATAAGTACTCATGCACCCGTATATTTAGATTTTTTTTTAAATATTTTGGCTGTCCTTTCATAGCATGCCTAATTTCGGTCTCCCCGCCTTGCCTTTGTTTACTCAGTTTTACAGTGCCCCTCCCACAACTCCCAACTGCAGTACGATTGAAATTTTCTCAGATGCGACGATTTGGTATTGGAATTAAAATAGTCGTGCAGCGATGAAGTATGAAGATCTTGTACATTCAACCGATCTAAATACCCCTTTACATAAAATACATTTTATGTGTTAGGACTCGAGTCACCAGCGTGTTATTATTATTATTATTACTAACACATTGACCAGGTCATCAAGGCGAATAACAAATAACAAAGGAAACGACTGTTTCCATTGACGCACAGCAGCATCGCTTACCAATACATCTAACTGGGCATGCCTTTCTCTCACACACGTTGTATATAACCCTCAACACATCACCAGTTATAACACAATATGTTGGGTTTCAGTGGGGATTTGTTGAATAATTCAAATGATTTTTTATTATAAAAAAGGTAGAACACCCCTCAATGAACCTTACCTGCCTTTCATATATGGTAATCGCGTCATCGTGTATGTGGACAATCTTGCGTTGACTGATGTTGTAAAGAACTTACCTATTCAGCTTAATACTGTAATGCCACGTCATTTGCCTGGGACATATACTGATCCCTTCATTGTGTATATGGGCTTAATGATCCCAATGCATGACTCATATGATTGCTAGCGTTACCGTGGATACGGTCCCTTACACGGCGGTAGCATTCAGGAATGTGCATACTTAATGCGTTGGTCACGCTAGTACACACACAGATCGCAACGGGGACGATCGCTGGTACTGCATGCTTCAACACATGCCGGGAACGGAGGCGCCATAACGGGATAGCAACGGGAGACTTGTTACACCGATTTATAGTGCTCCAAGGAAAACACGTGTTTTAGCTTTAGGGGCTTCCATAAAGTACGTCACAATATGCTTGGACATCTCCTCCTCTTTTTCACGTTTCGTAGCGCTGGCCTGTATGCATACACAACTGAAATTACATTTGCTTTGACAAAGTCTATTTATAAAAATGTATGCATTGTATATTCATAGTAATACTACTACTAATAATAGCTATGTACTTTGCAAATGTACACTGATTCATTGTTTACGCGTGAAATGTCTTACAAAGAAATAACAACTATACAAATATGACTACATTTATATCTGACAAACTTCCTATCCAATTGGTAGATATAAGATAGGTATACAAATACATAGCTTATGTAAAGTAAATAAGTAAGAAACATAACTAAACAATAAGGTGCTAAGTTAAATAAAGTAAACAAATAAGGTAAAACATTTATAAGATGATTTTAATAAATATGTAAAACATGATATAAGTACGTTGCTGCTTTTTTCTATGTAATACCATTGGAATCAACCCGAAAATGACTGAACAAATAAAACTGTATCAGTCTCGTAACGACATCTCAGAGAACCAACATTTATAAATCAACTACATCATGAATATTCTTAGATTCAATGCCCCCGTATCGTACGTTGGCGACCTTGTTCGTAGACCGTAACACACTAAGTGTAACGTATTCTATACATAACCCATTATAGATTTTAAGCAGCTGAAACGTAGAATACCGTCAATATCATTTTCATACATAATTTCATCGACTTGATTACCGTGTACACGGGTATAAATGCTACGTATACAATAATAAAGTAGTGTGGTACGGTGCACACAGCGTACAGTTGTCTGTGTTTGACACAAACCAACATGATGCCAGTGATGTTCTTTGTTGTTGCTGTTGAGTTATTAATAACATATCAGTAGCAGGTACGCGGTCTATGGTAAACCTATCGCCTATTACTCTTATTATAACAATCGCGTCTGGTAGTGTGTTTCATGTTTAGTCATGCGGGCGTACGTTATCTCTGAATACATTCCACCTTTCCGAACCATATAGAGTTGTGTTAATGAAGCTCGCACTAAATGTATGCGTCTGATAACATCTGACATGTACGCGCGCTCACCCTCCAGCCCCATCAACACTATTCACACGCACGCACGCACGCACGCACGCACGCACGCACGCACGCACGCACGCACGCACGCACGCACGCACACACACACACACATACACACAATGAGTGATCTTCAACTAGGACACTACACCGTAGACTTGCTGGACTCGCTAGGCCACGGCGGCTTCGGTATCGTTTATGGCGGAAAAGACGAAAAGACGGGGAAAAGGGTGGCGGTCAAGATGATAACAATTTAAACAGAGGAAGGTGGGTATGGTGCTATGAAAGAAATTAAGATGTTTGATCGTCTCACGGAACATGCAAACCTCATTCGACTACTCGACTTCCACTACATGAACCGCGCCTTTTGGATGATCATGGACTTCTGTGATGCCGGAGACCTCAACAAGTACGTGTGCGAAAAAACCCTGACCTCGGAGAGAAACTGAGGCTGATGTTCCAGACCGCATGCGCCATCGCGCACATGCACGAATCCAAACCACCAATGATTCATCGCGATATAAAACCGGCCAACATACTACTCTTCAAGCAAGGTAAGTGGTTTGTTCCAATATCGTGTTTGAAGGTTATGTTGTTATCCTCCTTGACAAGAGGGTTAATTACAATATTACCGAACCGCTCGCTATGTTATTTCTTTCCAAATTGTTCTATCCATAGACTATATCTCCGTTTTTCATCTTACCCGATCTTCTCATGTCTCTCATCACGCAGTTCTCTCATAGCAATTGTGGTCTTCGACCTTTTTATGTTGTAAATATAAAACCGGCCAGCATACAAGCAAAGTAAGTTTATTCCAATAACGTGTTTAATAATAATAATAATAACTAAAGTTTATATAGCCACGAATCCATTTAATAAAATGATCTACATGCACATATACGTAGACTATTGAAAACAATTAAATTAGTCGCGTTAGGGGAATGCCAGCTGGTAATGTTTATGTTTATTTCTAAGGGGTATACATGTGAGCGCAGGATCACATGGGTGTTTTAAGAGAGAGAGAGAGAGAGAGAGAGAGAGAGAGAGAGAGAGAGAGAGAGAGAGAGAGAGAGAGAGAGAGAGAGAGAGGGAGGGAGAGGGAGGGAGGGAGGGAGGGAGGGAGGGAGAGAGAGAGCAGAGAGAGAGAGAGAGAGAGAGAGAGAGAGAGAGAGAGAGAGAGAGAGAGAGAGAGAGAGAGAGGGGGGGGGAGAGAGAGTGAGTGAGAGAGAGAGAGAGAGAGAGAGAGAGAGAGAGAGAGAGAGAGAGAGAGAGAGAGAGAGAGAGAGAGAAGAGAGAGAGAGAGAGAGAGAGAGAGAGAGAGAGAGAGAGAGAGAGAGAGAGAGAGAGAGAGAGAGAGAGAGAGAGAGAGAGAGAGAGAGAGAGAGAGAGAGAGGGAGAGAGAGAGAAATATAGAAAAAAGATGGCGACTTCGTGTATGTGATTGACTCGTACCAGAAAGTCAGGGCTCTTCAGGACTCGGCTAACGGCGGGTGGAATGACAAAATGCGGAAGGTCAGTATTCGTTAATTGCCTTAACTGATGTTTCCATCAAGATGTTATATATATATATATATATATTATATATATATATATATATATATTTATATATATACATACATATATACATATGACATAGGCTATGCCTGGACATTAAAACACGCTGTCCTAAATGGCGATATGTACCATTCCGTCATCTTTTATTTGTCATTTATTTCTATCGTATTGCCTTATTCTCCCGGACGATACACTAGAATGTGTTTGTACCTTCTACGAGGTGTGCATGCCAAGGGATATAATAATTATTTCCCACATAGGTAGTAATTATCGTCGATGATGCCCAACTGTAGGGAATGTATATTCTAAATCAGCAGTTACGATCGCAGCAATTACCTAACAAAGTGGAGCCGGCGAGCCAAATATAGAGCCATTGATGCACCCACTCGACATACACAGTAATACATATTGTACTGAATTCATCAACAGCAACCCAACCGTGTTTCCTGACATGCGTAATGCAAAATTCACCGGGTTGTGGTTTCGAAACCAATTTCCGGACAACGTAGGAGATCAGTGATGATCAACAGCGTTAACATTATAACAGCAAATGCATATCCATAAGATGTACCGAACGAACAAATGGCCGGATGCGCAGATGAAAGCTAGATAACATCGAATGTGTGAAGGATTAAGTGCAGAATGCATGTAATGACTTGGGGTATATATCAATTATTAATCCACTCAAGGCAATCCCAGATCATTCAGTATAAATGTACGTAATACCCCTGGACTATTCGGGTGGCAACGCCAATACACCGTCTTATGAACGATACTAAATCAATTACATTCTGCCTTCACGACGCGAACTATATAACTGTTTGCAGAGTCTGGGCAGAATCGATGTGGTGACTGGAGTTCCCAGCAACGGCTTTGTTAGGGTTAACGTTGGCAAGAACTCGTGGGTCTTCAACAATAAGGCCTTGATACTGATCGCCAAGTCATGTAAGCGTAAACAATAGTGATAGGTCAGATACATTTTCTTTGTGTGTGTGGTATTATAGCAATCAAAATTCTTGACATGTGTGGTAATATTTTAAATAAAACTGTGAAAACATCATGCAGGACGAACACAATCGTGGATGTTTCTTGTGAACGGAAGAATTTGCTGGTGCAGCATGACATTTCTTTGGTTTGGTTTATTGTCGATGGAATGCCAGATTTGTGGGAGCATTCATAAAGCGTCCGATTGTATATTACGTAGTTGCGTTGTCTTTTACTGTGTACTTGATTAAATGTGCTTACTAGCGAATCAATGTGTTACACAATGTATTAAATGTCTTCATTCTACCAGACATTGCAACTCTTAACTGTGTCATGGTGAATATTTTAATGCACCATATTGCCGGTGCTGTTTTGCCCATTGACGTTTGTTATCTGTCCCTTGTAGAGGAGATGTTGCAATCGGTGCTCTAAGGACGTCCGATTGTCCACTCACATTGTTGTGACGTCACACCAAATGAGTATACTTGTTTGGACACTGGACATCGGTCATAGAAGCTGAAGACAATGCACATTGTGTGGTTGTATTCGCTTAGTATGTTTTGCGGATGGCGTTTTTCCAACCTATCTAAGAAAGACTGTGTCGGTGGGTACATACCTTCATGTGTGCGAATGCTGCGTCGAGTGAATATCAGCAGTGAAAATTAAACGTTTGCATTGGATGTTGACTGTATTATCATACTCTTAGCCAGACGTGTACAGTTAGGGCGGGACTAACTGAATTAAAATTGTAACGAGGTTATGTCGTGAAAGTAATCCTTTGAGAAATTGGCACACGGCAACGTTCATAGAAGGGGTTTATTATTATGGAATGTATAACATAAAACACATTTTCGTTGTACCCCATTAACATTTTGGACCGCCCGACGTTGCGAAGACGAAACAAGTTGTTTCTTATCCTAAGAATGTACTGTCTCACTCCACTATTTTAACAACTCCATCACAAGGCTCGAACGAATCGCTGACGTTGTACCTAGAAAGTGTGTAGGCCGATAAGATTATGATGTACAACTGACACATTAGTCAATGACATACAATCGCGCACTATACTAGCACACTTCAGAAGGTGACGTCCTATAGGCTTAATGGCACATATCGCCATGATCCAACTGCACAGTGTTGATGGTGTATGTAAGCCTAGTTACCTGTTAAAATAACCTGTTGACTAAAATAGCTTATTATCACTGCGGTACTAATCACGTTCAAGTCATAACAATAGCCCATGACCCTCAAAACAGAGGGATTCGAAATAGGAATATTGATCTGTCGACTCGACAATGACTACCAGAATACTTACAACAACCCTATGCTGATTGCATCAGGAGGAAAAACATATAATCAGTGTTAACGTTCTAAATTTCCCTGTGTGAGCAGTTTGTTTGTGTCAGCATAGCATCACCACGTTAACGACCTTCGACTGCGTAGTTGTTAGGGCGGAACGATATAGTTTTATGTACTACTGTTCCTGATTATATCGCGGTAGACAGTGTACGGTACGATACACGACACATATTAAAAAGCTACAAGAGAGTATCTGCAAGCGTACCGATCTCGACAGGCATCCCGATCAGTATCGCGTCACGTGGTCGGACCGTTGACTAAAAAAATAAAACGTGTACTGCTTTACGTATTTGTAAAGCAGTACACGTTCAATGAGAACTACATCTGTTTAGCAATAAATTAGCGAACTATAGCACGTAATATGTTTCCCATATGTTTATGGCAAATATCTACATATTTATTTAGTTTGCAATGTATTTGGGCTACGTGTGAAGTATTTCATGGATATGACAATTGCTGTAGCGTCGCCTTGTCCACGTGAGCACCAGCCTGTTGACGATCCATTCTCATTGCTTTTTCTGTTGGCTGTAAGCTGCATGTATGCTCCCAATGGTAGAGCTGTAGTAGTTTATTAACCCATTAGCACTCGGCATGTTATTTTGATAGAGTACACGGTTCCTCAGAAGCTTGACCTAGATTCCGAAAAATATGACGCATGTTAGTTTTATGGATGTGTCTTTCTTAATATTATTTTTCTATAATTGCAAGTAAGTGTTATTTTGAAGAGCTTTGAATTATTTACATGATGGTACCTTTTAATATGTTATTGCCATGAAATATGTTGACCATACAGTGCTTGGTAATTGGACATTTTGTTAATGAATCACATTTTGAGAATGCATGTCATTGTCTGCGGTGTAACTTTTTTATGCTTCACTTTCTTCTGTTACAAGTTGCATTCATCTGAAAGATTATTCAATTACCTATCCAATGATAATACATATGTTATGGTGTTGGAAATATATACTTTTGGTATACTGCGTACGAGGGTTGTTGTAGGATACTATTGGACATTGCGACAGTCTGGAAAGTCTGAATGAGAGTTGTCTCTATATGATGTGTAACTTTTAGGTACTTTATTTTGTTGTTATACAAATTATATGATGGGTCTCCCCATTCAATTCCCTACAAATTTATGCAAGATATGTCATAAAGTCATTAACATTTTTCAAAAAAGCAAAACAATAATTACGGAACACCGATTTTATGTCGGACAAGCCATGTTTTGCCTTGTCACTTTTTTCAAGTCAACATTTTCCTGCTGGAAGTTACTTTTGGTCAAAAGAACAAGAAAATATCTACCCAGTGATATCAAATATGTTATATTCTGATGGTTGGTATATTTTTAATATAACAATCATGATAAGCCATTACAGTGCAAGTATTCCTTATTTACGTATAACACTGATTAAAACGGTTACCAAAACAGTTTTTGTTTTCTTTGATTCGCGTACCCAGATTTTATCTGGGTTTATGCTACGAGGTCTCAACTAGTGGCGATGCGGAGCGAAAAGCTTCGCATTGGTCAACGATTTCTAACGCTTAGGATATTTCACCAGCCGGTAAGCTACGCTTATGGACAGCGAACTGCAGCATTAAACGGATATTCGATCACGATACCACCGCTAGGGTGAACATCGTGACAGCTAAACCTGCCACACACGATGCAGACAATGTGAACACTTGGTACTATTCATTAAAGCAAATATAAGCCAAGAGTGATATGCTATAGGGTGCTGCAGTATTTTGATAAAACCTCCCCTTTGGTGTTTTAGAAATCTACCAATTTCAGTTTCAGTATTGACGCATTCCTGATAAATAAACGTGTGTTTACTGATGTTCGATAAGTCAAATGTACCCCCGGGCAGTGTATATTACGATATACATTGTATAGGGACCGCACTATTATTTAATCGCGGAATAGTGTATCATTCTCGCTCTAGTAGTCGTAGGAACACTAGCAATAACCTTTGCCATAACCACGACTAGCACCATTCTATGACTAATCCTAACACTGACCAGAAATTATTCAAATAATAACTAATTATAATACTAACCTTATCTCTTAACAATAAAGGCTTTACACACTAATCATGTATCTCCTTCGTGAGGTTAGCGTCAACGATAATGGCAGTACATGTTTGCTGATTAAAGCAAGCAACCGTAGTGTGTCGTACGATGACTATGTCTACTTGCTTCCCCCCACGTACAAAAGCATGTAAACACCAGTTGTTAATTTTGTCAAAAGTACCTTCAACATAACCCTAACCCTAACCCTGAACTTACCTTTGTGCATATCAAACCAACCACAAAGGGCGTTTGCCACACGGTTGGTATCGCCACCTCGTGGCATTACAGTCAACGTGAAAACGGTGTCGCCATCAACCGGATAACTACTGGGCCCGACGTTATAAAGCCGTACTCGGTGCTCAGCGCGCGCGCTCGGTGCTCAGAATTTCATGCTCAAGCCTCGTTTTCACACCACGCTCATACTCACGGAAGGCATAACTCGTTCTGAGCACGAAATCATTCTCAGACTTGAGCAAGAAATGTCTAAATAATTTATTCAGTGTATGCTATGGACCTTGCTTAACGCCGTACTCAAACAAACAAACTGTTGGGGCCGGCATGATTGCTGTGTATTGATGTATGTATATATGGTGTGGTTTTATGTACATATGGTGTTGTTTAATATGTGTTAGTGAATAAATGTCATTAAGTTGGCCTGTTTCAATCAACATTGGTCTTGTATCGTTGCTTTGCACAGAAAGGTGTATGTGACAGGGGCGAATACATTGATTTTGTGTGAGGCAGCGATGCAATATTGATAGTAGTAAAGGGGCAAATGGTAGCGCCCTCTAGTAGATAGGCCTGGAGTTCCCTAGTGATCAAGCTGAGAACAACGCGGAGGAATATGTAAAGGAGTGATAGGGGCTATAAAGGCCATCCACAAAGGAAATTCAGCCTCACTCTCTGGTTTGGTTTGATTTAGCGTATCCTATTGGCTCGCCAATCACCAAAATTCTGTTTGTGTTTTTATGTCGATTTAGTTATATTTAGTATCTTTGTTTTGCCCACCCTCCTCCCTTATATCACTTTACTTGTTGGTTCAGAAGCTTTTTAATTGGCGCTTTCACTATAAGGGCGGAGTGACCCCCACCGTTACGGTGGTAGTGGTAAATATAGTGCAGTCATGTAGTTAGTCATGTTAGTAAGTAGATGTCTCGGAAGTTATATGCTTAGAAATTGTAGATATTGCTTAACAATGCTGTTGGGGCCGGCATGCTTGCTGTGTATTGATGTATGTGTATATCGTGTGGTTTTATGTATATATGGTGTTGTTTAATATGTGTTAGTGAATAAATGTCATTAAGTTGGCCTGTTTCAATCAACATTGGTCTTGTATCGTTGCTTTGCACATAAAGGTGTATGTGACAGGGGCGAATACAAACAAATATGGCAGCTCAAGTAGAAATTAGTCGAAACCGTTGTTCAAGTTCGATGTTTTCGAGAAGAAACGCAGCGTCCGAGTCGCTTTCGAGATGTAATCAATCCACTTGAAGAAATGGTTCCACAAATTATATGTTCGCTTGTACGCGCGTATGTCCAAAATATGTACTCGCAATAATTTTCTTGCGCGTTTACATACGTGTCTGTAGGTGTGCACATATGCGTATACGGATCTAATCACTATATATGACGTTTTGTAATGGTAAACGCCAGACAGAGTGATCTTAGTGCAACTGCAATAAAAGGCATTGTGTTCTTGCGGTGCCCACTATCACGACCGGCAAAACCAGCTGACGGGACGAAGTTTAATATACACATTGTGTTGATAGAATAACATGGGTAATCTTATATAATTACCAACCCGGGCTTACAATGTTTATTCCAGGAAACGAAAGATACTCGGTCGCACCCATTGTTCTGATATGAGATAGCACATAATTCTATCATAATTAACACCTTGATGCGGAATATTGTCTTGATTGCAGTTCAATCCTGTTATCAGCCTACATCTTCACCAATTGATTCTAACATTAGAAAATGTCGTATCCAAATTGATTTATTTCATAGTGTTGCCTGCACGAAATGCAGACATGTAGTGTTTCAATGAATTAAAACATACAGTGTTTTATTATCATCCATTGACACTCGATTTATTACATGTCATGTGTGATACAACCACAACGCAACTAAAACAAACAAAATAATGATTATGAGTGATATAAAATCAGCACGTTCCCCTGATTAGTTTGATCGAGAATAAACGTGCTGTATATAAAACATACTCATGCAAATACATAAAACAAAACTCACAATGTTTACTATTATTCAGTGTCGCATAACAAAGGAACGGTTGTTCACCAAATGTGACAGCTTTGTTTGCCATATACCAATTGTAATTACACAATATTGCAATTGTTAAATAAGTGTGCAAAGTTGCCGACATAAAGACCCACGTGCTTATGTTCAGCATGATGCATTTAAATAACATATAAGAAATACAAGTTTCCACTCTTGCAAAATTAATACGATTATATATTTGGTGTATTGCATGCAACTTGTACAATGAAACATCGTTAACCAGATAGTGGCGTCCCTTGTTCCCACCTGAATTAAACCTTTTGTGGATAAATTACTTATACATATAATACAAAACGGTTATGTTTCTGATTGTGTTGTCCATTCCGCGCAAAATGTCAGTAGATGACATCACGTCCGATTGCCGACAAATCAAACTCTGATTTAGAACATTATAGAGTAGTATACAGACGATCATTATTGTATAAGCGATGATCCGTGATATTGTTGGATTGTATCACTTGTGTAACAAGTCCGTTCCTGGGTCGCGTTGCTTTGCCATTTACTGCAGGATCTTCCGCATCACAGCAGCAACAATCTCGCCTGAAAAAAAAACGATCATGTAAGCATTAATAACCGTCACTGGCATAAGGATAGGTAAGTTAAAGTAAAGGTACCTTGTTATATAGTGCAGTATCCAGTCCTCAGAACTGCTCAAAGCGCTTTACACTTTACTCCCTCGCAGACCTATTCAATCGAACACCACCTCGACTTCTCCGAGAAACATCCAGCCACACTGCGATTAATGCGCGAAGACTATTCGTACACACATATCCACCACTGTCTATAGCCAGGTACTCATTCGTACAGCTGAGTGAACTGGAGCAACGTATAGTGAACGAACTTGCCCAAGGTTCGACATGGCAGCACATGATTCGAACGCGGGTTCTCTCGGTTGAGAGTCCGAAGCTCTAGCCACTGCACCATGGCGCTACACAGGTAGACAACGTGTAGCAGACAGGAAGTGCGAGTAGAGACAAACTGCTTTGCTTATTCTAGCGATGCTAAACAGACAATCATTGCGCTAGCCAAAGCATCTTAGTTTTGTGATACAAACCTGGTTGACTCTCAATCATGTATTCTTGCATGCATGTGTGCATTTGTGTCTAATGCATGTGCTTACACATTTGTAGGCGTATGCATGTTTGCATTCGTGCATAAGTACATGTGCAGTATCATGCACGTGTACTCGCATGTAAACTCGTTTGCTTGCATTAAACCATGCATGATACTAAGAGTGGACAGTTACAACGTGAAAGTTAGTTGACTGATGTCCCCCCCCCGCCGTCCCAGTCGGTCTAGGGACAAAGTAAGCAAGTAAGTTATTATGTAATAACAACCTAACTGGCATCGTCGTACCTTCAGTTGCGACGTGTTTGAGGGCTTTCGTGTTCATGGCCCAGGCTCTTTCATTAAACCCCACTTTCACGCAGTCAGTCCTCAGGAGTTCAGTGACAGTTCCTGCTCGACCCAGCACCTGAAAATGAATGTCATACGACATTACTCTTCAGATTCAGCTTCTGGTAGATATTATTGGGGTGGCTCCTGTGCTACCGATATTATATAACTTAATGGGAGTCTCCCGACCTTTTCTATTACTTACGTTATTCATTTTATATGTATCGTATTTATTGATCAAATAAATTGATTCTGAGTTCTGAGTTATTGTATGCATAAATAATATGAAGGACTGATACGAATTATGGGAGTAAACTCAGAGGTTTAAAACAAATAGTGCCCCAAACGAGTCCTGAATTTTTGTTACCACCATGTGATAAAATATTGCAAGCTGGAACGCACAGACACCAGCAACATCGTCCAGGAGTGACACGAAAAAAGGGGGACCGCCTGGTCCAAAGATTTAACAAACAAAATGCCATTAAAAATTGAACACCACAAGGACATCGGATATGTGGCAGACCACTTGCACAAAGGGAAGCACCGTAGAATACAAAGTTATTTATATTAAATGTTTATATTATATTGCATTAATAACGTGTACTTGAAGTAATTCCGTGTTTGACAATGTGTAACCATTCCATCAACCGAATAATATACGGTGTAATTGAAGTTACATTCAGTTCATGTGTTTGCGGGCCTAAGATATTACTCACCACTTTTAACATCGTTCTGATCAATATATATATGTATATATATATTATGGTGTAGAAATGTAATACTTTTTCAACTCCTGTGTTTGACAATTTGCGACCATTTCACACACACATGAGCATTCACATTTGAACCCAGTTCTAACTGCAATTTGCATACATTATTATTCATTCCGACATAATTTCCACTAAGGACCAATCCAAACCAATTATTGTGTTCTCGTGTTTTGACAAGATTTTAAATGGTGGATTGTGCTTCTATAGAACGGCAAATTCTTTCTAAATCTACATGAAATATCGCATTCATCGTAGATTAATTCCATAATACCTAAATCCTATCTTGCTTGTCTATGTGCTCAAGGTAGCGTGACAAACCTTTCGCATGGCCTCGTTCCAGGCACCGTGTTTGTCGTCCTGCAAATCTCGCACAGTCTCATAGTCGTCAAGCACCAGCACGAGACTACCTTTCCCAATGGCAACAGCTGTTGTGTCGACCAGCTCCAATACGTCAGGGTTGAAGGTCCATCTAAACATATATTAACAATGTACTTTGTACTTGATAACTGCTAGTAGGATAATGAGCCCCGATGTATTTGCGAGAACGAACCTTAATTAGTGATATTAAGTGCGTACTTGCGAAAGTACAGGTAATTGAGAGAAATAGGTCGTCTAAAGCTGGCTTTGCACCAGGCGACCCCGTCGCCGCGATTACGCGATGCCGTCACACGCAACCTGATTGCCGTCTGATCGCTTCATGTAAATGTACATAGCTGCGATTTTATCGCTGGCAATGCAATCGCTTCATCGCACCAACGCCGTCGTTTGCAATATAAATGGCTTCATTTTCAGGCGACATGTTGACATTTCTTAGTGATGTCAACATCGCCTCGTCGGGGCGACGGGGTTGGTTGGGGTAGAGCCTGCTTAAGGTTAATCAACAGCAGCAATGGCACCATCGCCACATCCACCACATCAATCACAGTCTACAACATTATCATAACAACAGCCACTACCCAAACAATACCCCGAACACGTCTACTACCGCGGCCAACTGTGCCTCTGCCACCAAGCCCTTGCCATCTCCAATACCGTTACTGTGTGTCGCGGAGGTCGAACAGTAGAACGCTCGAACACAGTTCGGGCGGACAGGGATTTGAATCATACTACCGACCGCCATTTCGAAACAAAGTCTTTCATCATATATGGTCAGTCTATTTCGTAAGATACACTACACATCGGTGATCCCTTCGACCTGATGACTACACCAGAGGAAGCAATGCATCCTTCACGGGGGTAAACCTGTAATCTCTAGTAGAATCAACAAATCTAGATAAGGCACGCTATGGTAATTATCCACTCCTAGCTTATCCCCTAGATATGGTTGTCTTGAAGTTCAGTATCATACGTCATACGTTATTATTACCTCACAGCCACGACCCCAAAGGAAATATACAATAGTCGGGGGGAAAAAACTGCAATAAAATTCCTACTTGTCCTGGTTGATGCACTCGACGTAGACATCTCCGTCAGAGTCTGTTCTGTGGACGATCCCTTTTAGGCCTAGACACTGCGAACACACATCGAACAAGTAAACACACTTTTGGTCAAATTATGACACAGTTTATTATAGGGAGCAACGATTCATTATTCAGTAAGTATTTCTAGATCAGCTGACTGGTGACAAAGGATCAAACGACACACCGCAAACAACCATAATAATCGGAATAGACATGCGTTAGTTTAATTATATCCTCCGGCACTGTGGCTACGCTTGAGTAAACCGATTAATGTGTGTTTATGTCGAGATAATTTATCCGGTTTGTCTGTCTCCTCCCTGCTAATTAATCAAGTGAAATGGCCCACTTCTTTTGTTGCCTTTGTCAAAATTCGCAGTTATGTCTACTTTTAATATAATCCAAGAGTAATCGATCGCTCTAAGTGTCTTGCTGATGAGATAGTCGCGCGTAATTCTAAGCATACACGACATTGATTATAAGTTTGTTATTATCATGTACAAAAACAACGAGTAAGGAATGCGTCCTTAGAAGATCATAAACAACATTGGTAAATATCAAGTAGGTGCTTTTGGAACGATAATAATTAAAAACGAAAATAAGAACATGTTGAGACAACGGTAAAAGTCAATGGGAAAATATGCATAGGTCAGCAGATGATAATAACAATTCTATGCAATGTTTAGCAACCAGGGCCCGAGGTTATAAAGCGTACTCGGTGCTCATGCTCAACTCCATGCTCAGACTCGAGGTCCATAGCATACTCAGAATTTAGACGTTTCATGCTCAAGTCTGAGTACGATTACGTGCTCAGAAAGTGTTATAACCTCCGTGAGTATGAGCATGGTGTGAAAGCGAGGCTTGAGCATGAAATTCTGAGCACCGAGCACCGAGCACCGAGTACGGCTTTATAACCTCGGGCCCAGGCTCGGAAAGTTGCAACAAGATATATACAACATCAAGAGTATGCTAAACGAAATACTGACTTGCATTTTGAAATCACAGTTAGAAAGGTATGCCTTACCTTTGTCATATCGCTATTCCACCCCCCGTGTCCTTTCTGCAGTCTCTTCACCTTTGCCTCGTCATCGCTAATGGCAACGACGTCGTCCCTGGGGCAAAAAGCAAAATTGTTATTCTTTTTAAATAAAATGATCAAAGGAAATTATTACATTAATTAGTAAATATGGCCTCCATAACATATGGCATTCCATATTCAGGTATAAGTGGTCGTTTGGCAGGTTGTCGCGAACAACAGTTGCATCTCATTTGATTACATGTTTCTTATTTGTATGCTGTTAGCTTTGATATCAATTATTCACATTGAATACACACACACACACACACACACACACACACACACACACACACACACACACACACACACACACACACACACACACACACACACACACACACACACACACACACACACACACACACACACACACACACACACACACACACACACACACACACACACACACACACACACACACACACACACACACACACACACACACACACACACACACACACACACACACACACACACACACACACACACACACACACACACACACACACACACACACACACACACACACACACACACACACACACACACACACACACACACAATTGATTCAAACGAATCTATAACTATTACGTAACATGATGTTGTGGTACCCATTGAAACGGCTGCCGGTAGGTGCAGGTTTCGGTTTTGATGAAGAGCCGGCAGATGCTCCGTCGAGTTTATGGAGTAGAGCAGGGTTGAAGTTCAACCTGCAAAATACACATAGCGTCAATTTGAGCACATAGACAGGGAATTCATATGTTATGCTGCAATGTTGGGGGATAACGTACACTATATTATACACTGTATATAATATCGACCATTTTGACTACATGTGAAATATATAAGCTAAGAAGATACATGTTCATAACAATTAGTGTTTAAGTTCTATACAATATCAGTCTTTCAATAAAAATAACGTGATATTTTGCAAAAGCATCTGTGTGATCATCTTCGTGGTTAGGTGAAAAGCAATTTGATATTACGGGAATTATCGAAATAGTTTAGCGCTGATAGCCAGATCATAGATAGTTAATATTTAGATATGATAAATATGATAAATATGCTATGTAGCAGGAAAGATTACATATATATATATATTTAATATGAACCATACATGAATAGAACTGCAACTGAATTTGTGAGCAGCAAAAAACTCACGTCAGTCCATTGTCGAACTCAACTTTGAAGACGTGCAAAATCTTGCCTTTTATAACACCGACCCTGCCGAGATACTGCGAAGAAAACGTGTATGTTGTTACATGAGTTACGTACTAAAATCAAGTTTTGATCATCATAATTAGAGAAAGAGAGAGGGAGAGAGAGAGAGAGACAGAGACAGAGAGAGAGACAGGGAGAGAGACAGAGAGAGACAGAGAGAGACAGAGGAGAGACAGAGAGATGAGAGAGAGAGAGAGAGAGGAGGAGAGAGAGAGTGAGAGCAGAGAGAGAGAGAGAGAGAGAGAGAGCAGAGAGAGAGAGAGAGAGAGAGAGAGAGAGAGAGAGAGAGTGAGAGAGAGAGAGAGAGAAAGAGAGAGACAGAGAGAGAGAGAGAGAGAAGAGAGAGAGAGAGAGAGAGAGAGAGAGAGAGAGAGAGAGAGAGAGAGAGAGAGAGAGAGAGAGAGAGAGAGAGAGAGAGAGAGAGAGAGAGAGAGAGAGAGAGAGAGAGAGAGAGAGGAGAGAGAGAGAGAGAGAGAACGAGAGAGAGAGAGAGAGAGAGAGAGGGGGAGAGGGAGAGAGAGAGAGAGAGAACGAGAGAGAGAGAGAGAGATAGAGAGAGAGAGAGAGAGAGAGAGAGCAGAGAGAGAGAGAGAGAGAGAGAGAGAGAGAGAGAGGGAGAGAGAGAGAGAGGGAGAGAGAGAGAAATACAGAAAAAAGAGTGAGACAGTGTGTATGTATGTGCGTGTTTGCTTGCGTGTGTGTATATATATACATATATATATATATATACATATATATATATATATATATATATGCGTGTGTGAGTATGTGTATGTGTGTGTGTGTGTGTGTGTGTGTGTGTGTGTTTGTTTGTGTGCATGTGTGTGTGTGTGTGTGTGTGTGTGTGTGTGTGTGTGTGTGTACTACTATTTAGGGTGCGTGAGAGTGTGTGCGTGCGTACGTTTTGGAATACGTGGTGGTGTGCGCACGTTTGAATGAGTTAGATTGTTGTGTCCATCTGTATTAATAATCTTTAAATTCATTCTAACGTACCGATTTCATCCCGTCAACCCATCCTCCGTGACCTTCTTGTAGTTCGATAGCAGTTTTCTTGTCTGATTCTATTCTGACACGTTCTCCAACCTTGAAATCCTAATTAAAACAAAGGTTTCATTTACATTAGCATAATGTTTGTTCACCAAAATGACACACATCACTTTCCACAAAAAACGACTTAGGCTATAAAATCTTATCATCACTGTAATTGGATAAGGGAAATTACTTTGCAATATTCAGCTGTAATACAGTAAGACCTGCCTTGGGCGAACAGCCTTTATTCATAGTTAGATCGGTCCATCAAGACATGTGCCCCCCCCCCACACAACACATTGCTATATAATCTAGATATGACTACGCTAACATTAGATCACTATAAATGCGTCTCCTTCGATGAAATCCACTCGTCTCTTTCGTTATTCACTCGAATAATTGCTGCTTTGCTATCTGATTTACCAACTGGCGATACATTTCCGAAAGCACAACTAATTTCTTGTATAGTTATGTACATCGAGATTGCGTTTTTCCTACCTGAGATAACTGAGTGGTTACCAATTCAATGGATGACACGAATGTAACGAATTTGTATTATGTAATAAGAACAATTAAAAATGCTATGTAAGACTAATATTTGGATACTAGTTGCATAACGTATAGCAATGTTGGATCAATCTTCCGGTATATTTTATTTAGTTGTTCTAGTTGTGTACGGTATTCGACGTGAACCTGTTGTATAGTATCGCTTGGTAACCTGGACGAGTGGATTACTAGTCGATCAAAAGAATGTCATTCTTAACGTAATCGGCAGATTTTGCCAATTTGTGTTCCAACATTACAACCACATTACGGATTACTCTTATTTACAAACCCTTGTGTGTGTGTCGTTTGCTACAGACGGCGTAACGGGTAGTAAGTAAGTAAGTATGGTGCCGTTTACAAAGATAAATAATAAAACGCCCCAAAAACATAGATTTTTCATAAATAAACTTAAGTCGACTTCAGGGTAGTCAATCACATGATTTGAAGCCAATCGAAAAGTAGCCGTTCCAATGCGGTGAGCGATATTGGAATTATTACATTATTTATTGCGGAACGTGGCGGGACACCACAGCAATGTACTACTATTTCAAACATGTTAATGATCACATTCGGCTGCCAGCATGTTCTGGTCACATACTGCAGGTCGACTGGCAATCTCGTGACCGGTCTATGTAGTCATTGTTTGTATTTGGCAGGAGGTCGCTCACTGCATATATATACTTGTTATATTCAATTCGTGCTTAGTATTGTTGTCAAACGAAACGTATGGTTGCCTGCGAGAGAGATCACATAGGTTCTTATGCATTTCCGATGTATTATGTGTACGTACAGAACATGCTCTGGTTTGCGACACCTACTTCGCTGTCGTCTTTCTCAGCGCTCGCGGTGCTGCTGTGTGGACTAACAACAAGACCCATCATCCGGATGAGGGGAATGCCGGCGAGGAGCTGGTGAAGCAAGTCTTCTCCTTCCGCGCCGTGTTCTTCCTTCGCTTTCTCTTTCACTTTGTCCTTCAGGACCTAATGAACGTAGCATATCCAAAGACACAATCTTCAGCTAATTCACACCCTTTCTTTCGCAACATGTGTGTGCGTGTGCGTGTGCGTGTGCGTGTGCGTGTGCGTGTGCGTGTGCGTGTGCGTGTGTTGTTGTAGTTGTTGTTGTGGGTTTACGTGAACATGCCAGACGGGTTGCGTAAATGTATATTGGCATATGTGACTGTGCGAATATATTAACAAAGACCCCAGCAGACTATCACTATTGAATAACGATCACTGAAATGGGCAATGTGAATGTAAGACGTACCTGTTCCAACAGAGAGCGCTCTCGACGAAGAGTCGGACGTACAGCTCCATCACCGCCGGCAGCCTCTGCTGCTGGCGACTCTTTCTTTGCGACTTCTCCCTTCGACATGACGGCTTTCTTCAGATCTTTGGGAGCCGCTATTGATTCGCTCTCTAATAACGAGTGTCATATTTTAGTAATTGAGCAGAAACCTGTGTCAAACAACGTGCTGCCTATTAACAAACCACCAGTTTGCATTTATCTCAACTGTAACTATAATTGTAATATTGCACGTGTATCTCATAGTTACTGTACGTCAAGTTAGTTGCAATTGTATTATTGCATATATATATCATAGTTACTGTACGTCAAGTTAATTGCAATTGTATTATTGCACGTGTATCTCATAGTTACTGTACGTCAAGTTAGTTGCAATTGTATTATTGCACGTGTATCTCATAGTTACTGTACGTCAAGTTAGTTGCAATTGTATTATTGCACGTGTATCTCATAGTTACTGTACGTCAAGTTAGTTGCGATTGTATTATTGCACGTGTATCTCATAGTTACTGTACGTCAAGTTAGTTGCAATTGTATTATTGCATGTGTATCTCATAGTTACTGTACGTCAAGTTAGTTGCGATTGTATTATTGCACGTGTATCTCATAGTTACTGTACGTCAAGTTAGTTGCAATTGTATTATTGCATGTGTATCTCATAGTTACTGTACGTCAAGTTAGTTGCAATAATCATTTCCACTTCACGTGATATTACCGTTGTGTGAGTGGGTGCGTGTGTGTGTGTGCGCGCGCGCGCGTGTGTGTTACAATATTCCAGGACATACTGCGTTTTAGGAGTTTACATGATAGTCAATGCCTAACGAAAATATAACCGTTGCCCTTTATTTGTTTTATAAATTCACCAAATACTGTTGTTATTGTTCTTTCCAACGTACCGACTACTGACTTCAGGGCCTCGACGACCTCTTGTGCTGACACCCGTTTATTGGCCTCAAGCACAACCATCTTGTTGATGAGTGACTTCACTGTCTTCAGCTTGACGTTATCCGACTTAGTAACGCTTGTGATGACAGGTTGTTTCCCGTTGGATGCCTTAGCTGTGATCATTTGGACGGCGACCGGAATAAGCCCCGGCATACTTTCTGAAAATGTCATGCCCATGTAGAGTGTTAATAAAAAAATATTATATACCCGATTCAAAATTGTTACTTATATTTGAATAGTTTTATTGATATGCTGGCAGATTATTGTGTTTATATTGTAAGTCCCAGCTCATTGTAATGCACCCATGCTTATACATTGTACTATGCGCCAATAAAATACATGTAAATTGTCTTTGTTTTTATATATGCCCCTGCCCCTGCCCCTGCCCCTGCCCCTGCCCCTGCCCCTGCCCCTGCCCTTTGCCCCTGCCCCTGCCCCTGCCCCTGCCCCTGCCCCTGCCCCTGCCCCTGCCCCTGCCCCTGCCCCTGCCCCTGCCCCTGCCCCTGCTCCTGCCCCGGTGTGTGTTCACGTCTTGAGTATATTATTGTTTAAATTGATCGTATTATTAACCACTTTAACACATATAAAATCATTGCAAAACATCGCTGCCCCGAATTGTGCTAACAAGTATAACATTGAGACAAATATATGAAACGCGACATATTGCGGTGGGTATAGTTAAAAGGAACAAACCCGTGCCCGGGACGATATATATGTCATCTTCTTTGTGAAGAAGCAAACCGAGGAATACGAGGCCAAGTGCGAAGACGTCGACAGCGTCAGTGTACGGCTTCATCTCATAAGTCTCCGGCGCCATGAATGACGGCGATCCCGCCTTGCTCTTCATTTGGGTAGACGTCGCCAGGTCACCATCTTTCGCTAGTCCGAAGTCGGTCAGTTTTACCACCACATCGTCACCTTGGCAACTGAATGTTAACAATTATGACAGCAAAATATGAGCTAGCCATCCTATTCAAATTACAATTGTATGCAGTTATTTTTTTTCTTATAGAATGTGGTAATTGTTCAGTTAATATTGCTAAAACTAACGCTTTCCACCCTGACATGTGCATCCAATATTGCATGCTACTGTAAGTTGGCCGGACACGATACATAACCAACAACACAATATTAAAAGATGAATGGGAGCAAGACGAGGAAACTGTTGGGTAGTATTGCATATATAACATCGGCAATGTCTTATTGAGCACAGTGTCCTTATCGACGGAATTAAGCCTACCTTATCATGATATTCGCCGGCTTCACGTCACGGTGCACCATATGGCATTCTTTGCGGTGCATGTGCGCTAATCCTCGCGCACACTGCAGCATCAATTGGTATTGCGTAGTACGGTCCGGGTTGTATCTGAAAAAAAGAAAAAGGAGAAATTGCCTCTCCATCGCGATGACACCGAACTAGTGATTGTATTAATGTGTGCAACTAGTTATTCTTTGTTTAACAAATGAGGATGTGCATTCCCTATGCTATCGCGGTACATGTTTGTATTTGCACACGCTACAGCATGGATGTGAAATAAAATGCACCTAGACTTCAGTAGACACAGATAAATACACACACACACACACACACACACACACACACACACACACACACACACACACACACACACACACACACACACACACACACACACACACACACACACACACACACACACACACACACACACACACACACACACACACACACACACACACACACACACACACACACACACACACACACACACACACACACACACACACACACACACACACACACACACACACACACACACACACATACACACACACGCACACTCGCATCCGCACGAGTAATTCAAATACCAATATTAAAAAACCAGAGTCAACATTATTTGCTTTTGTTATTTGTTGGCAGAAGATGGCCTCCTGGACAGGCAAGTGAACACATTTACGTGACTTATTCTTAAGAGTGGTCCAATGTTGACTTGCCTAGCTGTTTTATTATTCTTTTCGGGATACGTCACTACCTGATTTATTGTTGATATGTTGACACTTAATGCCTATTGCATAACATAACAATATATCTGAGTATTTAAGAATATTTGGGTAACTGTGTAATTATGATGTGTACACCTTTTAATGTCAACAGTTGATAGTCCTGTTATGTGATCTGTTACAGATGGCATATTTTAATCCATACCCTGGAACACAATCTGTTTGTGTTCATCTATGATGATCTACTCATGTGGATTAGTTGTTAAATAGCGAGAACAGGTGCGAAGACAACTGTGCCCCTTGTGATAATCACATGCGCATTGTTACATTATTGAAATATAACGTTCCAGCTTGTACATTAGATATGTGGTGTTTTGGACTAAGTAGGATATTTGCAAGTCCCTTGCACTATCAATAGTGTTCACCCAAAAGTAACGAATATTATGTAACGCTCTATTTGTTACAGAATGCCAGAAATGCCCTGTTGGCAGTAATATATAATTATATGACATTGCATTAACGACCCGGCTGACTAAAAGCAATAAACAGAACACATATGTGCGTCAATCCGGTTCGTTTCGATACCATTATTTACCGGTTGTTTGTTGCATTGAACGAGTAGGCATTATACAGTAAACACATACGTGGTATATGGGTAATTGTAATTAGGAAGAATGCAATAAATGTTGGACTTGTTTGTGTTTAATTATACGAACCGTTTTGCATGAATGCCAACTTTTTGAAACGAATCGCGGAAACTGAATAACACTATACTGTCAATCGGCTTTCAGAATGTAAAGAACGTCACAGTAAAATTACCTAAATAGATCTCCAGTTTGCATGATACCGGACCACTCAAGTTACCCATCAACATGTTTCGACCCCAAATTTTACACAGAAAGCGTTTTACAGAAACCCCATAAAATATGTTGGGGAGGGCCCTGGGCAAGTGCTCCGTCTGACGTGTCCTAAACCCGGTACCTATCAAATTATAACACAATAGCGAAATGAAATGTTACGTACTTGTGGGCGAATTCGTCGAGATTGCCGCCGTTGCAGAGCTCGATCACGAGCCAGAAGGCGCTGTTCTTGTAATGGAAGTCGAGTAGTTTTACGAGATTCGGATGTGCCGGAAGTCTTTCGTATTTCTTGATCTCTTCCAGCGCCTGAGCGCCGTGGTCGTCAGTCTTGATCTCCAGCTGCTTCACGGCGACTAGTTCACCTGTTTTGGTGATGAGACCTCTATACACGATTCCGAAGCTCCCTTGGCCGAGTTTCTTACTCGTGTCAACGCTGTACGATCCCAGTTCCATTTGGCTCATTGTCAACAATAAAGTGGGATGGAATAAGGTCGGTCTCACAAGAAACGCAAGGCTACAAAAGTGAGTGTCAACTTGTGCATATCAACATTCAATCAGTTAATGAACAGTCATTTATTCGTCAGCATGTCAATTATGAGAGTGAATGCTATTATTTTGGCTACACACGCTGTGGTACCATATTAGAACGACGGTCTAAAACATCTATTGGATTTTAGTTTCATGGAAAATCAGATTACACAACATGAGGTAGGATCACGCCTACATATTCACTCATCAACGCGAAACAAACAATATTCGAGCATATTGTAGTAAAGTTACCTTGAAACATGTATGCACTTTTGCTTACAATGGCTGCCAGCTCCTTGTAACACACACCCATTGACAAACGTTTCATGCAGTTTAAACCTGGTTATGTTGCGGCTTATATCGTTAGCAGGTCCAATAATATATGAGTGATTTCATTACCGAGACACACCCGTCAACGCATTTATATCGAACGTCGATAAAACTTGTTTCACTTTACCTTGCAACGTATCAAATGTGTTGTTTAAAGTGGCAGCACGGCCCTAACCAGTACCCTTCACAGTGGAGCACTAGCTACGTGTCGTAAGCACGGTAGTGGAACCGTGGTACACTATTAACCTCACAAATCGTTCATGAACTTGGACTCTTTCGGAAAGACACATTGTCAAACTGGCAGATTATGCAAATAGTAATATGCAGATTGTACACTTAAAATTACAGCACAAAGCATTGACTAATTATCTGCATATCGCTTGGACCAACGTCTTTTCAGCATTGATATGTTTGCAGGATATTAATAATACGTGGCTCTCCGCCAAGAAAACGTGCAATTCACCAACATTAAATCGGTTGAACACATTGGCACGGCGAAAAGAACACTCAATTAATATTCGAGAAAACAGGAATTCCGGATCACCAGTTCAGTAACTCTTGCGACATATATCGGTGCCATATTTTGCATCATCGAGTATAGGTACACAAACACAAGCAATAATTAGTAAATTAGCCAACTAACCATAGACCCGGGAACAGGGGGGCAAGAGGGGCAGTTGCCCTCCCTGGAATGTATTTGGGAGGCAGAAATATGGTTCATAGCGTCAATGGCGGGTGGAAATTAAAATTTTATGAGACGATTAATGTGTATTTTTGCTGAGTGTGAAAGGTGTGTGCAATTGGAAGATAGACATATTGTTTTGTCCTCCCCCCAGTAATAGGCGGTGTGATGGCGATTTTTTTTCAAAAGCACCCCTCCCCCATCTTCGAATAGTCATCATTTCAGCCGAGACAGCGGAGAGAAGTTAGAGAAGGTAAATTGACAGCAGCGGCGCAAGATAAAACAATAAATTTCTCAACAGTACTGCCCTCGTATTTGTTCAGATTTTATGAATTTATAGCGGAGACAGCAGCGGAGAGGCTGCAGTTACAGCGGCGCAGAGGCAACACAATTTCAACAGCAAACCCCTCCCGTCTTCCGATGGCACAGTCGAGCCAACCGTGGCAGGACAGACACAAAGAAGATATGAAGATTTGCAGCAGCGAACATTTTTCAGTGGTTGTGAAGCTCCGTTAGCCCCCCCCCAATGTGAATTTTGTTCCCGCGTTACTGCAACTAACCCATTAATTAATTAACCAATGCTATGTTAATATATTTATATCCATTGATAACTTCGCTGGCTGTATAGTATTTGCATATCACAAATGGTATGGCAGTTGTCACTTTTACAAAGAAGTGTGATTACTTTGTTTGATCTTGATTTTTCTAAGCCGTCGTTGTTGCGTCGTGTCACGGTGTAGAGTTTGTAGGTAGAACGCATTTGTGCCAATAACTATGTTCGTATAATAAATTTGGCTCAAGGCCAAAGGTTCAATGGCCATGCAAGTCCTCATTTGTTTTCTTTGTGACATGTCACAAATCAGGTTCAAATTCCGACCTGTTTTAGTACCTGGCTATTGGATATACTGGATATAAAATTGGTCAAAGGGCACGCTATCAAATGATGCATGTACGAAGCGAATCGTTAGTGTGGTGGTTTCAAATGTTACCTCGGTATTCGCATTTCGCAGTCGACGTTTATCAACATGAACACAATGCAAAAGTAACTGGGTATCAAAACAATCTTGTAAGTCAGTACACGTGGTTATAATGTCCCACGTAACGCTTGAGTACCTGCATCGTTTAAACGAACAACTAGCCACCGATTTGTTTGCTAATGACTTGGCACGCTGTCAACGTGTCGTATACAAAATGAAGTAATGGACGTACGGACGATAATATCACTACTTTGTTAACATATATTTGTCAAGGCGCCAAGCCGGCTTTTCACTCTGTAATGACTATTCCAGAAATGGGTTAACGCGTCAACAACTGACACAGAATAGTGCCTTCCCAATAATGCCACTATACAGCTAATCAATTTGATTAAGATTGCTTAGGAAGTCGTTCGATTTAGTTGACGCGTTAATTGTATCCAAATAGCAAACTACACGTATGTGCTGGACGTTGGAAATGGCACTGCGGTGTAATATCACTGGAGGAAAACAATTGCAGGACACTAAAACAATATATTTTCTGTATATGTCTATATATATATATATATATATATATATATATATATATATATATAATATTACGTAGGTGTCTTTACAGGATATTTTGTGTAACATATTCGTTAAACATCACTTACGGCATTAGAACAGAAGGCAATGCTGTCCTGTGCTGTTTTATAACAGTCAATATATTTACTCAAACGGTCCTTATACTGTTTGAATCCATATTGTCGAGAGGTAGGAGTCGTTAGGGTAATGGCTACAACATCGTACTTTTATTCGAGAGAAACCGGTTTCATATTTAGCGCAGTAACTACAGCATGGGTACACGCCTAACAGAAATATCAATTTAACTGAACATGTCTGTCAGGGGATGGTGTAATAAGCGCTTTGATCAGTCTTAATTCAATTCACCTCCAATTATCTTTGTTCATCTATTGTTATGAATTACAAATATGATGCACACCGACTACATTTTATTGAGATATTCGCTATAAGTGACTTCGTTTTCGCATAGATATTTCAGCCTGGCTGAAATTTTCCAAATTATATTGAAACCAAATTTGCTAAACATGTCTCCTCACGGCAAAATCACACTTTCAAGGATAAAACCTTTTTTGAAAGTGAGCGGCGTAAATACAATAACGTGCCTTTATGATAATAGTCACGACGAAACGAATTATTACTTGCTCCGTTCTAGTAACAAGATTTACGAAGGTAGCCACTAGTGTAACCTCTGGAAATTTCCAAACGGTATATTAATCAACACACCGTATTATTCGATTCAGAACGGTACTATCGTTCCAATCAATGCTAATTATACATGTGCAGCACGCAGACACCCGCAAGTGGAACATTCCGTAAATAATAGCGCCTCCCCGTGAATGCCACTATACATTTAATCACAAACTACGCGTATGTGCTGAACGTTGGAAATGACACCGTGGTGTAATATCAGTTGAGGAAAAAAACTTTGCAGGACACCAAACAATACATTTTCCGTATCTACATATATACTGTATATATGTGTGTGTATGTGTATGTTTGCATGTGTGTGTGCGTGTGCGTGTGCGTGTGTGTAAATACTCACACACACACACACACACACACACACACACACACACACACACACACACACACACACACACACACACACACACACACACACACACACACACACACACACACACACACACACACACACACACACACACACACACACACACACACACACACACACACACACACACACACACACACACACACACACACACACACATCAGGGATCGGTTCAAGTACTCGGGTACCTGAGTAATTGTGTACTCAAGTACAGCAACTACTGTACTTGAACTTGTACTTTACATTTTGCTGAGTGCAATACTTGAACTTCGATTTGTACTTGACTCAAATTACTTGGACTTGGCAAGTACTTTCCCAAGTACTTTTGTATGTTTTCGTTACGTTTTGGCTCTATCTGAAGGATTGAAAAAATTGCTACAGTGAAAGTTACTGTATTTATATATATATATTCTTATTTTCTACAAAGCTTCAACAACACTTGACCGTCAAAGTACTTGAACTTGGCAAGTATTTGTAAGTACTTTTTTATATTTTCGTTAAGTATTTCGCTTTATCTGAAGGATTGAAAACAATTTGCTACTGTGAAAATTACTGTATATTTGTTCTTATTTTGCACAAAACTTCATAACATGAAACATAATTGATGGTGCATGACTACATGTTGATTGGTTTATGTGCATGAAGGGGAGAAGAAGCCCAAGCACTTACATGCATGTCAGCTGAGATCTGAAGCCATGAGACAATTACATGGGATACATTAACACTAACTGATCTCTTGAACCAGCTATAGTGGCTTCAGATATTCGGAAACCACCAGTTCACTAGTATTG
>OZ023205.1:73024669-73082169 GCA_963995525.1 Escarpia spicata | reverse complement strand
TACCCTTAACGGTGAGTGACATTTCATGTACGGAAAGGCCATAGTCAACCACGATCTTCGTTCACAATACCCAATCTTGTTTCCTGGCTAATCTTACGTACATTGTCCGCCTAAAGGAGCTTAACATTTACATTGGCGTCATGCCAAATGGTTACAAAAAGCAGCATGTTAGTCCGCACGAACCTTCGTTTGTTGGTTTTCAAAATGACTTGCACGTATTGATTGCCAATATTATCATAATGAAACCAACAAAACAATATACCAACCACATTAATGTATGTAGTGACACGATGGGTACAAGAAACATTATCTACCAAACTAATTCTATCCATTACAAACTGAATATTGCTTTCGATGTTTACGTTACTGGGACATGTCGTTTCAGAACAAAATGGGAACACTTAAACTTGGACGGTACGCTGTGGATTTGGGAACCATACTAGGTCTCGGCGGCTTCGGCATTGTATACAGCGGGAAAGATGAAACAACATCCAGAAAGGTGGCTGTCAAGAAAATAAAGATAGTTAAGGATGAAGATGGCTACATGGCAATGCAGGAGATCAAACATTTTGACCGGCTCCCCGAGCACCCTAATCTGATCCGTCTTCTCGACTTCCACTACAAGGATCGCTCCTTCTGGATGGTTATGGACTTCTCTGACGTCGGCGACCTGGATGCCTACGTGTGCAAGAACAACCCGGATCTCGAAGAGAAACTGCGCCTAATGTTCAACTGCGCATGTGCCGTCGCACACATGCACAGCGCATCGCCCCCCGTGGTGCACCGCGACATAAAACCTGCAAACGTCCTACTTTTCCGCGAAAGTACGTGTATGAAATATTATATATTACTGGTGATATCACTTATAAAGTATTGGGTGTCGTAGAATGTAGTGAACCAACAACACAAACTATTACTCCTACTGCTACTACTGCTATTACTACTACTACTACTACTACTACTATTACTACTACTACTACTACTACTACTACTACTACTACTACTACTACAACTTGCTACTATTGCTGTTACTAATATTATTACTAATAATTCTACTACTACTACTACTACTACAACTACTACTACTACTACTGCTACTACTACTGCTACTACTACTACTAATACTAATATCACTACTCCTACTATTACTACTACTACTGCTACTGCTACTACTGCTACTACTACTACAACTACTACTACTACTACTGTTACAACTACTACTGCAACTACTACTACTGCCACTACTTCTATTACTTACAATAATAATAATACCCCGAACTGCCGCATGTACTACTTTTCTTTATGATATTTGTTTTAATTTACATTGCACGCGATTACGTCCAATTGCGTCGAAAAGTAATTTTATTATTGTTATTATTATTATACTGTTTGTATTTCCTGGAGTATTATTGATGGATAAATCATTGACAATTCGATCACGTTATTGGCAGGTGGTGGCAAACTGGTAGCAAAGTTGAGCGACTTCGGCTTATCTAAGATGGCGGAGACTGCAGCGACGACAGCAATGTTCAATACGGCGGCTGGGACACCTGGCTATCTCGCACCCGAGGTGTTCGAGCTGAAACCGTATGATTTATCAGTTGATGTCTTTTCTCTCGGGCTGGTGTTTCTCGCGATGATCCAACACAAAGACGGACAAGAACAACTATGCCCACGCTTAGGTAAGCCAGTGACCTTTACTTATGTAATATCGTTTGTTGAGCAAATTTATAATCTTACCACTTCACCTGTGATGAGCTCTGTTCACTTCTCCTTTGTTCAATTTTTACTCTGGTCACTTCTCGTCTGGTCATTTTTCGTAAGGCCACCTCTCCTCTGGTCACTTTATCTTTGGACACTTGTTCTCTGAACACATTTGCTCAAGAAAGTTTTTCTGTTCACTTCTGTTCTGATCATTTCTGTTTTGGTCACCTCTTCATTTCTTCACTTCTCATTTGATGACGTCTACTTAAATTTTCGTTTGGTTATTCTACTATGGTCACTTTTCCCTCTGGTCACATCTTGTATGTTATTTTTCATGTTGTCTGTTATACTCTCTTCACTTATCATATATTCATTTATCCACTGGTCAGTTCGTCTTTCTCACTACAACCGGTCATACTACTGAACCGACAAGGACGATGGGTAACTGTTTCATTGATATGCGTACTTCCCGAAAGGAAGACAACGTAATTCACCAGTGCATAACTGTTCGGGATTAACTCGTGAATGCATAATCCGTAATGCAAATAGCAGTAAGAACAGTTGCATCATGTTACATTAACAACAGATCAGTTGCTTGTATATTATCGCTTCAAATGTGAAGCACATATAATTCGAGGGGCCAGTGTAGTCAGTAACCAAGAACATATTATATATTGATGCCACTTTGCTAATACTAATTAGGCTATGTTCGTTTATTTTGGAACACATTATCGACATAACAATAATGTTGACTTGTATATGTTAGTATTAACTGTGTGTATAAGTATGTATTGGATCAAATGTAAACCCATTTGTTGAGCTTCGCGCCTCGTTCCAGAGAAAGGACCAGCTATGTTACCAATTGGAATGGCGATGTGCAATGCCAATCAGTGTGGACAACCTCAGCCAAAACTTGTCTCAATCATGGACTCCGATAAACCAGAAGTTAAGAAACTGAAAGCTGTCGTCATGAAGATGTCCATCTACGAATCAAAAAGTCGACTCAGCGCTGTCAAAGTGGCGAAAGTACTTGGAGAAATCACGGGTTTGTATGCAACCATGTAGGCATGTGTGTATGTATTATTGCATGTGTGGACGCGCGTATGCAAGAAAGCGTGCATGAATGCTTAAGCGTGTATACTAGTTATCTTGATTTTTATGTACGTGTTTGCAAGGAGATTCACCTTTTTGGAGAACCTTTATCGTACGTGATCCCACTCCGTGGTGATCAGATGTTCAGTTGGTGCCACAGTAATTGATACGCTGTTTCCCGTCAGGTGCATCTAAAAACCATTGTATTCGCAGTACAATAGTAACTACCAAAGTGATAACTTCACGATGCATCTTTGATTCGATTGTTCATTTGTCTCACCAGGTCTCAGGCCTGTAACGCAAGGCGCCGCCGGAGCCACGTCAAACCCCACGCCATCCAACGACACGCATGAGGACGACGACGAGGAAGAAACTCTCGTAAGCCGCTTGCTTGAAGAAGCCCTTCAGGAGAGATTGAAGAAACAGAAGCAACAAAAGAAGACGAAAGAAGATGAGGGACGTAAGACGAAGGAATCAAGCGGAGAAGAATCCAGTGGGCATGAGTTGGTGGGCCTGCTAGAGATGCTGCGCGTAGTGTTAGGCGGAAGTGGTTCTTCGGGGGAACAGAAGGTATGTGTGAATCTCGTTCAGTGTGACTGTTGTCATTGTATCACACAATATACCTATGTAGTTGAGGTCATAATGCATGTAATTCAAGATTTAACAAGATTTAACAAGATTGCCACCCAGAGAATTAACTCTAGGTGGCAGGTGGACAAGGAAGCCCTTTGGCTTATCGAGAGTCCGACTCTTTTATATATGTGTATCCCGCCCGTCTGAGGTATGTGTCGATTTTATTTTTAAACATATTTACGCTACTAGCACCCACACAACCAGCAGGTAATCCGTCCCATTCATTTACAATCCTTTGTGAAAATGAAAACTTTCTTATATCCAATCTACTCTGCTCCTTTGCTAATGTAAGTTCATGTCCTGTAGTCCTTCTATCTTTCTTAACTGAGAAAAAAAAAATTCTACCAATATTTTCATAACCCTTCAATATTTTAAACACTTCTATCTGATCTCCTCTCAATCTCCGGGTCTCTAGTGTTGTTAAACCGCATTTTTAGGCGTATTTCGTAACTAAGATCACTCAGATTTGGTATCATTTTAGTTGCTCTCCTCTGCACTCTTTCTAGCATATCTATGTCCTTCCTGCGATATGGCCTTCACGCTTGAATAAAATATTCTAAATGAGGCCTAACTATTGTTTTGTACAGCGGTATTATTAGTTCTTTTTCCTTATACGTTATGTTTCGCCTAATTAATCCAAGAATTTGATTTCCCTTTGAAGCTGCAATTCCGCACTGCCCTGAAACCTTCATATCAGCACTAATGGTTAACCCTAAGTCCGTTTCTTTTACAGTAGTACTTAATACAGTACCCCCCATTGTATATTCTACCTCTTCGTTCCCATGTCCTGTGTGGAGGCATTTACATTTCCAAAATTTAACAGCATTTGCCACTTTTCAGACCATTTGATCAACCTGTCAAGATCATCTTATAAATGCTGTCTATCTCCATCACTTTTAATCCTTTAAACACTTTTGTATTATCCAAAAATGTCAACATCTTGCTTGTTATTTCATCATCCAAATCGTTGATATATATTAAGAATAATATAGGTCGTAATACTGATCCCTGTGGTACCCCACTCAATACCGATTTCCAGTTTGAAGCCTCCCCATCAACTAGTACACGTTGTCTTCTGTCAATCAGCCATTGTTCTGTCCAGTTTATTATACCATGTCCTATGCCATGGGCCTTTAGTTTAAGCAGTAATCTTTGATGTGGTACTTTGTCGAAAGCTTTTTAAAAATCTAAGTAGACGATATCCACTGATGATCCCTCATCTACCCACTTAGTGATGTCTTCCAAAAAACAACATATTTGTTAAGCATGACCTCGCTTTAAAAAACCATGTTGAGATGGGTTTATCAAGTTATGTTTAACAAGAAAATCCACCATGTGATCTTTAATTAGTCTTTCTAATAATTTACAAATCACTGATGTTAAACTGACTGGTCTAAAGTTCTCTGACTTGTTTCTCGAACCTTTTTTGAATAACGGTATAATGTTTGCTTCTTTCAATTCTAAAGGAACCTCTCCCTCTTTTAATGACAAGTTGAAAACTGTTGCAAGCGGTATGCTAATTTGTTCTACAATTTCCAATAGTAGTTTGGGTGGAATACCATCCACTCCAGGTGATTTATTATCCTTCATAGCCCTTATTTTCTTAGCTACCATTTCCGAGGTTACAATTAATTGTCCTAAATAGTCTGAATCTGCCCCCTCGAACTTAGCCTCTGGTACTGGCAGTGGACTAATATCTTCCCTGCTAAACACTGAACTAAAGTACTCATTCAGGTCTTCTGCCATTAAGAATCCCTCTGATATTATATTTCCAGCACTATCTTCTAGAGGACCGACCTTAACTTGAACTTTCTGTTTGCTTCGAACATACGCATAACAACTCTTGCTGTCATGTTTTATATTACTAGCTAATTGTTGTTCATAACACTTCTCTTTGAATTTCAAATTTCAGCTGTAGCTTGGTTAAGTGTTTCTTTATAACTGTTGTAGACTTCATCATTTCCAATACATCTATATGACTTCCACATCATTTGTTTATAGTTAATTTTTCTAATGGCTTCTTTCGATAAGTGTTTCTTTTTGGACCATTTACCTTGTTTTTTGAAGGGTACATACAATTTATCGACTATGCACTTACTTTCACTCTTTAATATATTCCAACATTCTGTTAATGTCTTATTTTTCAGTGTGTTATTCCAATCTATATTTGCTAAATATTTCCTCATGTCCTTATACATTACTTTGTGGAAATTTCTCCTATACTGCTTTTTACTATTCCTTTCTGATTTTACTTTGATGGTAAAATGTATCTGGTTGTGATCGCTACTCCCCAGTGGCTCACATATCTTGACATTGTCAACTATTTCATTCTGTGAGGACAAAACTATGTCTAACACATTCACAACCCATTGGTTCTAGCACATGTTGAGAAAGGAAAGTATCTTGAACTAAAACTAAAAACTTGTGGTCCTCACTCCCCATACTCTGTAGAGATTTCCATTGTATATGCCCGTGGTTAAAATCCCCCATAATAATACAGTCCCGTTTGCTTACTTCCCTTATAGCGTTTTTTATTTTTCATTCTCTTCTATGCTTTTGTTTGGACTTCGATAAACTAACCCAACTGTTAACGTTGAGTTTCCTGAAACTATGTTACACCAAACAGCTTCTTCGCAATCTGCTTCTCTTTCTAATAATAAGCCTGGATAGATTCTTTAATAGGTAAAATAACTCTACCTCCCTTTCTTCCTATTCTATCTTTTCTAAACATTACATATCCTGTCAGTCCCAATTCAGCATCTGATATATCGGTGGTGGTCCGGGATTCGGTTATACCTATTATATGTGGGTCAATATCTTCTACCATAATGTTTAGTTCATTTCTATTGTTTACTATACTCCTTACATTTAAATAAACACATTTAAATCCAGCTTCAGAAGTCTATTCCAGACTGTTATTTGTTGATTTATTTGTGTTATCTTTATCTATGCCTCCATTTACAGGCTTTTCTGTTAGTCTCCCCTGCGAATCTAGTTTAAATAGATGCAACCTGTCCCACTGTCAACAGATCGCAGCAGGTTCTCTGAGAAAACTGCTGCCCCCCTTTCCACTAAGATGGAGGCCATCTCTCATGTACATATCTTCCCTCCCAACAAAGTATCCCCATGAATCTGTGAATCCCACCCCCCTCTTCTTCACACATCTGCTCAACCCCCCTTGCCTTGTCTCAATACCTTCTCTACTCTGTCAGTCACATGTTCAATCCTAGCCCCCGGTAAACAAACAACGACGTCCTTCCCCTCGCTCAGTGTCTTGTCCGTCTTTCTCATAATGGAGTCGCCCATAAACACCCTCTCTTTCCTCATTTTCCCGTCAATCACTGCCTTAGAATAGCTCCTTCTTCGGTTTGCAGCTGTCTGGTTGTTGTCTTTCCCCCCTGTCGTTTTCTCTCCTGTCACATTCTCTTCCGATCCATTCTTTCCTGTCGCTTTTTCTCTTGTCACCTTTCCTACTGTCAGCGTCCCTTTTATTGACTTCTCTTCTATCACATTTGCTCTCACTTCCTTTCGTCCCTTCTTCTTTCGTCCCATCTCATTTTCCTCCCTCCTCTCCCGTCCCATCTTCCTTAACTCCTTCTCTACGGTTACTTTCTTCCCTGTCACCTTCACGCTTGTCACGTTTTCTGTTGTCGATTTTCCAATTTCTTTCCCTCCAATCACCTTCCTTCCTCTCAATCTCCTTTCCTCAGTTTTCTTGCTACTGCTATTCTCCTTCAGTCTTGCAGTATTCTCACCTCTCTCCCTGTCGTCTCTCTCCATTCGACCTGCCTCCTTGCTAATTCCCATCTTCATTCCCTTCACAATATTTGTCAACCTAACTATCTCCTTCTGCAGACACTCCACCTTCCAACACCCAATGCACTGAAAGTTGAATCCTTCCTCTATGGTTTCTGCCCACAGCCGGACAATGCAAAATCTACCCAGCTGTGGCAGTGATCGCATACCGTGTCGCTTTGCCTCGACTTGCCGCTTGCAAGGCGCCATATCCCGATCAGAATTTATTCAATAACTGAACTAACTTAGTCTTTATAAAGACTGTTTCCAGTGTACTACAGCACACTTTAGGTTACAAATTTCAATTACACAGCCGACTATTTATCCTGACACGAACGCAAACATTACCGGTAGTGACTTAATTTAAATACGATCAATTACGTTACGTTAGCCTGCTTTATTTATTTAGGTTACGAACATGCGCCGCCCGACTATCGCCTTTGCTTAATTTTAACAACAATGCTACCTAATCAAAATATCTAGCAAGTACTGGGTTACACATATATTATCTTATGTAAGTAGTTTGATGGTTGTTACTTTATCTTCTATATATTCTACCACATAATCAGGTTTGTTAAACTTATCGACGAAGGCTAAGCGAGTTACACTATTATCACTCACTATACTAAGGTGTTCTAAAATACTTTAACTAACTAACTTTAAGCACAACTGCTACTCAATATATGTTTATTGCAACTTTATGAATGATATTAAGGCAAGAATAATACTTATCATTCAGTAATTCCACTTGTTTATCAACTTTTCTGCACCACCAATTTCTACGATCTATCTCCGCCAAATATAGCCTCGAATCCACTTTACAATGCGAATGGTTGTCTTACAACTGATAATACGTGGATGTCATAAATCGTATTCTGTATTTCATTATGGTACTTTTGTAATTTTAACGACTACAATAGAAAGTGCGGTTTTAATAATGTAATATGCATAGCTGATGTGATGCTGTTGTGGTTGCCCTGACAGATGCTGCACATGTTATATTCTTGTTGCCGTTGCATGCTTCAGAAGTTTGGCGTGGGTGAACGAGTGCGTGTTGACACAAATGAAGGAAATGCCGTTCGACTGCAAGAAGACCATGGAGGTTGGAACAACGATATGAAAAAGGTTCGTGCAAACCTATTTGCGATACAATTGCATTATCGTATCGTAGTTAGTAGGATACGTGTAAATGGGAAACAACAGACAATATAATATAACGGTATACTATCTATGTGTAAACACATAACAAACTGTAAAAAAAATCTCCGAAAATGAGCAGTACTTGTAATTCTTACAAGTAGTGTTGACAACAGTACATGCATAGTTAAGGAAATATAACACACATACTACTTTGTGCCTACTAGTAATAATTTAACTTTAAGAGATATTTTTAGTTGAAAGCAATTACATTCAACAACGAGAATAACGCTAATATGGTATGCGTCATGAAATTCAGCGACACACTTGTTAATATCACACGGAATATAGAATACATGAAGACTGCTGTAAAATGTATAACGATTTCATACCATACGTGTGTGTGTTTGCTTATTATTTTACTTTAACATCATGTTTGCTATGGGTTTGCTCAATTTTATACAGTACCTCGGCAAGGTTGGCGTTGTCAAATTCAAACTCGACAACATCGTCAAAGTGCAGTTCACCGACGGCAAAATGTGAGCAGTTGCAATATTCTTATTTTTGAACGAAATAAACATCATACTGGGAGACATATCGTTACTATTGTTTATTACCATGTCACTAAACTGGTGAAAAATACAGTTTCTCAAGGTTACGCGATCTCTAACAATTTTGACGGCTAATGTGCATGTTATATACATACTAATCCGCCTTACATTAGACAAATGTTCAATTATTTAACACACATTTCCTGTTAGCTACATTATCCTTCGTTTTTCGTTTAACCTTAATACACGCACTCCCAGCATTCATATTCTTTGAATGAGTAAGTAGACATAGTATAGACCGACTAGATTTGCATGCTTGCCCGTAAATTGTACACTACAATGCAATATGCCAAGCCGAATTATCGTAAGTTGTCCTTTACAACAAAATAATTATATTTACATTAATCCCATGAATGAATCTAACGACCACACTTGAGTACACATCTACGCACCCCACGACAAATGGTCAAGTGGAACAAGGTAGTCAAACAACGAAACCTTTTTTACAGGGGTCCCATTTTATGAGCCCACACCCTCTCAGTAACACAGTTATTGCGAAATAAATTGTCTTTTCAGCAGCAATAAATCACACTCGCTATTGTGAAAAAAATTAGTAGTTTTCTTTTCGTAATGTATTCGTAATGTAGTTTAAACGAAAATGAGTAAAACGACAAGTACGTAGTAATTTGTGGGGAATTGCATGCATGCGTGCGGATTGGCGTGTCCTGCGAGCGAGTGTACGTTGTTTGTATAAATGAAGGAGAGCCTTTGTCATGAGTGTACAGTTTAAATGTAACACTTCGAAATGTACGTAAGGAAATGCATTTTTAAACACAAAAAAACGTGTGTTGGTGTTATCACTGTTTCAGGTGGTCGTTCAATCCGGCGCTGCTAGAGTCGTGTCACGATGACAGCGACAGTGTCGAGGACACGTCGCAGACATACAAGAGGTGACATTTCATTCTGAATTATGAAGTCGGCAACCAAGCTACGTAATGTGCACGTCAAACATTGCGTTTAGTATACTGCGTTTAGTGTTTTATTGTAATATATATATATATGCATATGAATACATATATGCATATGAATATATATATATATACATATGAACATATATATGTATATGAATATATATATATATATATATATATATATATATATATATATACACACACACATATATATATATATTCATATGCATATATGTATATATATATATATACATATATATATATATATAATCACGTTGTTGAAGAAACAAGCAGCAACGTGATTGTGCATCTCGTTTTTGTTGCAGATACGATATTGTGTCAGTCGAAAAAAATAAAGAAAGGGCTAAACAGCTACAAGAAAATCACGGCGGATGGAACCCAACAATGAGCGCGGTAAGAATTACTTTTACACAGTACATATGATTTCCCGTAACATTTCATTCAACTTGGCGGTTTGAAAACCAGAATTACTCAAATGTTTTGCAACTGATCAGAATGCCGCACAGTGACAAGTGTTCGTATTGACTGGTGCTGTTGCTAAAAATGAATGCAATCTAGTATTCGGTGGGTTTGCAATGTTAAGGTGTAACATTATCTGTACACAAAGTGCATATAAACTCCACGATACGTTATGTTGTTCGTTAATGTTGAGTTAATATGTAATATTTTATGCACGCATTTAAGACGACGTATATTTATATGTGCACAAATGTTTCAATGACCAATGCGAATTGTAATGAGAGATAGGGTTAGGGTTAGTGTATTATCACACACACCTCCACCCCCCACTTACACACACTTGCTCTCTCTCTCTCTCTCTCTCTCTCTCTCTCTCTCTCTCTCTCTCTCTCTCTCTCTCTCTCTCTCTCTCTCTCTCTCTCTCTCTCTCTCTCTCTCTCTCTCTCTCTCTCTCTCTCTCTCTCTCTCTCTCTCTCTCTCTCTCTCTCTCTCTCTCTCTCTCTCTCTCTCTCTCTCTCTCTCTCTCTCTCTCTCTCTCTCTCTCTCTCTCTCTCTCTCTCTCTCTCTCTCACACACACACACACACACACACCCACATACACAAGAATAAACATGCACACACGCACAAGCGAATATCACACATTACCATACACACATTTTATTTGGTAAACGCTTGTGTAAGATTTGAGTCACAACAGCCCACGTACAGGGAACGAATATGCAAACACGTTTACTTCAAGAACATATTGAATTCCGTACAATAGGGCGTTCTACCAAATAACTGCAATATGCAGTGCACGTACAATACGTTCTGACTGTTGTCATTAAGTATATAGTCACACCACTCGCTATTCAATTCTGGTTTACGTTCAGGTGCTCGGACTGAAAGGCATTGTGAACAAAGTAGACGGCGACGGTGACGTTTTGGTGGAATGTATCAACAGCACGAAGTAAGTGCGTGACTGCACACAATGTGTAAAAGGTTAATGAACGTTTAATACAAAAAGAAACAACAGAAGTGCAAAGCTTCACAGCAATGCACCAATTAACATATTATAACTATTTGTTATTCAAGCTTTGTTAAAATGCAGTTTCAGTTGGTAATATTTGCAAAAGTAACGACATCAATAGGACGAACATTTGCTGCAAGGTGGGTTTGAAATAATACCAAAGAAGGTATATGTATAGGCGTGCTATGGTAATATACAGCGGCTCACGCACTCACACATTGACCTGCAGCGTAGATTTACTTAAAGCTACAGAGTCGCAGAAGACACGCGAAGAGTCGTGACGTTTGATCAAAGGCAATGAATATTGTCCATTTACAATGTGCACACTATTTATGTTAATGTATACATCGTTCCTGCTGCGGTAATTAAGACAGTATATCCAGTATACTAACTGACTATAGTAAAACCCCGACAGAATACATAAGTATCCTAAGTCGGTTTCAATATATTAACTATTATAATTTGTTTGAAAACGGGTTCATCAACCATTCAGATCGGTATGGTTTCCTTACAACTTACATGGATATTATCCAGGACTTGTCATGATATGTTAGATATCATTGACCACATATTTATATAACATGCATGAATCCCACGATCAATATGATAAACAAATCAATAAATTTCTTTCAGTGGCATTATAGCGATGTTATATTAAATTTGGATGTAATGTTACACTAAGTGCATTGTCTGTACCAGGTGGTTCTTCAACCCCAAACTGCTGACAATCGTCGATACTTCGGACATGACGTTCCAAGATGGCGACTTCGTGTTGGTGATCGATTCATACCTGAAAGTCAAAGCTCTGCAGGATTCGTCTCACGGAGGATGGAATGAACAAATGCGAGAGGTTCGAATTAGTCGATTCACATAAGTTGTAAAATTATAATGTCTTAACTCGTAAGAAAAAATCACAAATGAACCTCTATTTATATTGTCTTTGACGTCGAAGTAAATTAATTGTGTTTGAATGAGACACTAGCTGGAGGTGTTACTTTCATAATACAGATGAATCTTTCGTACATTGTGTATATATGATATTCTCGGTTCGCAGTTCGGTGCGATGTTAAAAACAAAAACAAAAACGAAGCTATACCTCATTTGTAAAATTGTGTCAACCTTGTCTAAAGTGTTGTGCATTATGCTATTTATTAAATAATGACATTTTGTTTGTAGAATCTCGGTAAAGCCGGGATCGTGTCTGGTGTTCTTTCGAATGGACGTGTCAGAGTTAAGTTGGGCAGTCGCCCGTGGATCTTCAACAAACAGGCTCTGAGACTGATTGCAAAGTCAGGTAAGCCGGAGTTATGTGATGTTGTTGTTATCGCACACTAAAGTGCATATAATCTTTCATTTTTGTTTTGACTTTAAGTGTATCCAAGGCGTTGCCTAGTGTGTGGGAATGATAACAATAAACACTTGTGTCATTAAGCGGATATAGATTAAGATAGCGTACATTATGTGTACAGTAAAAATATGAAACAAAATGTCCGTTCAAAACGGATACGTTTATTGAAATGATAGCTGCTATCATTCACGAATGAACTGTCTTATTGGGTACTATTGCTTTATGTCACAACATTATGGATTTATTTATTGTGGCGGTGTGTTGTCAAAAAAACATCATCTATGCTTTTGCAAAATACAGAAGGAATTACATAGTATGTACTAAGTATTTACTCATGGCCACCAGACAATTTTAACTTTTATTATGCCAGCAGTTTACCAGAATAATCTTGTCGAAGGCGCGTAATTTAAATTTAAATGACGGCGCCATTGTGAGAGAAAGCCTTACGTCGCCATTGCCTACTCTTCCGAGTTCTCCAATCGCCAACCGGAGAATGTTTCACTAGGTTATGCCGCCGAATTTACTTTTTTTGATGTTACTACTAAAACATTACGTCAGCTTGGTGCTCTGTGTGGCATTATAACAGTTGTTACAAATACAAATCTAAATCGAAGAGTATATGAAAAACCAAAATATGGCCATCTTCCGGAAACTGCAATATTTCACCATAATCTCCCAGTATGAAAAATAAATAATAAGTAAACCACAGGCGTGATGTTGTTCAAGTTGCAAATGGTTAGCTTTGTTGCATAGGCCAACACAGTTGCCTTTTGTTTCCCTTCAATACAGCTTCAGTAGAGGGTTGTTGATTGGGTTATTCCAATGTGTGTTACAGAAGAAATGATGCAGGCCGTGCTTCAGAGTGATTAGGAGTCAAGAAAACATGAGGCGTTACATCACCAATGGTCACAGTCGTCGGGGTATTGCAGCGAAATTCATCAAATAACATGTATCGTACATGTGGACATATGGCGGACTATCTTGTCAAAGAAACGCTGATTATTTACGTTTGAAACATCAACGTGTCATCTGCTCGGAAAGCATGATGTTGTAATTGTTTGTTCGCTTATTACTGCATTATTTTACAATGCACTATCCAAGAAGTATCACTAATAACGTGTGACGAGCATGTATTGTAACTGTCGAAAATCACACGGGGATTTTATCAGAAATGCGCAATTCTGAATATGCTCATATCACGCTGCTTGGCGAACTACATAATATATGTGTGATGTGCTTTTCTATTTTCGCAATAATACTTATTGTTTGCCGGTATTTTATCGTCGGTTATTATTTACCATAATTTTTTTTTAAAAATGTGTCATGTCGTTCTAATAAAGAAACAACGTGCGTGCATTGGTCATTTTCGTTTTCTGTTTTATTCACTCCACATAACGTCATCATACATTTTTGTACGCTGCTATACAAATAAAGAATCACAACCTAGAAATAGTAATGTAAATAGCTTGTGGTTATAAAATAAAGGATGCGCCTGTCATTGGTATAAAATGGTAACAGCATATTATGGTCGCCATTTCACACACTGCATTTTAGCTTCGTCAGTATTCACTGTCCGATTAACCAAAATACAACTATCGGAATTAGTAAATATCTTTATTGTGGATCGAAAATAGTACATGTTGGCACGCTCATAATATAATACATTAGCATTTATGCCAATCCATTATTAATAGCTAGTATTCAACATTTCAAAATATAATAATATTATTACATTGTGTTTATATGATTAAACTACATTATCAACGTTCAGTGCACATCCAAATGTATATCAATAACCGATATATCCAGTCCACCAAAAGAGTGATAAAAAAGTACAAGTTGTGTAGTTGTTCTGCAACAACCACTGCAGCAGTGTAAGTGGCACACTTTGTTATAAAGTCCCTTAGTGACCTTCACAACAATGATATGGCAATAGCGAAAACAATGTATCGGTGAATGAAGCCACCTGTGGAAAAAGGAGAATAATCCCAGTTCGACAGTACTGTAGGTTGCACACATTGTCCCAAGCAGAACGTAGTTCACGTCTCATTAGCTATCACACATAAAACATTAAACTCTTTTGGCTTCTTGGGGGTCGTTCGGAATTCCGGCGCAACACTATGAACTTCATGTCATAATCTTGCGCAGCACAGCAGCAACTACGTCTCCTGAAAGAGAACAAACATTTCAATGTTAACAATTCCGTAATTATGATAGCAGATTGTGTTTGTTTGCAAATTGTATATATATATATAAACATACTGATTTAGGTAATCTACGTGACATAGCAACTTCTTAATTACTGTAACTCCAGGGCAGTCCCAATTATTTCCGTAACAATATGGCAAGACAAACAATTCCGCTAATACGGTAGACAAAATATCCAAGTCACGTTGGCTCAGTCGCGTGGGTGACTTTGATGGTTCCTCTGCAACAGGTTTCATTAACTATTAATATACCAGAACCGTCTCCTTCATATAGCTGTTCCGAACATAAAATAAAAAATAATACATTGTTAATGCTTGTAATATGTCGAGGTACTGCGATAATAATTAAAACAGTAGGATATAACCGTGTCGATTTTTTTTTTAAACATACTTCTTCAACAAACGTAATCACTAAAGAAAAACCGCACGAAATAATAATATGGCATATGTACCTTCAGTTGCGACATGTCTGAGAGCTGCGGTGTTCATTGTCCATATGCGCTCTCCAAACTTCACTTTCACACAGTCGACTGTCACCAGTTCCACTACCGTGCCTGCAGAGCCCAGAACCTAAGAAGACATACGGCGTCATTCATTAATTTTCATGCACACATGTATTGATAACCTAATAAACATGTGTACATATGTCTCCAAATATATATTAGCTTTGTAAGATACACAATGAACAAAAATAAATATAAAGCATAACTACAGTGTCTTCACGAATTAGAAATCAGCACATGCAAACAGCAATTTTCATTCGCGACCTTGAACGTTCATGTTTTCCGTATGGAGGTCGGGCATAGGATTCTAAATATACGTTATTCTTTCAATAACATATAGTCAATCTCATTTCCAAAGAACGTGTGCATAATTTCATAACCTGAAACCTGTGTAATTTGCTATTCCCAATTAATGGGGCATGAAAAGACGTAAATTATTTTTCCTTTGCACTACGACATATAACCACCAGAAAATATAATATATCCTTACGTGAATCATGTTGTCGGTCCAATCGCCGTGTTGGTTATCCTGAAGCTGTCGAACGAGGTTGACGTCATCCAACACGAGAACGAGGCTGCCTTTTCTAATGGCGACCGCATACGGGTCGACCAACTTCAGTGAGTCAGGATTGAGCGTCCACCTAAAACGGTGGATCAGACGGAGACGATGGCAAACTGCATTCCATACAACATGCAGTACTGGTCATACGCTAAAGGGCACGTTTTTTAATAGTGTAATTGGCCATTGTGGCGCGCAATGCAATATGTAGAATCCACCATATTGTGTTCATTTAGTGGTCCACGTTAACTTTCGTATGTTGCTAAGGTGTGTGGGCAAAGCATAGCGGTTTAAATATGTTTTGTAATTTTCTCTTTTGAACAGGAGTCCATTAACGGTTGGTTATAATTGTATATTTGTCGTACAGTTTAAACAATGTAGACGTGTTGTCACCATTGCGTTTACAAATAACGGATTGCCAGTCAGACAAAAACGCGGATATGCGACATAAATAGGAATTGGCTGTGTCACGAAGGTGACTGCAGAAGAAGGTGACTGCTGAAGAAGGTGACTGCTGAAGAAGGTGACTGCTGAAGAAGGTGACTGCTGAAGAAGGTGACTGCTGAAGAAGTGTAAGCATCCCCAAAGCAACGTTTTTAACGGAATCTTCTCCACTTGAGTACAGGAAACACAAAATCAGTTGGAGCAGACATTTATTCTATGTTACTCGTGAAAACCAAACGAACTGTGTAATAAATGCATTAAGTATTAAAAACGACAGCAAAATACAAGTGACACTGATATTGAGTTGTGCAGCTTTACGATCCGTTACCGCCTAGCGTCCCCGTCATATACATTGTGATGTATTGTTGGCTACTGTACACGCATACTTGTCTTGGTTAATGAACTCGACGAAGACATCTCCATCAGGGTCCACCTTGTGCACGATTCCCTTCAAACCAGTACACTGTAATAAAAAAAGTCACACCCTGCAATAAAACATTGATGGTGACGTGTTCAGTACTATACAAAGTGTACGTCGTGCGTAGATATATTGCTAATACTACAGTGTGTTGATATATAATATGCAAGATTCCAACACAAGGTGAAGCTGCTATAAGGAGTGCATCACGTCAAGATGTTAAGTTAACGGCATAGAAGAATTAATTACTAATTGCATACATGTGCATGCAATCAGTACCACCATCACAGCAATTGAAAAAGAAAAAATGTAAGAAGAAGCACACACGTCCTTACCTTGGCCATTTCGCTGACCCATTCTCCGTGTCCCTTCTGCAGCAGCTTCATCTTATCTCCATCCTCGGATGCGACGACGATGTCTAATCTAGAGGAATGATCAAAGTTGGAATACACACACACACACACACACACACACACACACACACACACACACACACACACACACACACACACACACACACACACACACACACACACACACACACACACACACACACACACACACACACACACACACACACACACACACACACACACACACACACACACACACACACACACACACACACACACACACACACACACACACACACACACACACACACACACACACACACACACACACACACACACACACACACACACACACACACACACACACACACACACACACACACACACACACACACACACACACACACACACACACACACACACACACACACACACACACACACACACACACATACACACACACATACATACACACACACACACACACACACGCACACATACACACACACACATACGCACACACACACGCACACACACACACACACACATACAATCTGATAAATAAATCATTCCCCTGAGCGCTACGTCTTTTTATGAATGTTAGTATTATTGTTGTTTTCATTACTACTGTGTAATGATACGTTAACGCCTACAACAATTATATTACAATAGTCGGTCGTACGTTAATATTTCACATTTAAATATACGCTGACTCAATACGATATCCACGCGCTTTTGAAAAAAAGAACATTACACAGATAATAACTGCTGTACATTAGCACGCAATTAAGCGATAAACAACCTTTTGAAGCGACTACTTCTGGGAGTAGATGCGGCAGAGAATTCGTCTGAGTTGTCGTCCACTTTGTGAAGCGTCGCTTTGTTATATGCCCATCTGCAGAGATAAAGCAAAATACTCATATTTTCAGCACTTTTCCACGTAGTTTGTGGTTAGTTTTTTTTTCCTGAGAGGCGACATTTACAATAAGTTGTATGTTTCGCATAGTGATTTAACAAAATGCCACTGTCGTTCATTGCAGCGTGTACATCAATTGTATTATATTGCATGAGCCGTCTTTAAGGAGTCTCGATTCTTTGACAATCTTGCTTCATGACCTTCATGACCCTGCATGCATAATACTATTTTGTGTGCCATTTCTTCTTTGTAATGGTGATAATATGTTCATGATCTCATTATTCTTTCAACAATTTCTATTGACGTTGTTGGTATGGTATCCACACTCTGTCTATATGCGTGTGTCGCTTTGCCAACTCACGAGTTGTTTTACCAATGTATAACTATCAGCTCCACATGGGAGAACTTTTTCCGCTGTTGTCTGGAGTAATTTAATATTACTCTTTCGAAGTCATTCACATTTCCAGATAACAGTAAAATTTTTTTATCCTAACCAAAACGTTTCTGATATTGACGTATTTGTCAGTGGAAGTCACCAAGGATCATGAACATGTTGCTTGTTCTTGTAAAATAGCATATCTTGTTTTACGTGGGAGGTCATTTTGTAATTGAAGCTTATGGACAATCGATCTGCATTAATTACGCAATTAAATTTACTTTACTCATTTATTTATGTTCTATAAAAATATAACGCTATTGAAACATGAAACATTGCCATTTGTGTACAAATGTACTACAGTAATGTAAGTGCACGTTAGCTGTTCATGTTAAATCATTATTATTATATTAAATACATTGTTTATATCGAGCCCCACTTTTGGTTGCAATTTAAATCCAGCGGGTATTTCTAAGAATTACCAGATGTGATTTTATGTTATTGAATAAACTTAGTCATTAGTTTCATTATCACTCACCTTTGTGTGTCCATAAACTGCACAACGAATACCTCGTCGCTCAATTTCATTTTAAGTATGCCCACTTCGCCAAGTTTCTACAACACGAGTGTTCATTCACATCCAGTTCATGAAGGTATAAACATACGCATAAAAACTTACACACTTACACACACGCAGACTATATTTGACATTTTTGAGTTACCATTTTACGAGTTGCCATGTTTATTCACTGTGAAATGGCACAAGAAAAAAGATAATTGTATACGATCAATCATGCATGATCATCATTATGACGAACATTAGTTTCATTTGTATTGACCTTCTTCATTCCGTCAATCCATCCGCCGTGTCCTTCCTGCATTAGTTTCGCTGTCGTTTCATCCGACTCGATTCTGACCACGTCTCCGACTTCAAGTTCCTATTAAAAAAACGACATTACTAATATTACAAGCTGCATTATTAACGATAATTGATATAAAACCATAACGGGAGTATTACGTAGAGGGGATGCAGCAATGTTAGTTAAAAAAAATGCTCCAGAGATGTTCGTGTTTGGAATCTGTTTGATATCAATTATATGGGATAAAACGTTACTCTCGTCGGTATGTTTACTTGTTTAGCAGCATCTAAAGCAACCGATTGTGGTTTTGACAAATCAAATATTATGCTTGCCTGGAAATAGGTAAGAGGCATACACAACAGTAAAGGACATGGGAAATAAGACATTGTTACATACATCTGCGTCATCGTTGTCGTCGTCATCATCATTGTCGTTATCGTCGTCGTCACCATCATCTTCATCATCATCATCGCTGTCCTCAACACCCAGGGCATGTGCGACAAAGGCCTCAAGTGCCATTCCCGCTATCAACGCCCGCAGGGCTTCATCAGCGTCCGCCGACTCTTCCTTGCTCGATATTTCGCTTTGGTTTCCATCCGTTGCCTTCAAATACAATTTCACACTATTCTTTTATGTAGCCTTCCAAGTTACATATTCCAGTTACAACAGTATTGTCTTGGAGTTATTGTAACCACCAAATGGGTTAAATAAAACTGTAGTCAAAACAACACTCGGGATGATGACATTTTCGCCATTAGTATTTGAAAGAAAACAATGTTTAAGGTAGTTGATACATTTGTTGGTAGATGCATGAGAACTAATTTGACATTACACCATCTGTTATAACTAGACACAGCTAAACTCGTATTCTTTTGGCGGGTGCCTTCAAACAAATACAATTTAAAACAGTTTTTGCTAATAAAAATGACTCATGGTTTTTCATATTATAAAAAATCCACGATTACATCTTGTATCAAGTAGTCTGAACTGTGACGACATTGGAAACTATAATAAAAACAATGTTGAAAAAACACATCTGACAGCGACAATAGATAAAAACATTAAACATCGGTATGCTTAGCGTGTCCACACCTTGTAGCAACTCAAACACACACACACACACACACACACACACACACACACACACACACACACACACACACACACACACACACACACACACACACACACACACACACACACACACACACACACACACACACACACACACACACACACACACACACACACACACACACACACACACACACACACACACACACACACACACACACACACACACACACACACACACACACACACACACACACACACACACACACACACACACACACACACACACACACACACACACACACAAACACACACACACACACACACAGAGCTCTTTTACTTAAACATATTTAATAAAATTAAAATAACTCGATTGGACAAAACAGGACAGACATTCACCAAACGCATTTTACTACACTTCCAATACCCACCTGGATTCGGTTTTAGGAATTTTTATTTAATCTACTTTCAACCAACATTTCCAAATGCCCAAGTAATTGATTTAGGAAAATATGTTCCAAATTCACTGCGAACCAGTCTTTGACAATGTTTTTGTAAGATGGCATGCAAATAGTAAAATATGGTATAATTATACAACATGGTGGAGTTTCGTGTTACTATTGTTGCAAATCATCGTATGAACGCTGTGATAGCACTCACCAACTAGCACACTTCTGTGTATGTTCGTGCTTGTGGGTGTGCTTGTGCGTTTGTGTTGAATGTGTGCGTGTATGTGTGTGCGTGTGCGTGTGCGTGTGCGTGTGCGTGTGTGTGTGTGCGTGTGTGTGTTTCAGAGAGAGATAGAGAGAGAGAGAGAGAGAGAGAGAGAGAGAGAGAGAGAGAGAGAGAGAGAGAGAGAGAGAGAGAGAGAGAGAGAGAGAGAGAGAGAGAGAGAGAGAGAGAGAGAGAGAGAGAGAGAGAGAGAGAGAGAGAGAGAGAGAGAGAGAGAGAGAGAGAGAGAGAGAGAGAGAGAGAGAGAGAGAGAGAGAGAGAGAGAGAGAGAGAGAGAGAGAGAAGGTTGTTAGCTGAACTGCGTGCTAATGTACAGCAGTTATTATCTGTGTAATGTTCTTTTTTTCAAAAGCGCGTGGATATCGTATTGAGTCAGCGTATATTTAAATGTGAAATACTAACGTACGACCGACTATTGTAATATAATTGTTGTAGGCGTTAACGTATCATTACACAGTAGTAATGAAAACAACAATAATACTAACATTCATAAAAAGACGTAGCGCTCAGGGGAATGATTTATTTATCAGATTGTATGTGTGTGTGTGTGTGTGTGTGTGTGTGTATGTGTGCGTGTGTGTGTGTATGTGTGTGTGTGAGTGTGTGTGTGTAGGTGTGAGTATGCGTGCGTGCGTGAGTTTGTGTGTGTATGTGTAGGTGTGATTGTGTACGCGTGCGTGATTGCATGTGTGTATGTGTGTATGTGACTGTACTTACGTCTAAGTGGGGTTTATCTAACCAGTATGACATTCTGTACTGTACTCTCTTGTACTATGTACTCTGTTTTTGCAAGGATTACCTGGCATTACAATGCAGATTGAGAGAATAGATCTCTGTCAGTATTAACTTAACTTACTAAACACATCGGTATTCCCAAATTTTCTGTTTTGTTTGGTTTACTATGAACCTATGACAGTCATTTTATTTTGTCAGACACATCGTACGATAACTTGGAAGATTATTATGATGTGTCCTTGTTTTGTGCGGATACATCGAAAATAATCAATAATAATTATTATAACGTGCTCTCTGGTAGATAGTGCATGTGTAAATGAATCTTAGGAATTTTAGGTATGACTGTGACTTCATAATAATCTCTTGCAATGTATATGTGTTTAATTGAATAATTATAATCTGGGATAGAATGCTTAACACTTTATAATGTTTACCATTTTATAATATATTTATTCTGACCCCATGCATTAGCTTGATTTTTTTTATAGTACTACTAGCATAATATACATTCTCCTCTTGTGGTTTACTTGTTTATTGTGATATGAATATTATGTGATAACTTCGCTAATAGAACTTATCTTAACCTTGTATACATGCGTATGTAAGGCAAACTTCTTATTCTATGTTTTTACTCATTATATGAACAAGCCTAAAGGACATTTTCTTTAACCAAACAGATAATAAAGTTATTGTATTGTATTGTATTATAACCGGTTAAAAAACAAAGTGCATTATGGATATTGCTTGTCCTTTTTCGAGTTAATACGGATATAATCATAACATAAGACCTGTACCTAATACAATATATTTTCATGAGAAATTGTCAGATCAGTAGAGTAGGAAACCCAATTCAGTGCATATTGTGGTTCGACTTCCGCAAATTAATTCACTCTACCCGATGCGCGGAGGTATCCCGCTTCTTCGGTTGTTTCTCTTCCGTGTGCCTGCGTTTGGCTGTCTTAGGTCTCACAGTCTTCCTATAAGCCGCAGTTGCCGATAGGTCTCCTTTTTCTACGGAAATAAATCCACCGGATTACATATATCCTGAACACAATCTAGTACCGCTGGATTGATACTGCCGTGGCATTAGCATATGTGGTGATCATAATTTAATTAATCATAAATTCGCTCTCTTTATGGTGTCGTTTTTATTTGTTACCATAAAATGACGGTATTGCACCGGTCATGTTTAATAAATTATTAAATAATCGCCTGCATTTTTAAAATTTAATTTGCATGTGCTATGCGACGTTTTAGTTCTACGGTCGTAGAAAATAGGTATATTACAGAGAAACTCTTAAGACATAATTGGCAATCATTGTATACAATCGTAGTCAATATACCATAAAACCTGAGTTGGTCATGTGACCGTTGCATGCTGACTATAATTGCATTGGATTATATATTTTTTGTCACGTTTGTCACATTTCTTCCATGTTTCGTTTTGTGTTACATAATATTATTGTTGGAATTCCCTTTCGTACCAGCAACGGAATGGAGAGCGTTGACGACCTCATGAACCGAAATTCTCTGGGTATGTTCTTTCACAACCATCTCATTGATGATTGTTTTGACCGCCTTCAGATTCTTGTTGTCCGAAGACTCGACGCTGACGACGACCGGTTGCCTTCCTCCTTGGTTACTGGCCATAATCATCTGGATGCCAACAGGAACTATGTTGGGACTTCCTTCTAAAATATGAATAGCCTACATCACGTCATATATCAACCATATAACACATGCTACCAAGCTACCATAATAGTTATTGCGGATGACTGTGGTGAATGTATGACATGTAATATAGGCCGGACATCGCACAATGAACATAACAACGTTTCAGCTGTCCATTTTTGTGGTGGCATGTCGTCAGGTTTGTTACATATCATCCGGTCACATGTTATCCATATGTGTCGAGAAAAGATACGTAAACTTAAATCCGGATAGATTGTCAATTATTAAAACGATATGCATTTGTTGAGCTTATTTCAAAATATACATACATGAACAATTTCGCAAGTCTTCCAACGTAAGCTAAAACTGCTTAGCGGCTACGTGCGTTCGGAATTTAGACCTTACCGTAATGCAAAAATATATACCAACATTAATATATATATATATATATATATACAATAACCAGAACCTAATTGAGGCATGAGGATCTCCTGCCCGTCTTCGTGGAGGATCAAGCCCAGGAACACTAAACCGAGGGCGAAGACGTCGACACTGGAGCTATATGGCTTCTGTTCGTAGATCTCCGGAGCCATGAAAGCCGGCGTGCCGACTTTGCTCTTCATCTGAACTGATTGCGACAAGTGACTGTCCGTGGCCAGTCCGAAATCGGTCAGCTTTACCACGAGGTTATCACCCACACGACTGGAGAGCGGATAACATCACATTAAGCATGGCTGTCATTGCGGATCACAATAACTGGGAGTAGGGAATATACAATTTGACTATTGATCAACGAAGTTAATCTATTGAGTAATAATTAATAGTGTGATGAAAACTAGATCAATAAAAAATTATAACGTAGATTTGTTTGCATTAAACATGATTGTAGATAGTTAATTGCATGTAAAATGTTGAACATAAACGGTGGCTATAAAACGAGCGCAGACTTACAGAATAGACACGGGTATATATAATAAAAAATACAAACAAAAACAATAGTACGAAATGACACTTGAATGCAATCTCTATGTACAACGCCACTAAGGCGACGACTGACAACAACAACAATAATGAAAACAGAATATACAAATGTACTTAATTTTAATAATAATAAATTAATAATAATATATATATATAATAATAACAACATATATTAGTAGTGCCATTTTCGATACATGTTTTTTATTTCCCAATATTTGAAGAACATCTTTCATTATATACCTACGTTAGCATGATGTTTGCCGGCTTAACGTCGCGATGGGCCATGGGAATGTCTGAGCTGTGCATGTGTGCAATTCCCTGCGCACACTGCAGCATGATTTTATATTGAGTCATTTCGACCGGGTTGTATCTAAACAGGAATATGCCGAATGAGTTACACATAACGATATGTATACATACAATTTACTCATCTCAATAAATAGAAATACGTATGCATTATAATAATAACGCACATTTATTTAGAAGGACTGCAACCACAACATAACATTATGTAGATAATTAATATGTGAAATTTATTTGGGAAAAGCATAACAATAAAACTCATACAGGCGCAGTGAATGTGAATAAGCACCTTATTGGTTCAATATGGTCAAAGTAAATATTTCTTTACGACATCAAATAGGCATCTAAAAGAGTCTCCTCTTTTGTGTGGTAATATAATGCCGTCTTAAGCAAGACTCACCTAAATGCAAATTCATCAAGATTACCGTCCGTGCAGTACTCGAGCACGAGCCAGAAAGCATTGTTCTTGAAATGGTAGTCGATCAAATTCACAAGGTTCGGATGTGCCGTTAGCTTATCGTATTTTTTGATCTCGTGAAGTGCCTTTTCGCCGCGTTCGTCGGAAAGGATTTCCAACTTCTTCACAGCGACCTGTTCTCCTGACTTGATGGCCTGCCCGCTGAACACAACTCCAAAACTACCGTGACCGAGTTGGTTGCCGAGGTCAACCACGTGTGACCCCAGTTGGAATCCATCAACAATCTGCAATGGAAGAACGCAAACTTGTTGTAAGTAGAGTTACCACGAAATTATGACAACATATGACGTAACACGTTGATTACAGTATAAACCTTTGCCATACGGGTGATGTTAGCAAACAGTTATTTCTGAAGAAAAAAAGAAATGTTTAATGCATGACGGCAGCAAAACATAATAAACAATAAACAGTCTGCATACCTTTTCTGCACTGGCACTTGTTGTCGATTTTGATATGATTGTCCCCATTTCAGCTATTGTCTGGCAGCGAAGAAGCGCGGTTAATTGGACACAAGTCGGAGGCTGTCGATAGATTTTCAGTACTGAAAGCTGTGCGATATAATACAGAAGAAGTGTCGAATAGTATACTCGACGTGATCAAATCCACAAAGTGACACGAGAGTGAATAAATTGGACTAATTTTAGCATGATTGTCTACCTGTTAAACATAACAAAGTACTGAGCATTAACTATGGACTGGTTAGCTGATTCTGGAATCAGATTAAGAGAAACGCCCATTAAAAAATATAGTATCAGTATTGGTGAAGATACACGGGAATGACAAGAGCAGCTATTTCGCTAAGCATGGTACATTTTATCGTATGCTACGTTTCACTAAGCTAAACAGTTAACACGGTTCAAGAAATGAATACTTCAAAAGTATACGCTATCCCATTGGCCTTCTCAAGTATGCAATAGTTTGCTGCCACTCCCAGCAAAGTTCGATGTGACGCCAGCGTTTATACTGACGCTCAGCGTGGCACACAAACACACACACACACACACACACACACACACACACACACACACACACACACACACACACACACACACACACACACACACACACACACACACACACACACACACACACACACACACACACACACACACACACACACACACACACACACACACACACACACACACACACACACACACACACACACACACACACACACACACACACACACACACACACACACACACACACACACACACAGACACAGACACGAACACAAAAACAAACGTACACACACCATATACACCATATACACACACCATATACACACACCATATACACCTACACATACACCCCCCACACACGCACACACACACACACGCACACACGCACACACACACACACACACACACACACACACACACACACACACACACACACACACACACACACACACACACACATTAATTTCATTGATCGCTATGCAAAATATGGTTATATTTTAGATAGTTGGTTCTCTGATAAACATCGTACTGTATAGCTATTAATAACAAAGTACAAGACTGACCCAGTAGCTTGAGGGAGAGTAGTTACGTCCATACCTACAGTCAATGAACAGACAATCCTGGCTACAAGCCGCGGTGTTGGACAGCGATATTTCGAGCAGCAGCGGACAATCGCGTGTTGGCGAAGCAATGCATCGGAGCTCCAAAACACAAATAACACTCACCGCTGAACTGCCGAACAAATGTATAATATACTTTCGAATCAATTGTTGTTCAAATGTTCCTCTGTAACGTCTTCGCAGCTACTGCGTGACTCTATGATTAACGTCAACTTAAGTAAAATATGTGCTGAAGTTATATCGTTTCGTTTTATTTGATAAATCAATAAACCGTCAACACGTTCAATGGCAACATGGCTGTTGTTTAGTGTTTGTTGTGGTGCATGTTTGTGCCAACTGGCATTAATCCAGTACTGGCAAAGTCTCGGACGTTTCCCAAAAGTCACTGGCACTCCTGGCTATTTGTGTTCTAAAGCATTTATGTTCAAAGGCGCTGTGGATTGCATGTACTGAATGCTGAAATACAGATATGGCACGCTCGCCCATGCACACTTAACGAAACGACAGCGTAGTATGTAATTAATTTACTGCGCGTATTATATCTGCTTCAATGGGTCACTTAGCACCGTTATCTGACCATGCATTTATTATTAATTTGTTTGTGTAGTCAGACTTTGGCCTAGAAATACTGTGTTTAATATAATGAATACGAAGTATTATTGGGCACAACTTCCTCTTACAAAAACGTCATCAAAATAGAACTCCTATTATGGGTTGGCATGGCAGAATCACATCCAGGTCCAACCTGGGTGCCGGTCTTTGACCGGTAGCTTAGTGTTCTGCCCCTCACCGTTGGACAGGGTTCCTAGCGATGTTGCGTTGCGCGAGTTTGGAATTCCAGTATGTCGGATAATAATCAAGACTTCGAGTTAGAGGGAGCTGCTGCTTCCCCAAGCACAACAGTGTGAATAGTAGATGGGGTTGGCTTTACAGCCGGTGTCAATCCCAGTAGGAATGGTGATGAGCTGCTTAGATGTCTTGCCTCATATATCTATACCTGTGCTTGTGCAGATGTGAATACGTAAGACATGGAACAAAACATGAAGTATTGTACATAACTCTGCTTATACTATCCTCAGCCGTAATTAGTTACTAATGGAAGATCTCTACCAATACGTATTCGTTGCAGCATCTCACCGTAACCAAGTATACATACTCCTAGTACTGCCGTCTCAATTGCTTACAACCATTGTGTCATAATCTGTACATCTATAATTCCGTGAATAAACATCGCCTTCATTTTTCAATTATAATTGATATATATAGTTGTTTTACTTGTTGTTTCTAGTTGTTCGTGATTTTGATCCAGCTGCTATAGTCGAGCGCCTGTCAACTCGTATTCATTGCGCCCGCAGGAGCTACTTAATTTAATGTCGTCTGTGTCAAACGGTGCAGTAACGCGACGTGTTAAGCGAATTATCATTCATTGTGATGCATTACCAAGTCAGCATTTCATTGAATTAGGGTAAAGCGTTTCGTAATCACGTGGCGGCTCTTTTCATGTTTCTTCTTATTATTATTAGTGTTACAATAATACTAATACTACTAATAATAATACTGCCATATTTAGACCGAGAGCCCAGAGCTTTTATTTATGTAAAAAGGGCCAAAGTGTTTGACCCCATGTATAGGAGGAACCGTCCCCCGATATCACAAAGATGAGTAGCTGCCGGGTCTTGGGTGGTGGAATGTCCCCTAAATCACTCCCTGAAGTGGACATAAACTAACCTATATTTATGTGAACAGCGTGAAGGTTAAAACAGTTTCAACAGTTTCCCTGGTGTTTCCCGAGTACGGTGTGACCAATGCCAGCAACCTTAAGTGGTGGAATCCCCCTGACAGCAACCCCCGAAGATTGACAAAACTGTATTTATTCGCGCAAACACCTAGCGGATTTCGTAGTCCGGTAGATGGCGCCAATCGATATGCGACGAGATTTAACAATATTTCAACCCAGAGAATTATCTCTAGCTGGCAGATGGACAAGGAAATCCTTTGGCTTATCGATAATCCAACCCTACAGAGCTTTCATCAGAATGAGTGGTGGGGAGTGAGAAGGAGCCACTGGCCAAGATCCGTAAAATCAACTGTACATCTCTCCCCCTTGCTTGTTGCAAACTCTTACCAACCACATCTTGAGAGCACATTTTGTTGCACGGATGTGGAAGAGGGCCGACCAGCCTGACCCGACTTGCAAGATGTGGATGGGCAGAGAAGTCAGGCAGGTTGGAGCTGGAGTGGTTCCAAGGGAGTGCACTGCTGGAATCTTTGTCAGCAACTCCCGTTAATGCCGAGGACGTCGTCGGAGCTATGGACGGTGAATATTCGGACGTCAGGACAGACGATGATAGTGACGAGAGCGACGAAGTTATATAAACACTACTCCTATATATGTTGCGTCTGTACTGATGATAGACCTTTTTCAAAATGAATGCATGCGTCGTCACTTTAATCTAAAACGAGGCTAACCTAGCATCTCCTTTCGCGTATTTAGCAACTGTATGTGAGCAACATGGTTTAGTGTTGTATTCCCTGTTGCTTCTCCGATTCTAGGAAAACAAACACTCTGTAATTCCGTTATTCCAAAAAAGGGTATTGATCTTCAAAATGTGTGGTTTAAAATATTAAAAGAGATCCCGGTACAAACTTCCAGATATGTGTCTTGTAGTATCATTGTTTAGTATCGTTGCGTGCCATAAGTTCCTACATCGTCCAATTCAGTGTCCCTTTAGTATTACTTCGTATTTTATGTTCGGTTTGACTGCTCCGGTGAACATTTATGTTGAACTTGCAGCTTAATTTGTTATGTTGCAACTGTATTGTTAGCATAGCTGTTTTACAATGGCACCATCTACCGGACTACGAAATCCGCTAGGTGTTTGCGCGAATAAATAGTTTCGTCAATCTTTGGTGGTTGCTGTCAGGGGAATTTCAACACTTAAAGTTGCTGGCATTAGTCATTCCGTATTCGGGGAACACCAGGGAAACTTTTGAAACTGTTTTTAGCCTTGGCGTTGTTCACATAAATAAAGGTACTTGTTTGGCCACTTCAGGGGGTGATTTAGGGGGCATTCCACCACCCAAGACCCGGCAGCAACTCATTTTTGTGATGTCAGGGGATGGTTACTCCAACATATGGGGGTCAAACACTTTGGCCCTTTTTACATATGTAAAAGTGCTGGGCTCCCGCCCTATTGATGCAATGACACGTATTTATCACCTGTCCAACCTTATCGTTGCCTCAGTGCTGTTGCAATTGGCTTGTATAATACTGCTGACACCTGGCAAATACGGTAGCTATAATATGATAATAGATGCACATAGAGTCCCATTATAGACAGGGTAGCAACTATTAATAATTGGACGCAATTTTGTTTCCATCGACTTCAATGCGCATATGCGTAGAATATCAAATTACTAGAAAATCTCACAAGTGATACTATCATGTTCCTTTTGTATTACGCATATCTTGTTGCATGTTTGTAAACTTAGTTTTAATGACAATGTTAACTAATAGAAACTTTCGGAAGCCGAGAAAATGTTAAATAGTAAAACTGTATTTTTGTCAGCACCACAAATCCACCTGCTTTTTCTATAAGCAGTATAACTATGATTCTCTGCATAACGATGATGTGGATACGCTACACAACATTTTTTTGTAAAATAATAGGTATCTAGAGATCATTAGTAATTATTGTAATTTTACTGCCATACAAATATAACAAAATACAACGTCGCATGAGTGTTATAGCAAGAGACATATCTCAGCTAGATGCAACATGTCTTAATTTGTACTGGTAGTGCAATTTCTTCTGCCCATCGTTTAGATTGGATATTATTGAGTAAAACATTGAATTTATTTCTGTCATCTACCCCCCTTTACCATGGAAACAAACAAACTGTCCACACTTTGAATGAAAGCTAAAAATGCCGAGGTTTTTTGAAAGATCCAAATATATTATATAAGCAAATTTCTAAATTCACAAATGTATAAATTCGACTCACTTCGACGTTTCGACCGCCTTCAGCGTCCTTCTTCAGGAACTGATCTTCCTCTAATCGCCAGATGGCGTGGCGAGCAGGTTGTCCCATACGTGACTCAATCGGTAGCTCCCCTCAACTCTGTTCATTGTAGGTGTAGTCTTTCTGATCCAGATGGCCTCCTTGATCCACCGCGCACCTCTGTCTGTATCTCTATTGCACCCTCCCAGTCTATGACACAGTTTTGTCTGTCCGCATGGTCAGTTATAGCCGACTTGTGTTCAATGTCGAATCTGTCCTTTTACCTCGAGTGAAACGTCTGGTTGTCACGGTTTCGACTTCTTTCATTTGTTCTTCTAGCCTCGTGCCAAGTGTTCTTTCCGTTTCCCCAATGTATGTCTTGTTGCAGATCTTACATGGGATTTAGTATACACAGTCGGTCTTCTTTCTGTCTTCCACTTTGTCTTTTGGGTGTACTAATATTTTTCTGAGATTTCGGTATGGTCTGACAGTGGACGCTACATCATGGTGTTCAGTATGCGTTGTACCGGTTCTGTCACTCCTTGGACATATGATAAAGTAATCATGTCTACGGACGTGTCTCTGTTATTCCTGTCCTTGATCTTTCTCCTCTGGTTTTGTTGTTGGTCCTTCATTTTCTTTGTGGTCCAACTTGGGTACCCACACTGATGTTGCGCCTTCTTGATGTACTCCTCCTCCTTCTGTCTGTTCTCTGGCTCCGCTACGATGTTATTGTATCTGTCTAGCAATGTTTTGATGACACTGATTTTCTGATGTAGCGGATGGTGTGAAATAAATTCAGATACTGGTCGGTGTGGGTCTTCTTCCGATACACTAGGAGTTTGACCGTTCCATCCTCTTTCCGTACCAGTACTGTGTCAGTGTGTCTAGGAACGGCAGTGACCTCCTCATTATCTTCTTCAAACGTGAACTTCATGTTGCCTGTTGCACCAATGGTGTTGATGTGATCTGTCAGACACCCCTTCCTCACAATTTCCATTACGTCATCTACGTATCGCTTCCATAGTCTGGGCTGACATGTTACTGAAGCTGTCGCGATGTCATGTTTTTCCAGTCATTCCATGAATAGGTTGACTATTACCGGTGTCACCGGGCTTCGCATCGCTGTGCCAAACTTCTGTTGGTAAATTGTGCCCCTGAAGCTGATGTATGTTGTTGTTACAACAAACTTCAACAGCTCCATAATGTCTTCCACGTGTAGATTTGTCGTTAGTTTCAGTGTCGAGTCCTCCTCTAGTCGTTTTCTGATGACATGCAATGTCTCATCAATCGGGGTGTTGGTAAAGAAATACATAACATCATGTGACAAGAACATTTCATCTTATTATCACACATGCCATTTCATTAGCTCAGTGCTAGGAGTTCTTGATGTTGGTCAAAACGTCGAAGTGAGTTGAATTTATATAGTTGTGAATTAATAAATTTGCTTGTAAGAATTACACTAGGTACACATCTTAAGTTATTAATTATTAAAATAATGCCCGTTGACAGTCACTAAAAATAACACATCCAACGCCGTTTTTCATGTAACACATTGTTCAGGTAATGGCACTATTGAGTGGAGGTATTCATCTTCATCTTTCTACCAGTTCGGCTGTTTTCAACGTGCCGTAAACCTTTATTTTGTAAGAATTACACTAGGTACACATCTGAAGTTATTGATTATTAAAATAATGCCCGTTGACAGTCACTAAAAATAACACCTCCAACGTCGTTTTTCATGTAACACATTGTTCAGGTAATGGCACTATTGAGTGAAGGTATTCATCTTCCTCTTTCCACCAGTTCGGCTATTTTCAACCTGTTGGTGTTCAAAATGTACATACAAATAAGCTTATCAATTTTTTTTATAGGAAACCTAGCCTAAATATGAGTTAACTATAATTGAAATGGAAAAGAATGCAAGAGATCTTTGTTATGCTGATTCTGGCCAACTTTTCAGCAGCTTCTACGTCATAATGCATTAGTCGCATACAGTGCACTCCAGATAAATCAGACATGTTGATTTTCATTTGATTTTATCTTTGTGTCAGTCCTCGTCCTATATGGTCGTAATACCTAGGTCCTGATAATTGGACCTTCTGATAACTGTCCAATTATCAGAAGTTCCACATATCAGTGTTATCATGGGTCCCTGGAAGTTCGACTTATCTAAAGTGCACCGTACAGTATATTGTTCTTTTAATCCTGTTCTAATAATGAATGTCTTCTTATTGGCCATTTTCAAGAAACCTATGCAGCAACGGTAAAGTAACATGCCCAGTTTAAATGTTTAATTTGTAAATTTTTATATAGTACCATTAATGTCAAATGTACTACGCACATGAAGCAGTAAGGCTTGATTTGAAGACAGAACTGTAAGTAGAATTGTTTTTAATATCTTCATGTTAAAACTTTTGTATACTGATGTGCAGATCTGATAGTTCCAAATTCGTTCATAGCGAAATTCCGTGGCAAAAGGGTATTGTGTACTTTTACCAAACCTGAATTTCCTGAAACTTTTATATCGAATGATTATAATAACATGCCAACCAGGTTTGTTAACAAATGTAGTTGCCAGGGCAACAAAAACGTTCACCGATGCATTCATACAAAAGGAAAACTGACTTGCATAATGCGTAAAATTAGCCAGCCTAGGAGTCGGACACGTAATGAAAAAAAAATAGGCACAACCGGGCGTAGGTCGTAACCGTAGGGTAGGCGTAGTTTCACATTTGAATTTTTCACAAATCACCTCTCGAAAATTGCTGTATCAATTTAGATTTTTATTTTACATTTCAGTTTGCCGTAGCAACAGCTATTTGATAAAAATAAAAAACAAAATAAATCAGCCATGTGAACTTTCCATTGTCACCCATTTTATTATTATTACCTGACACAGGAACGAAGGCGCGTCAGTCTCCATTCTGTTCGCCTGACTTTGCTCACCTTATCACTAATATGTTGTACTACAAATAGGTGTCGGAGCGGGAGGAGCGCGGGGTATAAAACTACCGATATTTAGAATGGAGGGCTTAGCCCCTCCCGATATTTGGGCATTTCTATAATTCGGGTACATTTTGAATATTCATTTTCCACAAATCCGGTTTTTAAATAATCGCTGTGTTTTTTACTAATTGTTTAGCGTGGCGCTTACTGTTGCCATCGCTGCAAGTTGGACAGTTCAACCATTGTAACTTTTACCCAAAAAAAATACTGGGCTACCCGTCTCCTCAATAAATGTCCACTCTGTTACTTCCATTCTAATGTAATTTTTTGTTTTTTTTGTAGATACATTTAGGCGCAAATCCCAGTTATATTTGCTTCTAAGTTGTTTTAGCTAGCCCAAAATGAAATACTTTCTTACATTGACCAGCAGAAATCTTGTTATTGCATTGGTCGTGGGAGTCACCTTATAAAATTGTATAATATTGCATTGCTTTACTGCTTATAGCATTTGCATTTGTGGCTAGCATTCATCATAAACGCTTGTATGTGTTAAGAATAAAGAACGCTATTCATCTACGGTCGTAAGATGTGCACTTTTACACTTGCTGTGTTTATATGGTTGTCGTTAGTCACAGTAACCGAGGAGACAAGCAAGTCACCGAGTGGACGATATGGTAACAGAGTGGACATGTTGTTCATATCACGCTATCCGACTACAATCACACGTGTAATAATTATGTCAAACAATGAACGTTTTTATTGGAAAACATGTCAACTATAGGCCACATCAATTGATGGCGATATCTGTGAATGGCCATGTAGGCTAGTTGCTATGATCTGAGGAAATGATTATGACAAGAGCTCGAGCAAGAAATAATTTATGCTGTCACCTGTTTCCATATCGAAGCATCGATACAGAAATGCCTGGAGGTGACTGGCTGTGGAGCAGGAATAACTGCTAATATAGCGTCTGGTCCATACCAACAGACTTCATCACGCATAGGCCAATAAAAGCGGTTATCTCCTACGCGATGCATACATTTTACTTGCACGTCTGCGTTGTCGGTATCGACAACTAGACCTGGGTATGGCGCCCCGTCATACGAGACAACTACGTGGCTGTCTAATTCGAATGAACCCACGCCCATGGCAGTGCCGACTGTATCTTTGCTGGCTACCGGTAGGCCTAAGTCACGAAAAGTAAAGACAGTGGGAGCGAAACAATCACACATGGTATTTGCCTTACACATGCAACTCAGTTTGCGGTGGTACATGGTCATCGTGTCTGGTGTAATGCAAATCAACTGATGAATGGTCATGGTACCTGGCACTGGCACCAGATTATGCTTGGCCAGATGTTGTGTACGTTCTAGTATTGCATCTTTGCTGACTAGATACAGTGCGACGGAGGTGTGTGGCTGGAGCTTCTCGAACATCGTTACAGCGTCCGGGATGTCAGTTCCACGGAGGACGAGTCGATCTGCTAGACGTTTCACCGTCGCTCCGATACCATCTGGTGCGCCCTTTCCGTGGCCAGCTTCGGAGAAGTTCCACGTCCCTGGAAAACCAACAGACATTATAGCATGCACTGTTACAGACTTGTGACCAACAAAACTTAGGCGGTGGCGGCGGAGGCAGCGGAAGCAGCATGTACCAGTATATAGGCTAGTAGATGTAGTAGTAGACTATTAGTTATAATAAGCTGTGATTTATATAATTATATATTGTTAGTCTATATCAGCCTAATAGGAGAGTTGCCGTAACATACCTAGCTTCATTTGCCGTTTAGAGAGCATGTCGAGAAAGAGGAAGAAGTTTCCCTTCTGGCGATATTGTGTTGTTGGCCCGTCGCTCATAAAGTGGATAGTGTCGATTTGTCGGTGTTTCTTTTGGATGTCATCCAAGATCTGATCCAGATGCGCCCAGATACTTGCTGGATTGTGCTGTAGCGAGTCCAATATTGAACAGAATGATGTCGCTTTTTTCTCAGGTCCTCCCACGTAGTATATGCCTGTGTGCAGGGTGATTTGAACTTTCGAGGCTCCAAAATGCGCACTCTGGATCTCGCTCTCCATCTTTGCTATGTAGTTTTCTGCGAAATCGACATGAATGATGCACTCGGTTTCCTTGATATTCTGTTGCAACTTTCGACTGAATGCGAACTGGTTGTGGATGTTGAACGCGTGTTTCGTGTACCTTAGCAGAAGACTGCTGCACTCGCCTATTAAGTCGCTGACTGTCCCCTCGGATGTTGTTTTCACGGTCATTGTCACTTGCTTCATTTCTTTCGCAATCTCACGATTCTCTTTGACGGTTTTCCATGTTCGCCATGAAGTCATCTCATTGAGGTCGACGCTTGCTTTGAGTGGAATGTGGTCGTGCGGCTCCTGACATTGCGAGCAGCCTCCATGCATACATTTCTCACTTGTTTTGTCGCATGTCACCGCATTTAGCAAATGATCCACGTTCACGACGTCCAGGCTCAAGCACTTCAGGGCTTTTAGTTTGTCGACCACCAGCTTCAGGTTTTCGCATATTTTACACAAACAAGTCTGCCTATCACTCTCCTTCGGGATGACCACGTAGAAGGGACGCAGCTTATAGAACAATGCAAAACTGAGGGTGTGGTTCGGAAACTCCGCTTGGTATTTCGCATGCAGGTTCTGCAGGCTGTCGTTAAGTAACCGCTTCTGTTGCTTGTCGTTTCGGAGAGTGCACGTACTCCTCACCCCGGCGATTACTCTGCTGACGTCATCTCTTGTGAAGTAACGCACCACCCGCTCCTTCAGTCGCACCCCCAACGATGAAGATTTCTTCCTGATTTTCGGTAGAGCAATGCCTGTATCGCCAACGTTTTGCTGAGAAGCCAAACGTCTATTGCGCGTACTTCTGCATTCTGTACTGGCGTACCAGTGATCCTGTCAGTAGTCTCGCAAAGAGCTGCCTTTGGCGCTCTTGTTTCGTCTCCATATAGCGCTGCTTGATCGAATCCACTAGCACGTTGTGAAATTCAAGACTTTTCCTAACCACCTTTGAAGTTGCGTGACGCAGTAGATTACGAGTTCTGGTTCGTGGAGTGTCAGGCAACTTGTTTTTCCTCATTTCTCGCTGCCATCTCTTCTTGAAGCGTTCAGTTAATGTGCGCTGGACAGCTAGATTATGCTTAATTTTTGTAAGCTCTTTCTGCATGGCCTGTTTGTTTTGATTTCGGATCTTCCGCCCTCGTATGTGTTGTCTGGAAGGTTGAACCGCTGGAGACAGCAGTGATGGCGGTGATGACCGTGGCTCGACTGGAGTGGATGGCGGTGTCAAGTCAATCATAACTTGCTCTTCGTCGCGTTGTTTACGTGCATTCGCTTTTGAATTTTTCCAAATCTTCCGCGTCCTCTTTTTCTCTCTCTCACTCAGACTGTTCACGAATTTCTTTCTTTTATGCCAGCTTTCTCGTTCCTTCTGTAAAAACTATGCCCGCCTTGCAGGGTCGGCATTTCTCTTTGCTCTATACCGCTTTTGTTTCTCTGCGGAAGTCAATGGCATCTGGAAAACAATACACAATACATTTACTATAGAACTATAATTAATTGCTGTGTATAGCGCATTGTCAGTAATCTGTTGCATTATGTTGGTTGATTGTTTTGGTGATATTACGATCTGCTACTCTACCTGCCTGAAATAGCCTATTATAATTATGTGATATAATTATAGCCTATATCATACAGTTTTAGTTATGCTATAAGTAGTATAGTATTTACATGTAATATGCAATGCTGTAACTGTTTTATTAGTTGTTTGATTGCAATTGTCCTCTCAGTTACTTATACTGTCCACTCGGTTGCTATTGATATAGTAATCGAGTGGACAGTAACCGAGTGGAAAATTCCTGCATTTTCGCGGCTTACGGCATCCAATTTGTTTTCGCAGTTGCTGCAAATTTTGCTCACCATAAATGAGTAGCGTTGATATATCCGTGGATTAATTATGACATATATGATATCATTGTGCTCTATGAAAAGTGGTGTAACAGAGGGGACATGTTTAGCTGTCGGATGCTTACCTTTGCGTGCTTGAAAGCTGATGTGACCTCATCCGATGTACGACGAACGCCAAACTGGCTGCTACCGTAAACACATACAGTGCTGCCATCTGGTGATCAAGCTTTTAAGCAGATTGCAGATTGGCTCGATATCTATACTGGCTCTATATCTATACAGTAACCGAGTGGACATACATATTGAGGGACAACCATACTAATTGTTATTTTGGCAAATGTGTGCATCGTAATCGTCAAATTGTTGAAGCATTGTTTCAATCAGGTTTTTTGCAGTCGTTATAACCGATATTAGGTAACAACAATTTCGTTCAGAAATCAGTTATTATGATTCAACGACGTTAGAGTGTGCGTAGGGACACCCATTATGCAGCAGCTATACTACTTACCATACAAATTATTGATAAAATGCCACATATTTGTACACAAACTATATATAACCTGTATTGGTGGATTAATCTAATCGTTTATTATTATATAATATATATCTTTACCTTTTTTATATATTTGGTGCCTAAATTCCAATGTAATCATAGAGACATAAAATGTACCCAAATTATAGAAATGCCCATTTAATGAATTTTGTAACTTTAATTGGAATTCCGGATGTGAAACTGCATCGTTGACCTCGGCTTGGTTGATCACTGAAAATATACAACAGCACCCGCTGTGTTGCGTGTTGCGATACTAAGTCCGACCGCATCACGAGGCGTCGGTATAATTTAAATAGCGCTTCGCAACAAATGTGCAACAACACCCGACGTCATACACGACACCAGCTCAGGATCCGCCCAATGTTCAACACGATCCGACGCTTATGCCCATGACGCTATTGATAACTTGCTAAAATATGCAATTTATTTTCTATGGAATATATGTTTGGCGTAGGTCTAATAATGTCACAACACAAAAATAAAACGTACGTCTTGCTGCTTGATTTATCGAGTTTATATTGCATGAACTATCATATGAAAACAAACTATATTTAAAAATTGAAATTGTTTGCACTATAATAATTACTAACTATAAGCGTGTAACATAAATCGTATAGGACTAGCTTGGCTTGGTTTTCTTCCCCTACATTATCTTTGACTCAACCATTTACGGTCCGGCATCGGAAGATTCGACAAGTCGATGTTTAAGTCCAGTGTGATCCTTTGCAACTGTGTCGCAACATAAAGTCAGTGTAATCAGCGAAATATCCTAACAAATGTCATATGTCTATTCTCTGAATTTGACCTGAGTCTGTGTGAATAGTCCGTTCAGACCGCCTAAACATCTAACGACATAAAGCAAAAGAAGAATAACTATTGATTTCCTAATGATTTTATGTCGTAGTAATATTTTGTAATGAAATACATATGGGCAGCGTCAGAGAAAGTGCATTGTATAGGTATTCAGAAATATGTGCATCGAACCAGCCACAGTTACATCTCGTCTCTTTAGAGGTTGGCCGTCTGGTGATTTTACAAGACCATAAGTCGAGGTCGATAATAGGTTGCTGTTGTCCGTCATGTTTACGTGTCTGATGCAGCCTGCTATCAAGTTTCTGCAGGCATGCTCCCTCTACAACGCCAGTTGATGAAGTCATATGCGTCGCGACATTTAGTCATTTTGAAGCGCAGCCTGCATAATCTCTTCTGTAAAATAAAAACACTTCGTATTAATTTCAGAAACAACAGTAGGCCCTGTGTGTTGTTTTCATCGATATAATGACAGTATTATCTAAAGCGTCTTAATATTCACGGCGAAGGACACAGTACCGTAAGAGATATACGATCATTATGTTGCATTGAGTATAATATGATATATGCGTAGTTCATCCAAGGAATGATAATACTAATTTAAGTACCTTTGCATATGTTTAATAGTTGTGTATTGCTTGTCGAGAAAGGTAAACTGGAAATAAATCACAAAATTAATGGAACGTGACGTAGACAGCTTGTATGGTTCGTGTTCAGCATAGGCGTGTGGAATAAAAAAAACCGGTTCGCTTTGGCGGGTGATAAATGAAAGATTTTAACTAATGGCCGAATTGTGTAATATTCCCAATTGATCTAAACGAAGAGGCATATATTTCGTGAAAATGTTCATTAAGTAGGAAGGAATGAAATAACGCAATTTTCTTAGTACACAACTAGAAATTGTCCAAATACAATCGATGCTTCAACAGCCTTCGGCGGCCATCATCAGAAAAAAGATAGAAAAAAAGGTAAGTTTATATATAACGCGATATCCAGTCCGCTGGACTGCTCAAAGCGCTTTACACTTTACTCCCTGACAGACCTGTTCAATCGAACACCATCTCGACTCTGGGAAGCATTCAGCCTCGTTGCAATTAAAGCGCGAAGACTATTCGTACACAGATATCCACCGAAGTATATAGCCAGGTACTCATTCATACAACTGAGTGAACTGAAGCAATGTAGAATAAACAAACTTGCCCAAGGTTCGACACCGCCGCACAGGATTCGAATCCTAGTTATCTCAGTCGAGAATCCGAAGCTCTTAACGCTGCGCTACTGTGCTCTATTAAACCTGTTCTTCCTCTGCTCGCCAGATGGTGTGGCGAGCAAACTGTCCCACACGTGACTCAGCCCTCTATATCCCCCCTCGTCTCTTTTCATTGTTGGTGTTGACTTTCTAATCCAGATGGCCTCCTTAATCAATTGCGCACACCAATATGTTTATCTATCTACCACCCTGACACCCTCCGAGTCCATTACACAGTTGTTTCTGTGCGCATGGTCAGTTATCGCCGACTTGTGTTCAATGTTCGTCGAGACTCCTTTTTTTCGTGTAGTTTCAACTTCTTTTTTATTTTCTTCTATCGTCGTGCCAAATTTTCTTCCCGTTTCCCCAAATGACCGTGATGTTGCAGGTCTTGCAGTGAATTTTGTACACACAGTCGGTCTTCTTACTGTCTTCCCTTTTGTCTTTTATGTGTAGTAATATTTTTGTGTGCTTTGACAGCTGATGCTCTATCGTGTTGTTTTAGTATGCGTTGCACTGGTTCTGTCACTCATTGGATGTAAGGTAAGTTGACTATAGCTTTGAACCTTTCTGTGTCCTTCCTATCTTTAGTTTCCCCCAGGTTGTGTTGTTGTTCCCTCATCTTCCTTATGGTCCAACTTGGGTACCCGCATTATTGTATCGCCTTGGTGATGTGCCCCACGGTCAATATCCCGAATGTAGGTCAATGTCAAGATCCCGGATGTAGGTCACCTGGCGCCGGTGGTGCCACCTGTCGGATAGGTCATGAACAAAAACAGCGCCACCTAGCGGAATTTTTCGGAACGAAAATAGTTTGCCCCGTAGCGCCACCTAGATAAATTTTCAGGAACGAAAATAGTATTACCGGTTGCGCCACCTAGCGGATTTTTGTGTGAGCTGAATTAACCTGGCGGATAGGTCATGAACTAAAACAGCGCCACCTAGCGGAATGTTTCGGAACGAATATAGTCTGACCAGTAGCGCCCCCCTGGCGGAATTTTTTGGAACGGTTGCGACACATAGCTGATTTTTTGTGAACTAAATTCACCTAGCGTATAGGTCGTGAATTTCAAGTGGTGCCATCTGACGGATAAGTTGTAAACTAAATGTAGAAGTACTGCCCAAATTCGTGTCTCTTGCACGCTTGCGTGCAATAGAGCCCCCTGACGGATACTTCATGAACCACAAACACCATCCCCTAGTGGACAAGTGAGCGAATCCCATCTTAAAGCATAGGGATTTCCCCCTGGTAAAGCATAGGGAATTTTCACCAAGTTAAAGCACAGGCCATTTTGACCATGTTAAAGCACAGGCCATTTTCACCATGTAAAGGATAGGGATTTTTCACCATAGCGCGTCTGTAATGTAAGCCCTTTATGTGTCGTCATGATGCAATGACATCGTTAAACTCTGCAGTCTGTGCTTTTGAATTTTCTACTCTACAATCTGTGATCTTTCGGCACGCCCACGTGAACTTTATGTTCTGTTTAACATTTTGGAAGATGAACAACATGACTAGTGATAACGGCCGACAAGGGATTTTGCTACCGAAGGCGCAGCCTTCTCCGGCTATGGGACCACTCGACCTCTCGACCCAGACAATCAACCCGTACCATCAGCCAACGACCAGTTCAACGACCAGTTCGACGACCGTTTCAACGACCAGTCCGATGACCAGTTTGACGATCAAAACAATTTCGTCTCTGTCATCAGCTCCGGCAACCAATCCTTCTTCACGAGACTTTGGATGACACATCACACGAGAGTACGGTTCGACGGGTTATCGTGTGAGATCCCACCGTATTAAAGATAATTCGACGTGTTATCGCGTGAGATTCCATTAAAAAGATGGAATTCCAGACAATTCGACGGGTTATCGCGTGAGATTCCGTCAAAAAGATGGAATTCCAGGCAATTCGACGTGTTATCGCGTGAGATTCCGTTAAAAAGATGGAATTCCGAGCAATTCGACGAGTCATCGCGTAAGAATCCTTCAAAAAGATGGAATTCCAGAAACTTCGATGTGTTATCACGTGAGATTCCGTTAAAAAGATGGAATTCCAGGCAATTCAACATGTTATCGCGTGAGATTCCGTTAAAAAGATGGAATTCCAGGTAATTCGACATGTTATCGCGTGAGATTCCGTTAAAAAGATGGAATTCCAGGCAATTCGACGGGTTATCGGGTGAGATTCCATTAGAGGGAAATATATTCCGAGAAGGAATTGCGTTTAGAAAACAGTTATTATCGCATCGGAACACATATTATGTGTTCCGATGCGATAATAACTGTTTTCTAAACGCAATACACAAATATGACTCATTACTAAACACACAATGCACGACTATGTATTGACACATAAAACGTAATAATTATAAACTGGTTAATTATATGATTTCGAACGATTATTCATTGACTGCAACATTATATACGGTATATTTCGATGATTAGCTCAACGCGTGCGCTCTACCTGATTTTGCGACAAGTCGTAACGCTCGTTTGTTGTATAACCAAGGACGACGTCCAGCCTTGACTCTGACACGTCCCTTCGTAAGAACCCCAGACACGATCCCGGCTTTTCCTAGAGTCTACAACCGAGATGTTTATATCTAATAATAACTTCCATTATAAGAAATGATGGAACAATGTTAAATGCCACTATAAAGTGTGCTTTCAGTTTTTAAAAATATTAAATTTAGTGTTGCACCTTCTTGGATTCCAACACATCAACTTTAAAGGATTGCTCATTTATTTAAATACACTATTAGTTATTGTAGTATTGCTAAATTTGAAGTAAACTTTAAAAAGCTACGTTTTGCGATACGGGGTAATTTTGACTGATATTGTTTATTTCTTTTTCCGCTAGGTGGCGCTGTTTTAGTTCATGACCTATCCGATATCCGCTAGGTTGTGCTATTTTGGTTCAGGACCTATCCGACAGGTGGCGCCTCCGGCGCCACGTGACCTACATCCGGGACCTTGACCTACATCCGGGCTTGACCTTTTTGATGTTTGACCTTGGCCTACATCCGGGTACTTGACCTTGACCTACATCCGGGTACTTTTCCTCTTCCTGTACTCAAACGCCTTTACTACTGAAGTGTTTTTATTTTACAGAAGAGATTATGCAGGCTGCGCTTCAAAATGACTAAATGTCGCGACGCATATGACTTCATCAATTGGCGTTGTAGAGGGAGCATGACTGCAGAAACTTGATAGCAGGCTGCATCAGACACGTAAACGTGACGGACAACAGCAACCTATTATCGACCTCGACTTATGGTCTTGTAAAATCACCAGACGGCCAACCTCTAAAGAGACGAGATGTAACTGTGGCTGGTTCGATGCACATATTTCTGAATACCTATACAATGCACTTTCTCTGACGCTGCCCATATGTATTTCATTACTAAATATTACTACGACATAAAATCATTAGGAAATCAATAGTCTTCTTTTGCTTTATGTCGTTAGATGTTTAGGCGGTCTGAACGGGCTATTCACACAAACTCAGGTCAAATTCAGAGAATAGACATATGACATTTGGTAGGAGATTTCGATGATTACACTGACTTTATGTTGCGACACAGTTGCAAAGGATCACACTGGACTTAAACATCGACTTGTCGAATCTTCCGATGCCGGACCGTAAATGGTTGAGTCAAAGATAATGTAGGGGAAGAAAACCAAGCCAAGCTAGTCGTATACGATTTATGTTACAAGCTTATAGTTAATAATTATTATAGTGCAAACAATTTCAATTTTTTAATATAGTTTGTTTTCATATGATAGTTCATGTAATATAAACTCGATAAATCAAGCAGCAAGACGTACGTATTATTTTTGTGTTGTGACATTATTAGAACTACGCCAGACATATATTCCATAGAAAATAAATTGCATATTTTAGCAAGTTATCAATAGCGTCATGGGCATAAGCGTCAGATCGTGTGGAACATTGGGCGGAGCTGGTGTCGTGTATGACGTCGGGTGTTGTTGCACATTTGTTGCGAAGCGCTATTTAAATTATACCGACGCCTCGTGATGCGGTCGGACTTAGTATCGCAACACGCAACACAGCGGGTGCTGTTGTATATTTTCAGTAATCAACCAAGCCGAGGTCAACGATGCAGTTTCACATCCGGAATTCCAATTAAAGTTACACAATTCATTAAATGGGCATTTCTATAATTTGGGTACATTTTATGGAACAGAATGGAGACTGACGCGCCTTCGTTCCTGTGTCAGGTAATAATAATAAAATGGGTGTCAATGGAAAGTTCACATGGCTGATTTATTTTGTTTTATATTTTTATCAAATAGCTGTTGCTACGGCAACTGAAATGTAAAATAAAAATCTAAATTGATACAGCAATTTTCGAGAGGTGATTTGTGAAAAATTCAAATGTGAAGCTACGCCTACGCTACGGTTACGACCTACGCCCGGTTGTACCTATTTTTTTTTCATTACGTGTCCGACTCCTAGGCTGGCTAATTTTACGCATTATGCAAGTCAGTTTTCCCTTTTGTATGAATGCATCGGTGAACGTTTTTGTTGCCCTGGCAGCTACATTTGTTAACAAACCTGGTTGGCATGTTATTATAATAATTCGATATAAAAGTTTCAGGAAATTCAGGTTTGGTAAAAGTACACAATACCCTTTAGCCAAGGAATTTCGCGATGAACGAATTTGGAAACTATCAGTTCTGCACATCACTATACAAAAGTTTTAACATGGACATATTAAAAACAAATCTACTTACATTTCTGTCTTCAAATCAAGCCTTACTGCTTTATGTGCGTAGTACATTTGACATTAATGGTACTATATACAAACTTACAAATTTAACATTTAAACTGGGCATGTTACTTTACCGTTGCTGCATAGGTTTCTTGAGAATGGCCAATAAGAAGACATTCGTTATTAGAACAGGATTAAAAGAACAATATACACTGTACGGTGCACTTTAGATAAGTCGAACTTCCAGGAACCCATGATAACACTGATATGTGGAACTTTTGATAACTGGACAGTTATCAGAAGGTCCAATTATCAGGACCTAGGTATTACGACCATATAGGACGAGGACTGACACAAAGATCAAATCAAATGAAAATCAACATGTCTGATTTATCTGGAGTACACTGTAAGCGACTAATGCATAATTACGTAGAAGCTGCTTAAAAGTTGGCCAGAATCAGCATAACAAAGATCTCTTGCATTCCTTTCCATTTTAATTATAGTTAACTCATATTTAGGCTGTTTCCTTAAAAAAATGGATAAGCTTATTTGATGTTAAGTTGTTCAGAGTTGGGAACACATTGATGACACCGTCGTTAGTGTTCGGAACTGGATCAAAAAGTAATATTGTTTCTACGTCTGAGGTAACTTAGAATGTGTTTGACTGATGATGCTGTAAAACATAATATATTTGTATTTACTCCGACATAGCTTTGTTTATGCCCTTATCTGTCTGTCACTCTAGTATGCACGGTTTGGTTAACCTCATTGTGAGCTGGAACGGACAAGTGACATGTTTCCGTTCTTTTGTTCGATGGCACATCTGCTCTTTTTATCGTCATCTCGAATATGTATGTTAGAATAGTGATCAATTATTATCATCACCATAATATATAGGAACTGGTATACGACTATGGCATGCTAAACAAAGGTATTGTATTATGCACGTACACGCATAAATGCATACCCGTTGACAATATCGCATAAATACAAATTCAAACCTGTGATTTCTCCTAGAATTTCCGCCACTTGGACAGAGCTGAGACGGTCTTTTGGTTCAAACGCGGCCATGTTCAATATTATAATTTTCAAACGCTTAAGTTTTGAATTGTCGGAATTCATGAAGGAGACAAGAGTTGGCTGATCTTTTCCAAACCTCTCGGCGTTGTACATCTCCATTCCAATCGGCATCATCTGCGGGCCATTCTCTGAAACCAGGCGCAGTGTTAACATACTTACGTATTTATAGAACGAGCTCTAGCAAACCAAAACCAATTTCTAGAGCAGGCGCGTGAAGGCCAATGTGTTGTTTTAACTGACAATCTATTTGTATGTATCCCGCAGAAACTGATTGTGCGCATAATTAATAAATTGCATACATACATATGTAGATATTTCAACGACATAGACATAAAATCGAGAGACTCAAAATATGCATAACCCCTCCCAAAATACATTAATAAAGAATCGCTGTTTGCCCTACCTAGACTCGCGTTTAATTAATTGACAATATTTGTCAAATAAAATGTAAGGCGATATTATTGTAAATTGCAAATTACGTTTTTTTTCTCAAAAGTATGTCTCTCCATTCGTCTCTTAAATATATTGTCAATGAATAATTATCTCAAAGTTAAACAAATCGCATTACCAATCCCAGGCGCCAGTCTGCTTTCGCCGTCTTTGTGTTGGACCAGTGCGAGATACAACAGTCCAAGAGAGAAGACATCGACGGATAAATTATAGGGTTTGCACTGGAATACTTCGGGCGCAAGGTACCCCGGTGTTCCAGCTGCCGTAGAGAACATAGCTGTCGTCGCAGCAGTCTCCGCCATTTTCGACAACCCGAAGTCGCTCACCTTGGCAATGAGTTTGCCGTCACCTGTCGGCAATAAATTAAACGGAGTATCGATTTGACCATTGACAACTACACAAAAACGACGTACAAAACAACAACAACAACAACAACAATTGTAGCGGATATATAATGACCACATTATTAATATTAGCATTAGTAGGTGTACTGAGGGGTAGTATTTGAGGTAGGGTTGTTGTTGTAAGGTGAGGGTGGCAATGATGACAGTGTTGGTGTTAGTAATGGAGGAGGTACTGGTAAATGGCCATAGCGGTAAAGATGGTTACGATATTGATAATAATGATGTCAGTGGTAGTATTAACTGTACAAGTCAAACAACAACAGCAGTAGCTTTTAAAGTAGTGGCAGCTCCATAGTCATACGGTAGCACTGCAACTAGGAGGTTTTACCCTGGTAAAAATATAAACGTCAAGAGCCAAAGCAGTAACAGTAGCAACAGCACCAGCAACACAATTAATAACTTAACAATAACAACAATAGCATAGAAGTATGACCGAACTCAGTACAATGTGTCGTGTTTCTATAAGACACGTCATTGGTTTGTGAGTAAAATTGCATATTTTAGCAAGTTATCAATAGCGTCATGGGCATAAGCGTCGGATCGTGTGGAACATTGGGCGGAGCTGGTGTCGTGTATGACGTCGGGTGTTGTTGCACATTTGTTGCGAAGCGCTATTTAAATTATACCGACGCCTCGTGATGCGGTCGGACTTAGTATCGCAACACGCAACACAGCGGGTGCTGTTGTATATTTTCAGTAATCAACCAAGCCGAGGTCAACGATGCAGTTTCACATCCGGAATTCCAATTAAAGTTACACAATTCATTAAATGGGCATTTCTATAATTTGGGTACATTTTATGGAACAGAATGGAGACTGACGCGCCTTCGTTCCTGTGTCAGGTAATAATAATAAAATGGGTGTCAATGGAAAGTTCACATGGCTGATTTATTTTGTTTTATATTTTTATCAAATAGCTGTTGCTACGGCAACTGAAATGTAAAATAAAAATCTAAATTGATACAGCAATTTTCGAGAGGTGATTTGTGAAAAATTCAAATGTGAAGCTACGCCTACGCTACGGTTACGACCTACGCCCGGTTGTACCTAGTTTTTTTTCATTACGTGTCCGACTCCTAGGCTGGCTAATTTTACGCATTATGCAAGTCAGTTTTCCCTTTTGTATGAATGCATCGGTGAACGTTTTTGTTGCCCTGGCAACTACATTTGTTAACAAACCTGGTTGGCATGTTATTATAATCATTCGATATAAAAGTTTCAGGAAATTCAGGTTTGGTAAAAGTACACAATACCCTTTTGCCACGGAATTTCGCTATGAACGAATTTGGAAACTATCAGATCTGCACATCAGTATACAAAAGTTTTAACATGAACATATTAAAAACAATTCTACTTACAGTTCTGTCTTCAAATCAAGCCTTACTGCTTCATGTGCGTAGTACATTTGACATTAATGGTACTATATAATATGAGTGATTTGTAATACGTAATCCGGAAGGTGCATGTTCTCCCGTGGCATTTTATGCTGACATAGAGGCATTTTATGCTGACATAGTTCCTTTTCCTAGCGGTAAGAAGTGAATCTAACCCACCCCTAGCGGTATTTAGTGTCATAGAGGTATGATACATCTTCTGTATTCATGAAAGAATGAAAAGAATAATAATAATAATAACCAACAACATATTATCAAGGTATGAAACTATTTTATTCACTTATTGTTACATCAAAAAGTCCTCATTGCATTTATTCATTTTCATTGCAGCAGATGTCCTTGTCGGTATCTACCGTGCAGCATACTCAATATGCCTCTTTATCTCCGATGTTCTCCTCTTCAGAATCGGTGGAATCGTATCACGGTGAAGGTGGGCTAATTCGTGGTCTTACACGTAGAAGTTCTCGGTGGACATGGGTAAACAGGAATTTATGTTCCTCAAGAAGCTCTTCTTCTCTCTAAGGTAAATATTAAAACTTTGAAAACTATATAAAACTCTGAAAACTATACCAATGGTGGAGGAGGCGGCGGACAACGTGTCTCAGCGAAAACCGACCAATCCCTACAAGACACTCATGGGTCAATTGTACGGTAGGCTTAATCAGTTGCCCGTCATCGGATTCAACTCGAGCAGGTACGATCTGAACGTCATCAAACAGTTCCTGGTATCCTACTTCCTGTCCACACCGGAAGAAAGAGAGGAGGAGGAGGAGGAGGAGGAGGAGGAGGAGGAGGAGGAGGAGGAGGAGGATCCTGGAGAGTTTCACGTGATCAAACGCGGCCACACGTTTATGTGTCTATCGACGGATGACCTGAAATTCCTCGATATGAGTCAATATATCGCCCCGGGATTCTCGTACGATAAGTAACTGAAAGCTTACGGTTGCGAGGTTACGAAAGGTCATTTCCCGTACGAATACATGGACAGGTTGGAGAGGCTCGATGACACCGCCCTGCCTCCCAAAGAGGCTTTTTTCAGTGGACTGAAGAACGAAGGTATTTCCGACGAGGACTATACCCGGTGTCAAGAGGCGTGGCGAGACAACAACATGAAGACGTTGCGAGATTGTCTCGTCTGGTACAACAACAGAGACGTCGTACCCTTCTTGGAGGCCATCGACAAACAGTTTGCCTTCTACCGACAACGCGGTTTCGACATATTCAAACAAGCCATCAGTATACCCGGTTTGACTTTGACCCACCTGTTCAACTATCTACTGGAGAAGACCTTCTTTACGATTTTCAACGAGACAAACAAGGATGTCCATCAACTGGTAGAGATAACATCGTCGGAGGACCTTCACTCATCTTCACCAGACATCACGAGAAAGGGGTTACGAAGATACGTCGGAACGATTACGGTGATACGGCTCGAACGTGTCAGTCCATTGTCGGATATGATGCAAATGCATTGTACCTGTGGTCTCTATCGCAAGATATGCCGACGGGATGGTACACGCGACGACGGGAAGAGAAGGAGCTCCGACCGGAAGCGGCACAGCCCACCGGACAGATGGCCGCCGAATGGCTGTCATGGGAGTCCGAAAGCACGGGACGCGTCATACGTCACCAGTCCAACGGACGAGAGAAGCGCATCGGTAAACACCTGGTGGACGGTTGATGCAGTGAAACAAAGACAGTCTATCAGTTTCACGGATGCTTCTATCACGGATATCCGTACACCGGTCTTGAGGTCAACGACCTCAACGGGAAACCCATGACTCAACTCCTCGCCGAAACACGAAAGAATACGAGCTACCTTCGTCACTTCGTCAGGGTCATCGAGATGTGGGAATGTGAGTGGAAGGTCACGAGACGCGATCCGTGTGTGAAACTGTTTCTGGACGCCACTTTTCACCGCCGCCGTCGACGCGTGCCATGGAAGATGACATCACAATAGATCCTGAGAGGGGTACGCAATGGCAGGGTTTTCGGAATGATTCAGTGCGACATTCGTGTAACGGAGGAATTGCGCGCGCACTTTGCCGAGATGCAGCCCATCTTCAAGAACATTCACATGACCCGCGATGACCTAGGACCATACAGGCGTCGATACGCCGAAGAACACGACATCTTGAAAACCCCGCGTCGCGTGCTCAGCGGAAGTTATCGTGGAGATAAGGTATTGCTCGCTACACCTCTCTTGCGATGGTATCTGGACTCGAGGTGACTCACGTCTATCAGGTCATCGAGTAGACACCGATCGCCTGCTTTCGACGATTCGATGAGGCGGTGTCCACTGCGCGTCGCGAAGTTGACATCCACCCCGACAAGGCCATGATAAAGGACACCAACAAACGTATGGGGAATTGATCGTATTTGAAATTTGTAACCAACATCGATAGGCATCGCGAAGTCACCTATTGTACGGAGAAGAGGGCAATGATCGTCGCTTCCGCCAACTCGACGTCGTGACCGACGATGCGTACGAGATAGAGATGTACAAGTGCACCGTCAAATACACCCTGCCCACGCAGTGGGCCAAACTGCGCATGTTGGAGTTCTACTACGACTTCATGGTCAGGTACGTGGAACGTCCGCTGTTCGAGTACTGCGAAACCGATACGGACAGCGCCTATTTGGCTCTAGCAGGTGAGTCCGTCGACGACCTCGCGACCCCGGCACTACGCTAAGATTACTTTCGTCACCGCTCCGAATGGCTACCCTCCGAAAGTTGCGATGATCATCGGAGCGAGTACGTGCGCTGTCGACTGGCCGGACGTCCGTGGAGCGGTACCGAGACGTGTTGCGAGACGCGCAGGGCGTACGACAAGAAAACATTGGGACTCTTCAAGGTCGAATGGTCCGGCGACTGTTTCCTGGGTCTGTGCAGCAAGACCTACTATTGTTCGGGAACGGTCGATAAATACAGCACCAAGGGTCTGAACAAGCGACTCAACACCATCGACAAGCAGGCGTTCCTGGACCTGCTCATCAATCGACGGAGCGGAAGCGGAAAGAACCGTGGGTTCCGGGTCAATCACTCGTTCGAGTTGTCGTACATGCAGGAACGCGCGGCTTTGACCTACTTCTACGCCAAGCGCGTGGTCCACGAGGACGCAGTCACAACGGGACCCGTGGACGTGTGATGACGATTGCCGTGTAAGTCTACGCCGAAACACTACTGACACAGAGAGGAAATGCGTCCCTACGTTAGTTGGAGTTACAGTCGCCTTTTAGCTGTCACATGGTTAGTAGGCGGACAGTAGACAAAAAAAAGTTACTTAGACAGATGTCACGCAAACGATCGTCACAGAACATGATGTCACGGACGCGAGTGGTCGTAGGAGTATCGATAGTAGGAACGATCGGAGTGTACCTGTTCGTCTTATACGTCTTCTTGTATGTTCCACTTCGCTCTTCGTGCGGTGGAGGTATCGTCGTATCTAACGTCAGAGAGAACGCGACCGCCTACTACTAAAAGACGCGATGGATACGCGATGGAAACATCCCTTCACCTGTATAGTCGCGGGTCCGACGGGGTGCGGTAAGAGTACCTTCGTGACACGCATTCTACGTCACGCCGCAACGATGATAGATCCGCCTCCGGAGAAGAAGACGTGGTGTTATGGAGAGTGGCAGAACGCCTACGCATCCATAGACAACGACGTGGTACGGTTCGAGGAAGGGTTGCCAAACGGCGCGTTCGACGCATCGATTCGAAACCTCGTGGTTATAGACGATCTGATGGCGGAAACGGATCAACGGGTTACGACCTTGTTCACGAAAAAGATTCATCATCAGAACACCTCCGTGTTTTTATCTCGTGCAGAACCTGTTTCCGAAAAAACGAGGAGAGTCACACGATCAGTCTGAACGCGCAATACATGGTGGCTTTCAAGAATCCTCGCGACGCTTCGCTGATAAGTCACTTGGCGCGACAGATGTATCCGGGACGCCAGAAGTTTATACAGGAAGCGTTCAAAGACGCCACGTCATTACCGTACGGTTATCTCCTGATCGATCTGAAACAGGACACACCCGAAGACATGCGTCTGCGCACGGCCATCTTTCCGGACGACGGTGTTCAGTACGTTTACAAGCCCAAGGTATAAGACGACTGCGCATGCACATCGTCTCTTCAGTTGCAGGATGTCCGAACTCGTGAAGAGACATATCCTTTGCATATAGGCTCTCAACAGATACAAGAGCGGAAATTGAGACGAGCCATCATCAACAACGCCGACGCTGATATCTTGTGTGCATTGGCCGAGTGCGCCTACAACACATTGAAGAACAACAATTCCTTGACTCGCATACAGATACGACGTTTGACTAAGTACAAAACAAAACTGCGCGAGTTGGCAGAGAGAGGCGCGACTGCGACTAGGAGACGTCACAACTTGCCGCAGGGCTTGGAACGGAGACCGGTCGGGAGACGTCTTCGGAATAATAATAATAATAATAACCAGGTCGGAGACGGTCAGGCTGGTGGTTTCCTGTCGGCTTTCCTAGCACCGTTGGTCAGTTCGGTCTTTCTACCCTTGCTCAAAGAAGTGCTACTCAAGTAGACGACGATGGAACACGCACGGAAGATGGCCTTGGTAGATCCGCGACTGTTGGACAGTCTTCGCGCACCACCGACGGATACCCTAGCACGTAAGGTACACGACCTCGATAACGAGATGAAAGTCGTACTCGACAGAGAGGACCTCACCGATGGAGACAGGGTCGTCACGTATAATCAAGTGTTGCAACGCTACAACGCGTTGTCCGATCGTCGCATGCGAGAACCGGTGCGCGTAATGAACGTGAAGACATCGCCAGTCGACAAGGCGGCGGCAATTATCCCAGCGCCAGTCGACACGGCGGCGGCGGCGGCAATTGTCCCGGCGCCCCCGCCTCAGGAGGGGGCGGGAGGTATTGAAGCAGAAGTCGTCAACAGCGTTCCAAAAGCCCTTCGGACCAAAGCCGCGCGACTGGTGGAACGTCACGTGGAACACGCGCGTAGAGCTCATGCACAAAGGAGTAGCGGTACCTGGAAATAACGTGGTTGATCTCGTAAACGTTGTCCTGCGCAAGCGCAAAACCGCCGGCAATCCGACGGGATGGCAGATGTTTGCGCGTCAACTCGGTGACTCGAACGTACCCATGGAATTGGTGGGTTTCATTATCGCAAAAGAAGAGCGCGGTAGCGGCAGCGGCTAAACGATCGCTCGGTAGTGCGCGACGAACCCTGCAGTGGACACCCCTCGCTCGTCGTCAACGGATGGACTCGTCCTACCCTACACCACCGCCGGAAGGACGTAAGACATGGGTGAGTCTTTAAAGACGACGATGCATGATGACGTGGAGTACTCGACTGTTTATCGGTATCGCTTACGCCACGCTTCACGTTGTGATCGTGATCACCGTCGACTATCTGATACGACTATGGCACCTCAGCGGAAAAAGCTCCATCAAGTCTACTTCGATCCCACTAAGGTGGGGAGTTACGGGGGTATCGAGTCTTTGCGACGAGTCGCCTTCCGACCTATACAGCGTGTAACGAGAAAGATCGTCGAACAATGGCTATCGGAACAGAACGCCTACACTCTACACAAACCTGTCAGAGTTCATTTCAAGCGGCGACGCGTGGTAGTCGGAGGCCGGAATCAACAGTGGCAAGCCGATCTCGTCGACGTGTCCAGTCTGAAAAAAGAAAACGACGGTACCACGTTCCTACTCACTGTGATCGACGTCTTTTCGAAAGTCGCCCGAAGAACAAGTCGGCGACGTCTATGTCGAAGGCGTTGGACGGACTCTTCACCGACGACGGCGTTCGGCCGCTGTCGTTACAGACCGATAGAGGTCTGGAATTCTTGAACCGTAGCGTTCGAGGTGTATTGTAAAAGTACGGTATCCAACACTTCTCCATCTACAACCAGGAGACCAAGGCGAGCAACGTGGAACGCTTCAATCGCACACTAAAAACGCGGATGTGGCGATACCTGACACAAAGAAACGTGGCGATACATCGATATCCTTCAGGATCTAGTGCGGACGTACAACGACACATCCCACCGCAGCATCGGGATGCCTCCGACGCAGGTGGATGCGACTAATCAGGAAGATGTGTGGCAGCGCTTGTACAGTGGTCATCACGGTAAGGGCGTGCCCAAGTACCACGTGGCGGATCGCGTACGTATCAGCAAGGTCAAGAGACGGTTCGATAAAGGGTACATGGCGAATTGGACAGAGGAAATATTCACAATACCCGAGGTGTATCCGTCCGATCCGCCCGTCTATCGTCTAACGGACGATCTCGTAGAGATACTGGACGGCACCTACTACGAACCGTAGTTGCAGAAGGTGACGGTTCCGATCGATAAACTGTATCGCGTGGAATCGATAGTGCAGAGACGCAAGGTAGAGTGACGAAGGGAGGTGTCGGTGAAATGGTTTGGATACCCTTCGAAATTCAACAGCTGGATCGATGCCTAGGCCCTCTCGGACTATAAAGACTAGTCACCTGTCCGACGAGATGTCATTCATCCACTCATGACGGACGAGACGACAACAGTTGTCGACGAAGAAGAAGAAGTCGACGCGCCGCCACAGAAAGAGAGGACTCCGTGGCACATCTTCGGCACCGCATGTCCCAAAGAGGAGATCGTTTTTGTGTGTCAGGTTATCGTCTTGTACAGTGTCATCTTGGTCAGGATCTATACCCTATCCGTCGGACAGGAGAACCCGACTCTGTGGATGGCCCTGTTGAGTAGTTCGTTGGGTTACCTGCTACCCAGTCCGACGTTGCGACAAGATGACCACCAGAGATTTCTACCTAGCAACGCTTCTATGCATACGCATCCCGACAACACGTTGACCCACTACATCACGAAGCTACCGCAACATGTCAACTTGTTGGGTCAGTGGGAGCGTGGTCTGGCGGAGATAATATATCCCCATAGTTGGTACAACGTGAGTGAGAGTGACACGTGGTTCGGTATAGCGCAACGAAATGAGGATGACGAGCAGGAGATGACTACGACGAAAACCAAGATCGAGGGCGGATATTATCACGGACCGCAGAATCTCGTCAAAGCGATAAACAAAGCTCTAATATGTGTGCTACAGGATAATGTTTTGCGTCAATACTACAGCTCCATCACGCACAAGATTATAGTGATAATGGTATCGAACGCCATATTCACCGGGTATATGTTGAAGACCATTCTAGGCTTCCGTCACACTATGCTATTCGGAGATTTGAAGAAGAAGAAGAAGGAAACGTTGATCGAAGCCGACTCCGTGGTGGACATGACGCGAGGTTTCGACACGCTCTACGTCTACACGAGCATCATCGAATCTTGAATCGTTGGCGACAGCCACGTTCCGCTGCTACGTATCGTTCCGGTGAGCGGTAGACAAAGCGACACCGTGACGATGACCTTCCAAAAGATCCAGAACCTACCCATCCTGTGCAAAGACTTCGGCACGATCGAGATCGATATAATGGACGGTACCGGTCGACACGTGCCATTCGAACGCGGATAACTGACGACGACACTTCATTTCCGACGACGACGGACGGCACTTTTCTAGAGAGATGAATTACAACGACTACTACGCACGACAAGCGGGAGGATCGCTTCCCTATTTTGTAGGTGCCCGCTAGCAACGAGGACACGGTCTAGGAAGTCTATTCGGAGGTCTACTGCGTACCATTATGCCGCTCGTCAAGAGAGGCGTCGTGGCACTGGGAAAGAGAGCGGTGTTGACCGGCGCGCGCAAAGCCGATGACGTCCTCTCGGAAGGAGAATATCAAAACGTCCCCCAAACGTCGCGTTACGGCCACCGGTAGGGAGATGTTGAGTCAACTCATGACCCCTGCTGGCGTACAAACGCGTAAGCCGAATATAAGACGCCCGTTCCCTACGAATCGAGTCAGTACAGCCTTCCAAAAGACACGCGAGCCCGACATATTCGACGACGATGGCGTTCGTTCATAAACAATCGTGTGAGGGACTCAAGAGCTAACTCGATATCTTCACCGTGCCTCCGACTCAGACCAGTATCATCGATAGTCATGTGGTGCAACATCAACCCATGTCGTCACTCGACTCAGCTGGACCGCTAGAATTCGTTATACCCGGTTCCGGAGACGATTACATGGATCTCGCCAGCACGAGGCTACACGTTCAAGCGAAGATAACCAACGCCGACAGAAGCGACCTCGATGTCGCCGCTCCCGTCGGTCCAGTGAATAACTGGCTCCATTTCCTTTTCAGCCAGGTCGACGTCTACCTAAACGGAACGCTCGTCACCCATTCAAGCAACACGTACCCGTCCCGCGCCTACGTAGAGACGCTGCCGAGTTACGGGAACGACGCCAAGGAGACGCAACTGACGAGTCAGCTGTTGTGCAAGGACACGGGTAATCGTATGGAAGCCGTCGAAATAGTCGACGGAGATGCGACCAACGCGGGGTTCGTCACCAGACGCGCCAGTACGACTGGAAGTCGCGTGGTCGACATGATTGGTCGTCTCCACGTGGACCTTTTCCTCCAGGATAAATTCCTCATCAACAGCGTAGAGGTCAAGATACGTCTGGTACGCACCAAGGACGCCTTCGCGTTCATGGCTGGTGGAAACGACGCCGCCTACAAGATAAAAATCGTCAACGCCACGCTGTTCGTCAAGAAGGCCACCCTCAATCCGAGTGTGCAGATGGCTCACATCAAGACCCTCGAAAAAAGCTAAGCCAAGTACCCGACGCGACCGGTCAACTGCAAGGTCTACTCCATTCCCACAGGTACACGCTCGCACACGCACGAGAATCTCTTTCTTGGCACTCTTCCAAAACGTCTCGTGCTGTGCTACATCGACAACGATGCCTACAACGGAAGCTACGCAAAAATGCCGTTCAACGCTAAAAACAACCATATCAACTTCCTCGCCGTATACGTGGACGGACGACAGATACCCTCCAAACCTTTCCAGCCCAAATTCGACAGCGATCTCTTTGTCAGGTCCTACCAC
>OZ023205.1:72939669-73019669 GCA_963995525.1 Escarpia spicata | reverse complement strand
ACAATCGTAGCTCACATTCATTTACATAAAAATTTGTATTAGCCACCAATTGTTCTTAATTCTTCTTTTTGGCTTGGCTTCGGGATCGAAAATACAAGAAGGCTGTGGTCCACGTCTGCGGCAGGTGCGCTGGTGGCTGACCAGTCCTATCCTGTACAGGCGGATTTTGTTGCAGCGGCTGCACTGGAAGGTGTGGTTGCTGGAGGGTGCTGTTTGTTTTTTCTTCTCCTCCTTGTCTCATCTATAAATTCTCTCCGTCCTCTTTTGAAAGTGCATGCGCATTGTTTCAATCTGCCGCCTCTGCTTCCAACTGGTGGTGGCTGATTTTACATGCGGTTAGTGATTTCTTCTGTGAGCGTTTGTAACGTTTCTATGTTGCCCCTATGTTGCGTTTCCCCGTGGACAGCTCTCCATACAGAACCATCTTGGGTAGACGGGTTTCCTCCATTCTGGAAACATGGCCTGGCCACCTCTGCTGTATCTGGAGGAGGGTAGCCTCCATGCTGATGCTCTTTGCTGTCTCCAGCACCTCGATATTTTGAGACAAAGTCACTCCAATGGATATGGAGGATGGTGCGGAGACATCGCTTGTGGAACTGTTCAAGGTTTCTTACATGACGACGGTACGTCACCCATGATTCAGCATCATACAGGAGGGCTAGTAGGACGACGCCTATGTATACATACACGTTTGTTTATGTTATGAGGCTGATTGTTCCATACATACACTTGTACAGTCTACCGAATGCGCTTTTTGCCTTGGACAATCTGTTGTCGACTTCTTTGTCGATCTTCGCATCAGATCAGATCACACACCCCAGGTAGCTGATCTGAATAACTGCATTCAGCTACGTTTATGCGATGGTGATGCTTGGAGGGTGATTTTCTTCAAGAGGTGCTGTCTGATTGGGGGCCTCCGTCTTTTTAGGCTGATTTCTGATTCAAAGCCTTGTGCTGCCTCCGCAAAACAAGACGTTGTTTGCAGCACGGCGCGTTGCGTGTGAGCGATGAGGGCTGCATCGTCTGCAAATAATAGCTCGCATATGAGCTGTTCCATGGACTTCGTGTGAGCAGGCAGTGCGGAACCGTTTGTACACTCCCGCATCTCGATCTTCGGTGGCTTGTTGAATTATAATGCTGAAGAAGATGGTGAACAGTGTGGGCGCAATGACACAGCCCTGTTTCACGCCGCTGGTTATTAGGAACGGCTTTGAGACAACGTTCTCTTGTTTTTCTTGGCCGATCTGGTTTTCGTAAAGATGGATGATCGTAGTAAGGAACTTTTGTGGGAAACTTAAATTTTCAAGGATTTTCAAAGGTCCTTCTCTACTCACGATGTCGAACGCTTTTGTAAGGTCTACAAAGGTAACGATTAAACCGATGTTTTGGTCCCTGCACTTTTCCTGGATTTGTCACAGGACGAACTGACTCACGGATATGTGTTTTTTGTGCGATTGCGGGTATCATTCTATTCAGAATGACTCTTGCCACTATTTTGCCAGCGACTGAGAGCAGCGTTATCCCACGGTAGTTTGAGCAATCTTCTTCTTGTATATGTTGACAATCACAGCATCTTTATGATTTTGAGGAACTTTGCCTTGCTCCCAGCAGCAAACTAAAAGTTCATGGAGTTTGGCTTGTAGGGTTGGGCATCCATGTTTCCAGATGACAGGTGAGATACCATTGACTCCAGCAGTTTTGCCACTCTTCAGTTTCTCTATGGCCTTCATGGATTTCTGCACAGTTGGCATTTTGTCCATTTCAGTTTTTACTGGTTGTTGCTGGATGTGGTCGATTGCTGAATCTCGAACTACATGACTGGTGTTAAAGAGAGTGCTAAAATATTCAGACCAACGGTCCAAGATGGCGTCTTTGTTTGTTAGGAGCTACTTCCCATTAGAACTATGTAGGGAGCTCTGAACGTGATAAGAGGGAGCATCTACAGCGTTCAGAGCTTCTTAGACGCATTTGCAGTCCCCAGTGTAAGCATATAGCTGGGTTCTCTCGGTTAGGAATATCCACCATTCATTCTGAATGTCTCGTAGTTTACGCTGAAGGATGCTGTTGTTTGACGGAAGGTCGCCTTTCTCTGCTGATAGGATGGTTGAGCCAGGTGGGCATGATGCGCTGACCGTTTCTTCGCTTGAATCTCGCTGTTGTTTTCATCGAACCAGTCCATGGTTTTTTTCTTTATGGAGAAGCCAAGTGTTTCTGCAGCTGCCTCCAAGACAGCAGTATTGATGTCTTTCCATAGCTTTTCTGGGAATGGGTATTCTTCACATCTTGAATTTTTCAGGCTAGTTTGTAATTTCTCTTGGAAATTTGTCTTTTTTCATTTTATAGGTTGCATACATTGAGTTTCTTCCTTGGGGCTGCACCATTTCTAGGTTTTGGTTTGAAGTAGAAGTTAACTTTGGTGCGTAACATTCTGCGCAGGGCATCACTCTGGTGTGCATGACGTCCTTCAAATCACGCTGACCCACTAGATCATAATCTAACATTTGTCAATGTTTAGACCTGGTATGCATCCCGTTTGTCTTCTGACGGTTCTTCTGCTGGAAGATCATGTTTCTAATTGAGAGTTGTAGTAGAAAGTATCATTCGCCCATATCCATTGCAGTTGCCGAACCTGTGCTTCCCTAGCACTTCTTTCCAAGCGTAGGAGTCTTTGTAAGCGAGTAAGATGTTCTGCTAATGGTATGTACGTGTATGCGTGAATGCGAGCATGCGTACATGTATGCATCCATGCACGCAAGCACGTTGGCATCATCACACATACATGCATACAAGAATACATGTACACGCGTATACATGTCTATACTTGTGCCTGTACATATACGCATGCGTACGTAAACGTCCATACCTGCACATGTGCCCACGTACTTGCGTGCATGGATGCATACATGTACGCATGCTCGCATTCACACACAGACTTATATATAAACTCCAACGTGTACCGAATTGTTTAGCACATGTAAAACTAAAAGCGTCTCGTTTCTCACCATCTCTAAGAGATGATGTTGGCATGTGTGCGTGTATGCGTAAGTGAATACATGACATTTTGGTAAAGGACACTTTGGCCATGAACAGTTTGGCAACTTACATTTTGGTAGCTGGACGTATTGGTAATGGGACCTTTCGTTAATAGGACATTTCTGTAAAACATATGAATATAAGTATAATTGTTTGGTGATTGTAAAGGTGGTTTGAATAGGCAATATTAGGCATATGTGTTTTTGAAACATGTAGGATATACTGGTCATTTATCATTATTTGATATAATTCATATCGCATGTTTTGTACGATTTCATTGACATAATTACATGTTATTAAACACATGTCACGATGTCAAAAAGGTTGTACCATTTAGAAATAATTATTATGCTGGTCAATTTTCCTGCACAGAACATGGCTTTATAACAGCAGTCAGGGATGTTGGAACTGGATGATCATTCATGGCAAAGAAAGGAATCGTGGCATCTCAATACTAGTAATTGTGGTATGGGTTAGAAATACGTGCACCATTGGAAGCGTTATATCAATAACTGGATACGTATTTTACTTTCGAATAAAGTAACAATAATAATACAATCGTAGCTCACATTCATTTACATAAAAATTTGTATTAGCCACCAATTGTTCTTAATTCTTCTTTTTTGCTTGGCCTCGGGATCGAAGATACAAGAAGGCTGCGGTCCACGTCTGCGGCAGGTGCGCTGGTGGCTGACCAGTCCTATCCTGTACAGGCGGATTTTGTTGCAGCGGCTGCACTGGAAGGTGTGGTTGCTGGAGGGTGCTGTTTATTTTTTCTTCTCCTCCTTGTCTCATCTATAAATTCTCTCCGTCCTCTTTTGAAAGTGCATGCGCATTGTTTCATTCTGCCGCCTCTGCTTCCAACTGGTGGTGGCTGATTTTACATGCGGTTAGTGATTTCTTCAGTGAGCGTCTGTAACGTTTCTATGTTGCCCCTATGTTGCGTTTCCCCGTGGACAGCTCTCCATACAGAACCATCTTGGGCAGACGGGTTTCCTCCATTCTGGAAACAAGGCCTGGCCACCTCTGCTGTATCTGGAGGAGGGTAGCCTCCATGCTGATGCTCTTTGCTGTCTCCAGCACCTCGATATTTTGTGACAAAGTCACTCCAATGGATATGGAGGATGGTGCGGAGACATCGCTTGTGGAACTGTTCAAGGTTTCTCACATGACGACGATACGTCACCCATGATTCAGCATCATACAGGAGGGCTAGTAGGATGACGCCTATGTACACATACACGTTTGTTTATGTTCTGAGGCTGATTGTTCCATACATACACCTGTACAGTCTGCCGAATGCGCTTTTTGCCTTCGACAACCTGTTGTCGACTTCTTTGTCGATCTTCGCATCAGATCAGATCACACACCCCAGGTAGCTGAACTGATTAACTGCATTCAGCTACGTTTATGCGATGGTGATGCTTGGAGGGTGATATTCTTCAAGAGGTGCTGGCTGATTGGGGGCCTCCGTCTTTTTAGGCTGATTTCTGATTCAAAGCCTTGTGCTGCCTCCGCAAAACAAGACGTTGTTTGCAGCACGGCGCGTTGCGTGTGAGTGATGAGGGCTGCATCGTCTGCAAATAATAGCTCGCATATGAGCTGTTCCATGGACTTCGTGTGAGCAGGCAGTGCGAAACCGTATGTACACTCCCGCATCTCGATCTTCGGTGGCTTGCTGAATCATAATGCTGAAGAAGATGGTGAACAGTGTGGGCGCAAGGACACAGCCCTGTTTCACGCCGCTGGTTATTAGGAACGGCTTTGAGACAACGTTCTCTTGTTTTTCTTGGCCGATCTGGTTTTCGTAAAGATAGATGATCGTAGTAAGGAACTTTTGTGGGAAACCTAGATTTTCAAAGGTCCTTCTCTACTCACGATGTCGAACGCTTTTGTAAGGTCTACAAAGGTAACGATTAGACCGATGTTTTGCTCCCTGCACTTTTCCTGGATTTGTCTTAGGACGAACTGACTCACGGATAGGTGTTTTTTGTGCGATTGCGGGTATCATTCTATTCAGAATGACTCTTGCCACTATTTTGCCAGCGACTGAGAGCAGCGTTATCCCACGGTAGTTGGAGCAATCTTCTTCTTGTATATGTTGACAACCACAGCATCTTTATGATCTTGAGGAACTTTGCCTTGCTCCCAGCAGCAAACTAAAAGTTCATGGAGTTTGGCTTGTAGGGTTGGGCATCCATGTTTCCAGATGACAGGTGAGATGCCATTGACTCCAGCTGTTTTGCCACTCTTCAGTTTCTCTATGGCCTTCATGGATTTCTGCACAGTTGGCATTTTGGCCATTTCAGTTTTTACTGGTTGTTGCTGGATGTGGTCGATTGCTGAATCTCGAACTACATGACTGGTGTTAAAGAGACTGCTAAAATGTTCAGACCAACGGTCCAAGATGGCGTCTTTGTTTGTTAGGAGCTACTTCACATTAGAACTCTGTAGGGACCTCTGAATGTGATAAGAGGGAGCATCTACAGCGTTCAGAGCTTCTTAGACGCATTTGCAGTCCCCAGTGTAAGCATATAGCTGGGTTCTCTCGGTTAGGGATGTCCACCATTCATTCTGAATGTCTCGTAGTTTACGCTGAAGGATGCTGTTGTTTGACGGAAGGTCGCCTTTCTCTGCTGATAGGATGGTTGAGCCAGGTGGGCATGATGCGCTGATCGTTTCTTCGCTTGAATCTCGCTGTTGTTTTCATCGAACCAGTCCATGGTTTTTTTTCTTTATGGAGAAGCCAAGTGTTTTTGCAGCTGTCTCCAAGACAGCAGTATTGATGTCTTTCCATAGCTTTTCTGGAAATGGGTATTCTTCACATCTTGAATTTTTCAGGCTAGTTTGTAATTTCTCTTGGAAATTTGTCTTTTTTCATTTTATAGGTTGCATACATTGAGTTTCTTCCTTGGGGCTGCACCATTTCTAGGTTTTGGTTTGAAGTAGAAGTTAACTTTGGTGCGTAACATTCTGCGCAGGGCATCACTCTGGTGTGCATGACGTCCTTCAAGTCACGCTGACCCACTAGATCATAATCTAACATTTGTCAATGTTTAGACCTGGTATGCATCCCGTTTGTCTTCTGACGGTTCTTCTGCTGGAAGATCATGTTTCTAATGGAGAGTTGTAGTAGAAAGTATCATTCGCCCATATCCATTGCAGTTGCCGAACCTGTGCTTCCCTAGCACTTCTTTCCAAGCGTAGGAGTCTTTGTTTACCATGGCGTTGAAATCTCTGAGCACAACGATCTTGTCCTTTTCTGGAACATTTTGTCGTCGGAGACTGCGAAGGGCAGCATAGAATTTCTCCTTATCAGCAAAGTCTGCTTGGAAGGTTGGAGCAATACGCTGATAAGCGTAGTGTATTTCTGGTTTTTTAGAGGTAGCTGCATTGACATGAGTCTCTCAGAGTGGCCAATTGGGAGTTTTGTTAGATTGGTGGCAATTGTGTCTTTGATCATGAATCCAACTCCTCAGTGGTGTCTCTCTGCCTGCGACTTGCCTGACCACTAGATGGTGTACCCTGCGCCTATCTCCCTCATACTGCCTTCCCCGGCAAAGCGGATTTCGCTGAGCGCAGCAATGTCAATATCCAGCCTTGCAAGTTCGTGCAAGTGCATTCAATGCAGATCGTCGTTGGGGACGGCTTCTGTGGGCTGCATCAAGCATGCTCCTAGTGGTCCAACACGCAATATTGAGTGTCTTGTTTTTCCCACGTTACGAGGCGACTGCCCATTGCTTCCTTTTGTAGTTCGACCGCATTTGGAGATGCCCGTTGACCGCGGCTAGCCAACTAGAAGATATGAGAACGAGCCTTGTTTAGGCCCCTCTCCATGTGGAGCAAGCAGTGCTATCTCTAGAGAAGGCTGTTTGGTAGTTCATTGTGCTACTGGGTGATGATGTCGTCTCTAGGACATCATCAGACGACCACTTACTCTGAGCCGCCTGCATGCAGGACTCGGACTGCGGCTGCCAGTGGCATCATTCACCTACCGGTAGTATTTGTTTACACAACTAGGCACACTATTAAGGATTATTGCCGAAACGTTATATTACTTAAATACGTTATCACCGAACTGTCTTATTACCGATACAGTCATCACCGATGAAATCAAGTGAGCTCGATCCTATTCCGATATGGCTACTTAGAGACAATGCGTCTGACATTGTATCTGACATTGATATATTGTTTCTGAGAATAAGTGTAATACGTTCTTATTTGAAGGAGCACAAGTCAAGCCAGTATTCAAGAAAACTTGCCAGAACAAAGCCATCTCATATAACTACAGATGATGATGATGTACTGTTCCTGCAACATAAATAGTATGGGGAAAATCTTAATGTCGCAATTTGCCCCCCCCCCCAAACAAAAGTCCTTCATCCCGTGCGGTCTTCCGCCAGCTCTCTCAGAGTCTTGATATCATTGTGCGACCTCAGCCTGACGCCCGACTCTCTGAGGTCCGAGCGCAGTAGGTTTAGCAGGTTGGTGGTGTGCCTACCAACCCGGCCTCAGTACCGGCGTGACCCGACAACGACAGATTGCATGGCCACTTGTGCAGGACTGTCTTCGGGCATGCATAACACGTGGCCGAACATTGACTTCCGCATTCTCCGTACTCACTGTGACAGCGGTTCTGTGTCACAGCTCTCGTACAGAACTTCGTTTTAAATCATCCCGTTTGGTCACCGCATGCCCAGTATTGATCGCAGGTGGCGTCTGTGGCAGGCATCCATTTTTTTAAGTATCGTGGCTGGCACCGCCCAGCGCCGCAGTTATACAGCATTACAGATACGGCCATGGCATCGTACACCGTAATTCGCTTGCCTAACGGGATTTTAGGCCCAATTTTCCAGAACGACTAAAACACGATATTGCCCAGCAAGCACATATGTTGCACGTCTTTTGTGCTGCAGAGCAGGGATCCTAGCGTCCTACAGACCCGTGTCCAATTTCCCTACTTATCCAAACCAAAATAACGTGACTTTGCCCCCAAACTGTCGGCTCACATGTCTTAACACAATTTCTGCTCTTCATACCAGCCCGCATGCATGCACAATATCGACGGCCCATATAGCTGTACAGAATAACATCCTTCTCGAATTGGACAATCAGACCATTGTCATCATTGTGCTTCTTGATCTATCGGCAGCATTCGACACAGTCAACCAGGAAGTGATGTTGCATAGACTCTCACTTGATGAACTGGACTGGTTTAAGTCGTACCTGAGAGACAGATTCCAGTTCTTCCACATTAACGGTGCTACATCACCTGCCCGTCCTTTTGAATTTGGGGGTCCAGCAATGGTTCATGTTCGGTCCTGGGCTATTCTCCATCTATGCAGCAGCAGTTGATACGATGATACGCAAGAACTACTACATGTCCCACTTCTATGAGGAATACACTCAAATCTGCATCCCAGTGAAACCCCGCCAGGCCGACATCGCTGCAGCGTAACGGACAATGTTTAGGGGAGATTCACTACGTGGGTGAGCACAAACGTACTGAAGCTGAATGACTCAAACACTGAAGTCATCGTCTTCGGTGCTGCCAAACACGATGACTTAAGAAAATCGAGCTACACACAATATGCGGAACTTGTTTGGTCACTGTAACTCACAATGTACGTAATCTTGGTATACAGTCTGATGCCAAGATGTGGATGGAAACAAAATATGACAGCTGTGTGCGGGTCTGGAATTGTTCACCTATTCAACATCGCAACAATCAGACGTTACCCAACAGCGGCAGCGACAGGGCAAGTCATGAAGGCGATTGTCATCAGTAGAATTAACGCTGGCAACGCACTACTCCACCGACTACCTCTGAAACAAATACAACGGCTGCAAAAAGTGCAAAACTGGGAGGCCCGCCTTGTCGATGGCGCCAATAAATTCTGCCATACCACACCGCTACTGGTCAACCTACACTGGCTGTCGATAGTAGTTCGAGTAGAGTTTAAAGTATTTATACTTCTCCTCACACATCGAACACTGCCTGGCCAGGCATCGAACAATGCGTAAACCGAAGTCAGCCAACTAAACCGCTGCGCTCCAGTGAACACAATCAACTATGCAATGCGTCACGGGGTGTGCAGAACTTGCTACCGCAGTAACTAACGTCTATAACAACGACGGATCCTGTTTTTTAATTGAACGTTAAGACTTACCTGTTTTCTAGAACACTCTGTATGGTGCGGTGAGCAACGGCGTTTTAGAAATTTCTACATTTGGTTTGCTTTGATTACATGTGTGCGTGAATGCATGTTCGCACGAACGAATGCGGCCTTGTGGGCATGAACGCGTTTCCACGTATAATTGTTCGTGTTAGTGCCCTGCTCGAGCCTAGAATTTTAGCCCAAGCCCGGCCCGCACTTAGTAGTTAGAATTCAGTACCGGCCAAAGCCCGCAAAACTATATCATTCCAGATCCGGCCCAGGCGGCCCACGCTAGAATTTAGTGTGGAACTGTTTGTCTCAGGTCCGGCCCGGCCCGGCCCATACTCGCTGACTCAAAACGGGTACGCCCGCTAAGCACAATCTACTTAGGAAACATAAAACCATTATAATAATTATAATCAAAGAAACATAACAAAAACTGCAATACATAGGTATTGTTTTATTTTTAACATTAATAAAAATGTGAATATATTATCATTGTCCAAGTGAAATACTTAATAAAATAACATACTGAAATACTGACTAAAAGCATGTAGTGCTAGTTGATTGGTTGGTTAGACTCAGTGGCGGACTTTTTCTGCACGAGTCACCTCTGACTGACAACAATATGTAGACATTTACCTTTTGAGTTTGAATGAAATTGGTTTATTGTATATGTGTTATCCCATAAGTTTACATAGAAGGAAATCATGGGATAGTGTGAAGATCTACTGCATGACTAAAGGGATGGAATGGTCTTTGAAGCAGCAGTTCCTCCAAAGACTGCCGTTTCACACGTAACAATCGATACAGAACACACGGCCAGGCTACACTTTCATTCACCGATGACCATTTATTAGATAAGGTTTCTCCCTCTAACACCTGTATCAACCAGGCTGCCCTGTAATTATTGAACAACATCCAGCCGGTTTTTAAGAAGGGTGTTCACCATTAAGGTAGGATTCCATACGTACGGATACGGCATGCGGATGCTGCATGCGGCAAAACAATGAATATAGTGCCCGGTGGAAATTAACATAAGTAGTTCCAAACATGCATAGGTGGATGGGTTTTGTCGTGCGGATGCGGCGGCGGTAATTTGAATCGCTCCGTGTTGCAACAGCGAGTGTTGTACCATCTCAAGGCGGTGGAGTAATCGGTCGGATATTGCGTACAAAATGGCGTTCCCGTAGTCTATTCTTGAAGTAACAAGGGCATGTACGAGACATATGGTTGTTCCGGTCGTTATTGTGTCGCGTCGCGTATACGTGAGACTCGGTGCAGGTGGTAATATGCACTCCGGCACGCATTTGCTACTTGTGCCACCATCGAGAGGTCGGCATCAACAGTAAAACACAAGTACGTATTCAATTGAAGTAATATAATTTTATTACAGTATTGTACAATATATGAATTACTTCAAGGTAAACAAATTGGTCTAGCACATATTTTTGTTCAACTTATTTATGGAGCAAAGTAGTGTTTGTAATGTGTTTTTAAAGATTCAACCTAATCAGGGAAATGTTTGCGCAAATCCTAATAAAACGAATTGGTAGGGGAACGACATGCAAAACAGGCCCCTTATGCGACATTTGTCATACATTTGACAGTTTTTCTTATATCAAGTGCATTATTTAGCCATCATCACACATTTCGCAAAAAAATTAATTGTGCACACTCTGACCCTGACCAAGATTGGTGTGACCACGTCGCACATTATTCACATGCCATCCCTCCTTCCTCAACGTTGCTGTCCAAACACTGTTGGGGCATTATTGTTTATCTCGCTTTTATTCGAAGCTTCGAGATATCGCAGTGGCATGGTGAACGATTGATTCTTTCCCCACGTAGTTCATCACCTGCTGATTTATTGTTCTATCTTTGGATTTTTGTCAGAATTTTGTCTCAATCGAAGTTGACGTTTGTATGGGCTGATCGTGTTGATTCATGTCGTTTTTGTTTATGTTTCAAAACTTTCGCTTTTTTGATTGATCTCTTTTCAGTATAGGTACTATACTCACTATGGGTTTATTATCATAATTTGCTGATAAATGCAACTTAACAATATATATGTATATATTACAGTACTTAGTAATATGTATTGACACAGCTCATATTGACGCAATCTTTACTCTACAAGTAATATCATGCTTAAGTACGTTATTATTATTATTATGATTACGATGATTATTATGATTATTAATATGATTATCATTATGATTATTATTATTACTATATAACGATAGTGTTTTATCATATGTATGTGAACTAACATATTACAAACGGTGGGGTGTATACTATACCGACAGCATACCGGCGAAAGCGGAATCCTGTTAGCATAGCGGGCCACTCAGGAGCCCGTTTTGGGAACACGGCCCGGCCTCTGGTTGATCATCAATTTGAATACAAACTCTGCATGTTTTTAACGCAATACATACATGTTAGATTATAAACACTTGGCTAATGTACACCACAGTTTCCGTTGTTTTCAACGTGCACGTATGAAAATATATTATTGAAAAAATAATGCGCATTGTTTTAATGTTTTTGAGCTTACCTCTTTGAATTTGCGTTTGACCAATGTCCACTATTGCCCATTTTTGAGTCACTTATCAAGGCCACCAAAAATTTAGCTGTCCGATTTGCATTGTTTTGTGTAGAGGCTACTGCAAATAGGATTTTAGTCGCATGATAAGACACCGAAGTGCTTGTCTAAGTTTGAATTTGTAAATAAACGAGACACCAATAAAAGTTAATGGCCACCGTGAAACGTCTAATCGTGCGTGCGTGTGTGTGCGTGTGTGTGTATGTGTGTGTGTGAGTTTATGAGTTTGTTTGTGTGTATGTGTGTATGTGTGTATGTGTGTATGTGTGTATGTGTGTGTGTGTGTGTGTGTGTGTGTGTGTGTGTGTGTGTGTGTGTGTGTGTGTGTGTGTGTGTGTGTGTGAATGTGTAAGTGTGTTAAGTTTTTTCCTCATAGACGTCTAGCCTCTCAGTAGCCATGCGTTCAGAGATTATTCTAAGAACCCTTGGATGATATGTCATGTCTTGATACTAATCTCAAAATGTACCGTTGGTTGGGAGTTATTACTGGTCAGTGGGTTCGTCGCGGACTACGCAGAAAAGTGAAGCTGATATTTGATTGAACATGTCGGCCAGAGAGTAAATTGTAAAGCGCTTTGAACAGTCATTAAGACTGAATGCTGCGCTATATCAGAACGTATATTTATTTTCTTACACTAGACGGTGAATATTAAACGATTGTTCACAATGTTACTGGTGGTTTCGATGACATTTTCTAAGCTACGTAAACCGTCAATCGATCAAGTGACGTGACTGTGTTTGTACGTAAGTAGGTTCATCTGGGAGATGTGGATATTCGCTAATATTTATAATGTGTACAACTCGTCGCTACTTAATGTATTTTAGTTCTGCAGGACGTCATGCATGGCTATTTGTTAAAACAAACACTAGTTGCTAGGCTTGTTTTGTGCCTTATAGTATTCTTTGAATAAGTATGATTACATAAGAAAAATGCATTCATTGCATTGTTCCCCGTGGACATACAATTCGACGTGTGTGTTTCAGATACAACCCGGACCGTACTACGCAATACCAACTGATGCTGCAGTGTGCGCGAGGAATAGCGCACATGCACCACAAAGAACACCAGATGGTGCACCGAGACGTGAAATCGGCGAATATCATGATAAGGTAGGCGTAGGCTACTCTCTGTGTTTGTTTGCATGTGCACGCACGCGCATGTGTTTGTTTGTGTGTATGTACGGACGCGCGTGTGTTTGTGTGTGCGTTTATGCATGTATGCGTACGTGTATACGTGTTTACTCGTGTGTGTGTGTGTGTGTGTGTGTGTGTGTGTGTGTGTGTGTGTGTGTGTGTGTGTGTGTGTGTGTATGGGTCTACTTGCGTGTGAGTGTATATTTGAAACAATGACATTTGCGACCAGAATTCTTAACCAAAATGCAATACTATAAGTAGATTTCATACCCGGTGACACTACCATAATCCCCGGGACTTGGGACAATGAATGGCTTCTAACGTAAAGCCTGTGCAATCAACCCGTCGTCCAACGGCACGACTAATATATCATTCCTTTTTCGAAACTCAACTTCTTAGTTGCTCCCGGCGGCCAAAAGCCAAACCATCCAGTCAGCGTAATTTAGTTACGCTGACAGGATGGTTTGTTGTTATATTAATTAAGTTTACATTAATACATGCACATAATCAAATGATATATAAATATACAATTATTATTATTATTATATATATATATATATATATACAAGATGTATATATATATTAAGGTGGTCCAACAAACAAATAAACAAATTTCCTTTCACCATATGGGTATTTTTATTCCTTTATACTTAACTTAAAAGCACACGAAATTTGTCTCCTAAGAAACAGTATTTAGAGGTCGCCTCATGTTACATACTTATAAACCAGGGGTCCCACGTAGCAGAAAACAGTCCTGGACTTAAAAAACTATGACATTAGAGCTGCCTTTGATGGACTGGGGAGCTTGTATCGGTGGTTTGCCACCTGTCGAAGAAATATATGTTTCTGTTCTTCGTCCTTTGTTAGTGTCTCGTTGTATTTTTGGATAACGCTGATACCCCTTTCCTCCGTGTCGTTTACTACATGCATCAGAGGGGACAGATCCCGAAGTTCGTTGAAAACAAGGATCGTCCGTCCACTGTAAGGGGTTTTTCTCCTGGTAGGATTATAATTTCGCTTTTCTTCCTTCCATCAAGACATCAAAGAAGGAACTGGTCCTTTTTGTCACAAGGTCTTCCAACTCCAAATCTTCACGGCATCCGTGATCTCTAGACGTCATAGAAAGCCAGGTAACCAAGGACGCTGTAGGTTCTGGACCATCTTTTCCTTTGTTTCCGTCGTCACTCGGTCGTCGAAAAAAACTAGGGCAACAAGGTGCTCGGAGAAAAACCAAAGATGCCTGCAAAAGGCCGCGGACGTTTTGATGGCCGCACTCTGATCAGGGTAAGTCTTGAGGAAAGACAGGAGTTCGATGTCGTTATAGGTGGCTCGAATTCTAAGGGGCGCTCCGTACCACTGTCTGATGTGAACGAGACTCACGTCGGTTATGTTAATGGCTTCTCGTGGAGTCAGCTTGAATTGAGCCTGGACAAAGAATATATTCAACGCATACATCCCTTTCACCATCAATCGAGCGTGGTGTGTTGAGCGGGGAGCTCGAAATGACTCATTCGCACTCACTTTCTACACGAAGGAAAAAGAGAGACAAGCACCAGCATTCTTGATAATTATTTCTTGGTTGCTGGTCTTCGAGGCCATGTGGCAAATAATCCAGCATCTCTTGCTGCATTCTGCTCAATACCGGATCCTGGCAGTGTTCGTCGGTTGCTGCAACATAAGCACCTTCCTTTATGGATGTCCATTCTTTCTGAAATCGTTTGAAGCGTCCGATTTTTGGGCCTCCAGGTGGACCGAAAATTTCAGGAGAAGTCGTCGGACAGCATGATTTTCATGACATGGTGACTGCAAGCAATCCAGACCAGTCCGGGTCCTAGAGCTTTTTCGATCCTCATGCAAACTCCTCCGTAAAGCCCTGTGTTACTGGCTGACGTATAAAATACAGGTCTTTTGATTTGGGAAGTGAGGTTCAATTTCTGAATTGCGTCAAGACAACTCTTCGCCCGAGACTCCCCAGTACCTTTGTCCATCTTCGGAATACCTAGAAGCTTCTCCTGGCCGTTTCTAGTAACAAGGACACTTATACGGTCAACACTTGCCTTAGATCTTTCGATATCTGGCAACAGCTTGCTATCCCAATGTAAAAGAAAAGGTCCCCCAAAGAATATTCTTGGTGTTCTGCTGCTGTAGCTTCTTCTTGTTGTTGTCTTCTAGACATCCTGATTGAGCTTCGGGAGAGCGGTAATATTCTGAAACATTATGCCCGAGCGCCTGAGCAACGGCTCCAGCTACAAACACGAGAGTGCGATTCTTGCCTTTCGTCTGAGTTACTGCGGTGGATTACGTAATTGTGACATCACATAATATTACTAGTTATCCAGCAGCGTTATCCTAGTCTGCAGTCATTGATAAATTGGTCGGAGACAATTTTGTTTAGCCTTATCACCATGTATAATACACACCCCGAATTAAAGGATTATATATATATATATATACATATATATAATACTAATTATTATATGTATATATATATATATACATATAATAATAATTATATATATGTAAATATATAATCCTTTAAGTACTGATAACAACAGGTGCATGTCAACTTCGGTGTATATTCAAATAAATGCATGTATATAAATGCATGTATATTTCACATTAACAGAATTCACAGTATATATATATATATATATATATATATAAAGCTGACAGTACAAAGGACAGGTTTTTTAATCATTTTATTATTTTGAACTAACACACGTTCCTCTGATCATTTAATTAGATCAGTGAGCATTGGTCCAAGGACGCGAATTAATAAGAGCCAAGTGGACCACGGCGCTTCGGAGGATATACACATACAATGCTCAAAACTGAATGTATTTGTATATATCCACCCCGAGGTACACCGACTTGTGAGTTGCTTGCAGCCGCAATAAAGTTACCGACTAGTGGCTGAATACGTGTGTCTAATAATCGCTTCAATCTTTGGCCACGCTGATGTCGGTTTGGATGCTTGTGTAGCCAGGAAATTAGAGAACGTAATACTGTAATACTTGTTACTAAGCATTCGTTGCCATACTCTAGTGTGGAGTAGCCTATCGTGGCAATTGCGGCAGGGTGTATGTTTCAAATAACTATTGATGTGTCTTTGCATTACCCTCCAGTTGCAAAGGTGACGAGACAGTGTTAAAACTAACCGACTTTGGATTGGCGAAAGACAATCAGCTATCGACAACGATTCAAATGAGGACGAATGTCGGCTCACCGTCTTTCATGGCTCCGGAGATATACCAACTGCAGCCTTACACGGATGCTGTGGACGTCTTTGCGCTTGGCCTCGTCTGTCTGGGATTGCATCTGCACAAAGAGAACGACTCATACATCATGCCGTGCTCAGGTTTGATCAACTTATATTCGAACACTCCAGTAGGTCATGTTTGTTAATATAATGTTATTTAAGTATCATGCTAAAATGTGCTGATTAGGTCACATGTGAATGCCAGCATATTTGTTAATTGACGTGTGCTAGATCGTTTTGTAACACGGCAATAGCGATTGACATTGCTTGCGGTATCACCTTAAAAGAAGGTTGACTGTTGCGTACCAGGAACCAATAAGGGTAGTAATTGGTAACAGGAAGTTCGCTGAGTTGGTTGCTTTGAATGTGGTAAAACGCGAACACGCTGAATTTCAAAGGTTCTTGTTGGAGATTCAACCGGCCTTGGCTATAATGCCGATAAAGCTTGTTTGAATTCAATTGGTACGTTTACAATTCGAACCTTAACGCCTGTGATTTCGCTTTCGGGTTATTTTCGTTTATCATATTGATGACTTCGCATACAAGTGTTCATAAATGTTATATTAACCGTACTATTCGTAAACAATTCGATGTGCTTCGACTATTTTGACCAACGATGTTGTAATACGATAATTTTTTAGAATGTCAAATGCTAATTACATAGTATTATTATTTAGAATTTTACATATTTCCTTGTGTTACGTGCTAAAATATAATATATTTTCAGAAAGCATGCCAGGCCTGATTCCCATCGCGGTCTAGATGGTAACAGCTGCGGCCGCCGGCGGCAAACAGCCGGTCATCATCTCCGCGAAAGAGTCTGACAAAGCAAAGCTGAAAGCGATGAAGTCACTAATCAATAAGATGATTTTGAAAGATGCTGACAAACGAGTTTCGGCACAAGAGGTCGTCGATGCGTTGAAATCCATTGTTGGTATGTTGGCAACGTCAGAACATAACACACCATGCAATACTCTCGTACGGTAGTAAGGATCAAACGGATACCGTCAGACGAATCTTAAATTGACATGTCCATCAACTATGGACATATCCCATGTAATGAAAGCATATACAAATAAAAAACTACATGTCTTACTAATGTTAATTGCGAAATGATGAAATATCAAAAATAGTGACAATAATTAAAGTAGTCATCAAAATGGCGATACCTGGTAAGACAAGTAACAAACGGCGATACTTGGTAAGATAACTAACAAACGACGATACTTGGTAAGACAACGAACTGTTTGGACTGCTATAAATGTCACAGCATATCACGCGTTACTATAAAAGTAACATTTATTTCTTCAGATAACGAAGCAATATCGGCTCCTGAAGCTCTGAAAGCGACAGCATTGACGAAGGCAGATGCTGAGAAAGAAGAGAAGTCGTCAGTCGTGGCTAGCGGTGACGCTGAAACCGCACGTCCCTCATTCGGCCGGGAAGACTCGATACTGGAACAAGTAGGGTATAATAGTTACTAATACAGATATTTGGAGGCTCGACTTTTTTAATTAAATCACATACTGTGTTCTTATAGGTTACATGTGTTTTGTCATGTCGGCTGCGATTTCTGATCTAGAAATACTTATTATCGGACATTCTCATGCATATTGGTTGGGCGAGTTTGTCGAGTCCGCTAGTTCCCCTGGGTTAATTGCGAACTCCGAAAAGCAGGCCGGGCCGTAGAAGCAAGCGGCCGGACCGTATCTATCTTTTCGGCAACCAAATGTTATGCCTATGCCATGGCACATATTTCGGCGATATAACCTGACATTGTAATTGTTTTGCGGGGTGGCAATGATTTAGGCAGAACAAGTTCTCATACTCCACAGTCCGTTGGATCACGGCTTTGTGTCTTTGCCGACGAATTATTGGCAAGAGGAGTTAAGCAAGAGTGTCTGTGCCAAATCGAGCACCGGTGAAAGTGGCGCCATTTTGTTCTCGAAAATGGGTCCGCTAGCTTGAGTGGCAGCGGTAATTTCTCTGCTCAAAACGGAATGTAACCGGAGCCGGCGCCTGTTTTGCTGGCGACATAAGTATATCTGGAACAGCCAAGCGAATATTTTACTATCTGAAGGTGTTCACTTTACTGACATCGGGAATCTTCGCTTATATCGTAGCATCCGTGGGACAAATTTTAAAGCCGTAAGCCGGGTAGTTACGGTTCACTGGTTTTGTTTGTCACCGGGCATAGCATGACGGGTAAATTGTGACTCCAAGTTATAAAGATTGCCGTCAGCGACCGTTTGCAAATATTAACTTTATGAGTGCATGCAAGAATTAATACCTTGGTGATATATATATTCATACGGTGACCTTGTGGCGGAATGGCCCCACCTTTTTGTAATTGCATGTGTCTATTGGTGGTGGAATGTTTGTATTGTTTGCTTAGGTTTATATTCATAGTGGTTTTATACCTCAATAGCGACAAATAATGTATGTCTGTATATTGTCGTCATGTTGTAGGAATGTGTGCCTGAGAAATTTTGATGGGGCTGTACAAGGGTTCAGTTTCCCATCTGGTTTGCATGTTATACATCACATTCCTACTATCTTTATGCCCAAAAGTGGCTGCATTAGAAGCAATCCACTTTCCAATAAAAACGTCATCCTTTGGCCAATTTCAATTCTCAAACTACAATGGGCTTGTGTTGGTTATTGCATAAATGAAGGTATGAACGCAGAGCATACTGTATTTTATGCAATGGCCAGGACAGGCCTAGTGCGGGTAGTGAGGTAACTGGCTGAGGCGATAACTACTTTCAGCTGTCTGGCTTAATAAAACCGCCCAGCGCCTTCAGCCAATCATGACATGCCAGGATTAGGCCCCAGCCTACGATTTGGATTAGCGGTTAAGCCGCCACTTGCGCGTTAGGTATCTGTGTGTCATGTCGTGTATATCCTGATATTTCTAAATCCGCCCTCCTCCCCACCTTTTTGCCTAGGCACGTTTAGTTATATAACTACTGTACACCGTTGGTAAAAAAAAAGAAGTTGGAAAATGTCGCAACGCTTTCCCAAATTTCGGAGTTAACACAGGGCATATCCCAAATTCTTGAATGTGTTGGGTTTTGGTGCGTCGACAGGCTTTTTGTTTTACAAACGGTATATATTTTTCCTTATGTTTATACAGGATAGGCAGAATGGCCCCACCTTTTTGTAATTGCATGTGTGTATTGGTGGTGGAATGTTTGTATTGTTTGCTTAGGTTTATATTCGTAGTGGTTTTATACCTCTATAGCGACAAATAATGTATGTCTGTATATTGTCGTCATGTTGTAGGAATGTGTGCCTGAGAAATTTTGATGGGGCTGTACAAGGGTTCAGTTTCCCATCTGGTTTGCATGTTAGACATCACATTCCTACTATCTTTATGCCAAAAAGTGGCTGCATTAGAAGTTATCCACTTTCCAATAAAAACGTCATCCTTTGGCCAATTGAAAACGTTGAGGTTCCCAAGTGTTGCTTTTGGTTGGGGTTTCTGGAAGTCCAGGAAATCCTTATGGTCGTCTGAAAACAAAACAACAAAATGTCCGAGTCATCGTCAAATTCTACTAGTCTAATAGTCCGTCTTCCACTGATATTTTGGTTGGTGCATTTTTAATTACCGTATTGGTATTAGTAGTATTTTAACTTACTAAACATTCAGTGCAATGTATTGCAATGGTCCTCAACCAACGCTATATTACAATAGAATTATGTAATTATAATATGTATTATTAACATAGTGTTTATAGTTATGCAACAGCGTAGTAACAATATGTTCATATGCCAATTTTGCAAAAACCCGTGAACCGGATATTAGTCCCGGATTTGATTGTGTCTAAATACAGGGTATTATTATTATTATATGTTGACAACGACCAGGTTCTGAAGGATAAGGTAAGGGAGAAGGCGAGGGAGGAGAACGGCGAAGAGCGGGACGACTTTCTACAGCAGCTGGTCGCCGGCATTCCCCTCATCAGTCTGATGCGCCTCGCCACGCGTTCACAGTCCAGCAACGGGGGACGAGACAAACATGTCGCTGAGGTAGGCAAAATTAGAAATTTATAGAATAGTAGAGTCTTCATCATTGATCATTCGTCAGGATATCACGCCGTTTGCATGCTATCATGTGATATGCATAAAAATAGAGATATAATTATATTTTCGCACATGATATTACTACTTATAATTATATTAATATGTAAAAATTGGACCATTGTATGGGTATCTCTAACAACACATGCAAAGTGTATATACAGTGAGTGGTAAGCCGTTCTCCATAGGGTGACAATAAACGTGTGATAGCTGATGGATCTGGTTTGGTGCTCCATGAGTGAAATTAATATCTCGGTTAAATTAGTATTAGTAGTATCATGCGTATGGCAAGTATATTTGTATTATTCATATGGCTGTACCTGCAGTAAGGCAATTTAACGCTAATTCTCTTGGAATTAGGGTTTTAAAGTTGGAGCACGTGTCAGAATCGAATCGGACGAAAAGACAGCCAAGGAACTGCAAGAAGGCCACGGCGGATCGGTTGACGGAATGAAGATGGTAACTAAGTAGTAGCAAGATGCATACTTTGGGTACAAGCTCACATATTGCTCACGTGCACATGTTGTACACATGAAAACATACAAAGCTACGATCTCTGACAATCACATACAATGGCTACATTTTCCGACAGCTCCTCTACATAGCTGGATAATTAAAAAAGTGTGAAACATTAAATTGTATGAGTGGCTTATTGAGAGTAAACACGTATTACAATAGTTGAATTTTTCGTGGCATTTGTTGGCATGGTGATTTATTTTACTTGTAAAATATACAATTTGTTTGCAAACATAATATTCAAAAGTAAAAAATGCATGTGATGGTAAAATATTTTTACGGCGCAACGTAATCCATCGCCAACTAATAGTAATACTAGTGTATAAATGATTGTCATTCATTTTCATTATATAAATTAAAGGTCCATGTAATGACGAATAATTATTGGCATATTATTTAATACAATGTAACGTATGTGTTAAATGTGTCTTCTCCGCAGTACCTGGGAAAGGTGGGCGTTATCAAAAGTCAGATATTGCACGTCTTCAAAGTAGAATTTGACAACGGACGAACGTGAGTATAATATTATATCTCAGGATTTAAAAAGATTTAGCAAGATTGCCGTCCAGAGCTACGAGCTGCAGACGGCATGTAGACAAGGAAGCCTTTGGCTTATCGAGAGTCAAAAATTTTTCCACCTACGTATAATCCGCCTTCGCTAGATAGCTGTAAATTTTATTTGTGAACATATTCACACTGTTAGCTTTACACATAATCATCAGATAGTTTGTTACAGTCACTTATTGTCCTCTGAGGGAATGAATACTATCTCATATCCAACCTACACTGATCGTTGACTAATGCAGCATTGTGCCATCTGGTTATGCTGCCTTCTTTCAGTTTGAAGAACCTATTTTTATCAATATCCTCATAACCATTCAATATCTTAAAAAACTTATATTTGGTGCCCTCTTAGTTTCCTAGTCTCTAGTACTGTCAACCCACATTCTAATATGCGACTTTCAGAACCAAGATCTTTCAGTTCAGGAATCAGCCTTGTTGCTCTTCGTTGCACTCTTTCTAGCTTATATATGTTCTCTTACGATATGACCTCCATGGTTGTGTACGTTATTCCAACCGTGGCCTATCTATTGCTTTGTACAGTGGTACAATTAGCTCTTTCTATTTATATATGATATTTCTCCTAATTAGCCCTAGTTTGTGGTTTCCATTTGAAGCAATAATTCCACATTGCTCCGAAACTTTCATATCAGCACTAACTGTTACTCACAAGTCCTTTTCTTTTACAGTTTTGCCTAATATAGTATACCCCAATTTGTATTTTTTGTTCACATTTCCATGTCCTATTTTGATACATTTATACTTCCCAAAATTAAATAACATTTGCAATTTTTCAGACAATTTGGCTAGATCATCCTGTAAAGTGGGTTTATCTGCATCTGTTTTAACTCTTCTGAACACTTTTGTATCGTATGCGAATTTCAGGATTTTACTTGATATATCATCATCCAAATCATTTATTGATATCAATAATAATATAGGTCCCAACACCGACCCCTGTGACACTCCACTCAAAACTGGTTTCCATTTTGAAATCTCCCCATCTACTATTACTTTCTGCTTCTGTCTGTCAAACATGTTTGTATCCAACTGATCAACCATCCCCTATACCATCGATTTTAGTTTAACTAAGAATCTTTGATGTGGCAGTTTATCAAATGCTTTCTGAAAATCTAAGTAGAAAACATCCACTGGTGACCCAACATCTACCCACTATGTAATTTCTTCTAAAACATAAGAGATTGATTAAAAAAGACCTAGCTTTTAGGATGTTGAGATTCATTGATTAATTTATGTTTTCCAAGGAATTCCATCGTGTGTTCTCTACTAAGCGTTTCTAATAATTTACATAAAACTGATGTTAAGCTGACTGGTCTGTAATTCTCTGTCTTGGTCCTTGATCCCTTTTTAAGTAATGGTGTAATGTTTGCTTATTTCCATTCTAGGGAAACGATTCCCTCTTCAAGTGACAAAGTGATAAAGAATATAGCAATAGGTTTACTGATTTGGTCTACAATTTCATTAAACAGTTTTTGTGGTATCCCGGCAACTTCAAGAGATTTGTTTTCTTTCACCATCTTAATTTTCTTTGAAATCATTTCAGGAGTAGCAAACAACTGCCCTAATTGATTTGATTGATGCCCGTCAAATTTAATAACTGGTAATGGCAGTGAACTTATATTTTATGTGGTAAACACTCGTTCAGGGCCTCTGAAATTTGAAACTCATCAGATATTACTGTTTTCTAGTGGTCCCACCATATATCGAATATTCTGTTTACTCCTTGCATAAGCGTAGAAACACTTGCTTATCTCGTTCAAGTACATCGTTTATTTTCATTTTGTTCACTAGTGAAGACAGTGGTTCATATTGTTTTTTGTGTACTTTTTGTCAAACTAAGCAAATGTATTAAATGTGAAATGATTTGTTATCCTAAGGCCAACTGTTATCTTCACATGCATTTTATATTATATATACAGAGGAGCTGTTTATATAGAGTGTAATTTGTTTCAGCCAGATGTGATAGTCTGTAGTTATTGTGATATTCCATATCAATGGCATTCAAAAGCGAAGTGTATCATGTGAGAAGTATGAGTTATTGGTTTAACAACGGATTGTGTAGTATTGTTAAAACCATTTACTTAATTTGCGAACGTTTGATCTGGTATAATGTGTAAACGCGATTAGTACCGAGTAGTTTGGTCAACCCCATAGTTAATATAATACTAATTATAGTTAACAAGATGAAGTAACCAACAATAACATATTAGCACAAACAGATTTATATGTGTTAATGGTTATTATGCAGTATTTATATTTGTAGTTAATGTGAACATTGTTTTGTAGTTGGAGTTACAACCTCGCTCTACTTCACAAACTTGACGGATCGTCTACAGGTTCATTGTCATCAAAGAAAGTGACACCATCCCACAGCCGTTTTGATGGGTATTAATATTTTTGCACTAAATTAATGTGCAAGGTAATAATATGAATACTGACATTTTACGTGTCGATACTTTATAATTAATATGTAATGATGAACGGTCAAGAAGCATAAACTGAAGTGGTGCGGCCACGTCTCACCATCATCTGGCCTTGCAAAGACCATCTTGCAAGGTACCGTGAGAGGGGGATAAGAAGAGGTAGGCAGGAGAAGAAGAGAAAAGACAACATCAAAGAAAGGACAGGACTTGAGTTCGCCGACTCCCAGAGGCCTGTGGAGAACAGGGACATGTGGAGAGAACTGGTTAAAAAGTCATCAGTGGTGCTCAAACGATCCTTACTAGTTATAGCAAAGTGAAGTGAAGTGAATAATGATAAGACATGTGAGTAGAGTAGAGTAAAATAAAGCTGTATACTTAGATACAGCGCTGTACTATATCCTTGTTGCATTTGCAGTTAGATCGACCAAATCAAAATAAATAAATCATACCCCGCTTGTTTTGTCAGCCAATACCGAACACTGGTTTATCAAACGCTTCCTTCAAAAACAAAAACATCTTCTTATGTAACATACATAAAAATATTAATTTGAAACTAAGATCCAACAAACGTATTGTGTAAACATGCGTATCACGAAGTGTAACACAATAGATGATCACTTGAACAGTTTGGAAACAACCACAGTAACGTTGCCGATCAGCGACAAATGGATATTGTCCTACCTGATGGCAAGTACAAAAAAAAACAGACACAGCAAGTGCTTCAGGAGTTTCTGACAAGGTAGTTCTACCTATAAACCCTTAGCTGAGGAGCATGAATACATCCCTTCAAAAATACATCCACAAAATTACGTTTAATAAGTTGTAAGGAAAAACAATGTTCTTTGAGTCATATCTACCAAACCTGTGTCCAGCGTCATCGCAACGAGCCATCACTTGTTAGCAGTCACGAGTGCCTACATGGAAGTGTTATTTGTTGCTTTGTGTCGTTAATGTCATGATTGACCAATGTGTTATAAACAACAGCATCGACACAGTAGATTGGTGTACATTGACTAACCGTCAAACATGTTGTGGATCAGATTATTAAACAACAACGTAAATAATTATGAAAGGAAGAACCATCTAAGGAAATTAAAAAATTAAAAACATTTCAAAAATTCCGTACCTGTGTACAGTTGCATATTATATCATGTTTTATTACGTTTTCCTAAACATTTTAATTGTTTTCGATGTAGAATGATGGTATTATATAACAATAGCAATATTGCGTGTCCAGCGTCATTAAGTTATATTCATGTCTTAGCTCACACTTTGCCTAGTTCCAACTCCCGGACACATATGACAGTTAGCATAGCCAAAGATAACTGATCAATGTTACTGATTATAGTTCAGATAGTTATTCTTCCAAACACGTTGTTGAACGAGCTGCAGTAATTGAAAAACGGCCTTTCCGCGAAACAACATAGTGCATAAAAAATATCCATGACGGGAACAAAATGTTTCCAAGTAAAAATACTATCTTATACCTCTTGATTCTTATTAAATGGCATATATATATACTGGATGATTCAAAAAGTTTGTTCCATTTACATGTAACTTAAACTGCTAAAATTGTATGTAGTATAGTAATTTTACGTCGTTGACGCTGGACACGCGATGAAAATCAAGGTTGAATACAAATAGCTGTCATAACAAAAATAACATATATTACATTGAACTATTTATATATATAACAAATGCGTATTTATAAGTACACCAACAAAATGTAATAATTTTTGGAACTGCAAAATCCCATTTGTACAGGTTTTGGGACATTGGCCCATATATTAACATAATATAAATATAAATATATGTGTATGTGTGTGTGTGTGTTCTAGCAAATATATTATATAATGTATCTAATTGAGGAATTATTACAGCACTTATATTGTGAAATAAATGAGCCAATTGCAATGAATTACCATTTGCTAATGTTCATATATTTCAACTTGAAGGAGTGATTACTTTCCATTATTGTAACGCGCTCCACTATATACGATGAACAAAAATGTGACATTCGAAAACTAGCCTTCGTTTGTGAATGTGTATCATAACTGTACGTAATGAAGACAGTGGCCAGGGAAGAGGTTACTTACATATCGCTTGTTGTTTATTTTCAGGTGAAATGATCGCGGCCGTGCTGCGGAAGCTCTTGGAGTAAATACATCCAGAAGAAAACAGGGAACTGGACGAATGTGGTCTTGCACTTGCAGTAACAATTAGCACCATTTCTCATATGATATATACACTACCCACTCACACTCTCCCAGATAAACCCGCTGCAAATTCATACATCTATATAATAAATTAGCAAATTACGTATTTAGTTGTTGACCAAACAAATTCCCCACCACGTAGAGTGAAAAGTGTTAATTGTTGTCAAATAAATGTACAATAAGATATATACAAATCAGTGTGTTTATTTGTTTGTCATCCTTTGTTATTGCTCCATGTCAGTATGATTAATAATGTATAATGCACATATATGCTCTCCTGGCCAGATCTTTATCCCTGCATTTAAGGTCGTGAATACAAATGTTGATGAATAAATACTGTTCATCGGCGAATCTGTGAGATGGCGGATGACATCAAGCAACAGGTGGTTGCTGAGATACGGGGGGCATCTGTGAATGAGTTCGCAATTCAGCTCGACGAATCAACAAACGTGGCTAACTGCGCCCGGCTGCTCGTCTTTGCACGCTAAGTACAAGTTGGGGACTTCAAGGAAGATTTCATGTTTTGCCATCGGTTGGAATCCACCACGAAGGGAGACGACGTATTCCGCGAGGTTTCAGCGTTTTTTGAAGCGGAATGACTGTCGTGGGACAACGTATGCGCATGCACAACTGACGGAGCTCCGGCCACGCTTGGCAATCGTTCGGAATCTCTAGCCCGTGTGAATCAGTGATCCTAGGTCAAAGTCTCTTCACTGTATGATCCATCGATCCGGGCTCGCATCCAAAACGCTTTCGCCAAAGCTAAAAGAAGTTCTTGACGATGTAGTCAAGATTTGTAAATGCCATAAAGTCTAGCGCCCTGAACACCCGACTCTTCCGGTTGTTGTGCCAGGAGCTCGATGCGGATCACGAGGTCTGCTGGTTGTCATGAGGGAACGTGATATCTAGGGTGATGGCGGTAAAGGAGGAGATCGCCGAGTTCTTTAACCGCGTTAGCAAGGCGCAGTCTCGAAGATTCGTTGAGAAACTGTCGGACAAAGACTGGCTCTTGAAAGTGGCGTACTTGAATGACATCTTCTCCCGCCTGAACGCACTGAACAAATCACTTCAAGGGCAGTTCACCACGGTGATCGATTTCGTAAACAAGGTAAGTGCATTCACCATGACGCTGGAGCTATGGGAAAGCCACGTAAAAGAACGGAAACGTCGACATGTTTTATAATCTCAGAGCTGCGCTAGGTACCGACGAAAGTGAGAAACGAAACATCGAGAAACTTGATCAGGCACACCTGTGTTCAATCCAGGAGGAATTCAAAACTTATTTCCAAGATCTGAGTGAGCATGACGCAAACTTGCTCAAAATCCCGTTTAACGTAGACGTGCAATCTCTACCAAGGACTTTTTTGAGTTCGTGAACGACTCCACCGCCCGTGATGCATTTGAATATCTCCCTTTGACTAAGTTCTGGTCAAAGACGAGTGTGTTATACCCGACTGTTGCCAATGTTCCCGTGAGGGTAATGCTGATGTTTCCATCAACTTATCTTTACGAGCAAGGATTTTCGGTGCTGTTCGCAATGAAGAACAAATTCCGCGCCCGACTGTGTGTGAAGGCTGACCTGCGTGTGTGCCTATCCAAAACTGTTCATCGACTCGAAGACTTGGTTAAAAGCAAACAAGCTCATCCCTCACACTGAGGTGATTTCTCGACATTCGAGGTATTGCTCTGACTACCACGTTAATAAAATGATGCGTCATAAATGTTGAACGTTGTTTGGTCTATTATTCTATATTAAATTGGTGGGGTACGCCGTTGATCGTCTCATGGCTAAGGGGGTACGCGGCGAAAAAATGTTGGGTAACCACTGATCTATCGGATGCAGAATATTGGCTAAACTCTGACGAAAAGTGCACTCACGACTTTACGAGGTGATGCATTGGACTGCACTCACACTGATGTGCAGACTAACAAATTAAAGGTAATGTGAGGTGGAATACTGTTCTTCTCAACCAAGAGACACCCTGCACATTTCTAGAATGCAAATCAATATAACCCTCGTACTGATAGGAATACAAATTACTTCGGTTCATGTAGCTACGTGGACCTTTATGAGAAGGATATCGAAATATGAGTTTATATTGCACCGTTCTCTCACAGTCGACAATCGTCCATGAAAACATAAACAAACCTGTTGAACGTTCCATTCACATAGTTAACAAAGGTGCCATTATATCTGCCTTTATTAACATAGAACACATTTTGATTATGATTTAATTTGTCAAGATGTGGCCACTATCGTACAAAATCTTGAATTATATTGTTTGCACTATGTGAATTTATGGGCATGCATAATGCGTTTATTGTTAATCGTTTATAAGACCTGCCAGTTGTGACCGCAAAACCAAGTTTTTAAAAGCAGTTGGTTCGTCAATTGTGCACCATCGAATTGTGACCAATCAAACACAGCTTATCTATGCTAACTGGCGCCGCTAATAAACTAATGCCCTGCTCAGACTATTGACTTCTACAACTTCTACAACTCAGTTGGCAAACGCAACGTTTAACGTTGTATTTTCGCCGATTCCCGGTGCGCTCACACTGTGGACTAACCAGTCGGCGACTTGCCGTCATGACGTTACGATCCTTGCGTCAGCTTCGCTTACCACGTACAAACCCATGTCGCTCCTATCGCTTCTTTATATGTCACTACAATAGACAAGTTTAGTCAAAGCAATTTAAATGCTTTGATTTAGTATTTGGGGAGTGTTTCTTAGCACATGTAGTGAAGACACAACGAACCCAATGTTTGATAATCTTTTCAAATGTTAATAAGCAAATGATTGAATGACAGATTTCAAAAACGTAATACAACTGAATCCCTGGAGGTCTTTCATGCCACATATTCTATGACATATTTTTCAGTACGATCGAACCTGACAAATGTATTTAGACGCCCTAGCCTAGCCGTTTAATATAATAATGCAAGTAGGCCGATACATTTCGACTAAAATCAATGATAACCAGCAAAAGGCTGAACAAAAAATATTTAAAATAGAAGACTGCGTCTCTGAAACATGAATACACCTTAACCCACTCTACCTCTTTCTACACGGAATATTTCCTTATTGAATATTGTATTTGAAATATGCCCTAATAACTGCAAGTGCTGCAGCCTACACTGTCGCTGCGTCTGCAGACTGCAACAACTTTGAGTCGATTAAAACATACTTATGGGACGTGTTAAAATGCTTCGCTTTATGGGAAACAGCTGCATACTTTTCCCCAGTTGGTGTACGGCTTTGCTGTAGTTGCATAAAGTATGGGGGATGCCCGCCACATTTCGATCAGTTCTTCTTTTTCTCCATTTCATTCTGCCATGGTGATTGCCGATTGCACTGATTGGCTGGTCGAAGCCGTACGTATTACGTACTGTTGTAGACGTTGTACCCAACAGTTATGAAACCGTCGGCGATACCATAGATAGCAACCCGTCCATTTTTAAAGTCTTTATTGAAGCGTAGATTACAAATGATGGGCCTCAATCGGACATAAGGAAAACATTAATTACTCAAACAGGTACATTATTCTTTATCTCCCAAGACTTTGATTGGATATGTAGTAAGGATTGATTAAATATAAATAATAAATTGTGGGTCTCCGAGGATAGTTCTAGAACATCACAACAGTAGGTGGAAGTTCTAGAAAATTGTAGTGAATAACGTTGGTGTGTAAATTAAACGTTATGGTGCATTACGAGTCAATGAACATTCCAAGTGTCAATGTATAGTGAAGCAAAATAGATGCAATAATTTTGATTATCCCTCCAAGCATCATGCACTAACAGAGGGGATTATTCTGCCCCATAGGTAATGCAGGCCATGTCATAATGTTTGCTGTTCCAGATGTTTGCCAAGCGGGCCGCCTTCTGGTCCGTTTGGCGGCTCCGGTCGCGGCGGCAGGTGTAGCAGGTGGGGTGAACGGTTGATGTCGAAATAAGGGAGCTGGGTGGTGTGGAGGATGCGTCTGAGTCCCCTCTTGCATGTTGATTACCTCAGTTGGTGCGGATGGTCAGGGTTGAGGCAGCTGGCTAAGGGGGACCAGCTGTGACTGTCTGGCAGAGTGACGACACTCAATAGGCGACGAAGGGAGCTGTTCACCACATGTAGCTCGCGCAGTGCATGCGGGGGGGGGGGGGTAAACTTATCAAAAGTGAACCTTTACTTGGCCGGTTTCGAACATCGATTACTTGGCCTGTTTTGTTCCATTTTTGGGGGTTGGGGTTTTGGATGATTCTCACTTGGTTTCCAACTAAGATGGGTGGTAGTGCTCATACCGAGGCTGATGAAAGCTTCTCTGCTGAGGATGAGTTTATCAGAGTTGTCTGTGATATAAGTGATTTGATGGGTCTCGATAATGTGACAATTTTTTTTGGGTTTGGTAGTTCGCTTTATCAATGTATCAGAGAGCTGGTTGTAGAGATGATAGTCCAGGGTTATGTTTCTGTAACCACTGCGTTGATCGAGGCTTGTGATCGTGTTGATGGAGTCGAATACGACACCTTCGTACTCATCAGGTGGCTTTGCTGTCGTATCGAGTGTCTCTTTGTTTTTGCCTCTGCACATGTTGTCAAAGTGGTGTTCTTTGTCACAGTGTTTGCATGTGATAACCGTAGGCCGGGCATGCCTTTCTCCTGCCCTTGGTGGTTTCCATGTCCCCTTTTACCACAGTAGGAGCACATCTCTACCTGTCAGTTTTCTTCTGGTCTCGCCGGTAACAAACTTCCAGGGCATCATTCGTGTCACGTTTGTAGGAGCTGCTGGCCGCTTCAGCACCATGTGTCTGGGAGTCAAGGAGGCGTGAGGCGGAGTGCATTCCAGATTCGTTGGCCTCGACTAATTGGAGGACTTCCCCCAGATATATTTCCTGATTATTGGCACCCAGTAAGTCGAGTAGTATTTCTGTGTCGTCTACGCCTCGACTCAGCACTTCGCGGATAACAGCTTCCGTATAGTTGACGTCAATCGCACAGCCAGGAAACGTTATCACGAATTTGCAACCTCCAGCTTAGCAGTGGAGGCTAGCACAAAACGAGCGGATTGGCTCATTACGGCCCTGACATATGTTGTGCAGGGTGACATGGGCAACAACTGTGTTTTCTTCTATGACAGCAAGTGTTTTCATGGCTTTCAAGACATCCGCCTCTGTGTGATTGGCCAATGTGCCGCCAGCAGTACGAGTGAGACCCTTGCGTAGTTGCGAACACGCGGTGACAGTGCTCCGGCTGAAATGATGACATCCGACCGAAGACGGGGGGAGGGGAGGTGCTTTGGAAAAATATTTCACCTCGGCGCTGTCTATTACCGGGGTGGGGGGCAGGAAACCATATATGTGCCCCCGGAGAAATTGCAAAGGGACAGCTGTCCCCTGCCCCCCCTGTCCGCGCGCCTAGGGGTCCCTTCAAAAAAGTCTGGGGCACGCCAAATTCCAAAGGTCTATGGGGCACGTGCCCTCCAGGCCTCCCCGGGATCCGCCTTTGATTATAAACATTTACAAAATAGTATATACGAAAATGTTTTGTTTGATTGCTTGCTCCCATGCGTATTTTATAAACAAATCTCAAATAATCATCTGCTGTTTTCTGATCAATTTTGCAAGACCGCTGATGCAGCTACAAGCGTCGAAATCAGGTTAGACGTTTGTTACTATTTACGACATGTACATGCGTATTAGCAGGCTCTTCAATGCAGGATCGGTTAGATAGAGCGCGAGAATTTAAACTGAAGACAAGGTATTGCCTTGGTTATCAAAACCAGTGCTCTACACAGCGCCTTAAGGAACACGGTTTCCAGAAAGAAAAACAGCTGTATCTATTGTGTTTCAAAATTGAATTTGTATGTGAATGGTGTATGGATTACAATGGTATATTAAATAGATATCAATTTTGATGTATGACATTATAAATTCAGTCAAGACGATCAACATTCACGGCAGAATGGACTCGTCAGTTTACACGAGCAACACGCCAAACCCATGAATGTACTACTCTTTCGTCAAACTGTCATTCAAATACAATTTTATCCATGCCACTTACAATAATTTTGATAAGCTGCAACTTCATGTGATTTTGTGTAGCCATACAAATATACTGATGTTATTGGTAAAATAACACATTCACATAATTACCCGGAAAAGATATACATACATTATTACTTTGGTTACAGCACAAATAATGTTTTCAAGTAGAATTATGTAATCGTTATCGCTACTGTCCGCCAATGTAATACACTTTTTTGTCCATCGGAGAAACTTCGAAAGCATACGTGTTTAATGAGATGAACTTACCAGAGACGCTACAGTGAACGACTTTAAAAAAATGAAAATACGGCAGTGGTGAAAACTGATGTCCGTGGAATGTAACTCCTTTGGTGGACGTAACCTAACACACACACACACACACACACACACACACACACACACACACACACACACACACACACACACACACACACACACACACACACACACACACACACACACACACACACACACACACACACACACACACACACACACACACACACACACACACACACACACACACACACACACACACACACACACACACACACACACACACACACACACACACACACACACATACACACACACACACATATATATACATATATATATATATATATATATATATATATAAATGTATATATATGTTAGGTTACGTCCACCAAAGTAATTACACCTCAACTACTTTGGTGGACGTAACCCAACACACACACACATAGGAATAATTATATATATATATATATATACATATATATGTGTGTATGTGTGTGCGTGTGTGCGTGTGTGTGTGTGTGTGTGTGTGTGTGTGTGTATGTGTGTTTGTGTATATATTTATATATGTTAGGTTACGTCCACCAAAGGAGTTAAACTCCAGGGACACCAGTTTTCACCACTGCCGTATTTTCATCTCTAAAAAGTCGTTCACGGTAGCGTCTCTGGAAAGTTCATCTCACTAAACACGTATGCTTTCGACGTTTCTCTGATGGATAAAAAGGTGTACTGCATGGGCGGATGGTAGCGAAAACGTTTACATAGTGCTACTCGAAAACATTATTTGTGCCGTCTTCACCGCATCAACACATGGATAAACTGAAGCCAAGTATTGATTTACATGGTAAGCATGTTGCAATTGTTAACTCGGTTTCTATTGCATTACATCCATGTACGTAACATCATAACCAGATACACCAGCGAGCCAATTCGTCATCGCTTTCAAAGTCTCTCCAAACGTTTGCATCGAGTTTAAACAACACACACGTGCGCACGAACAAGTAAGCACTTACCCGTAGTCACAGGATTTAACATAAAAGGTGGCCCGTTTTATTTTGCAACGCTAGATGGCGCAACTGTGTTATGATGACAACTTTGACAAAAGATGGCGCTACTTGTACGCTCTCACCTGTAGAGCGAGGTGATGTCACCTGTGGTTCAGCGAACTGTGACCCGCCGGATAGCAGTAGTTTTGAATGATCTGTGTCACCAGCAAGCAACATGTCGGCACTTCTAGATATTGTAACACTGTTCCTGTGTTTCGCCGCAGGTGAGTGGGGAATGAGTTAGACAATACTCTGGTTGTATCGTGTATTGATTTGCAACTGGGCGATATTTCGGTTCTACTTTGTTGACCCTTTGTGCTATGCTGTGTGGCCTTCGCTGTTCTGTGTTAGCGAATGGTGTGACCTACTTCACGTCAACTGGCTAGATGTGTAAACAATGCTTATCCGACTTAGGCCTCGTGCCTAATTACATTCACACTCTTTACCGTTTGACCCCCAATCAAAATGTTACATTTAGCCACTCTTATGTCACTGAATTATAGTGAGTCCGACGTAAATGTCAATATATTACATTGCATGCACTGGCGTGCCTGCGCCCTTAAAGTTATACAGAGCGTGTCCAAGCAGTCAACCTGTAATTACTGAAGATAAACGTCGCAAGCTTACATAATCAAAGTATTCTAAACATAACTTGTCGTCAACAGGTACACGCATTGTTGATGTTTGAGTACATGTTAATGCATGATATATTAATTAATTAGCTGTTCAGCTTAATTACTAACTAACTAATTAATTCTTTATACACACATATAATTAGTTAAATAACAATTAATATATGTATATATATAATGCATCCTTGTTTGTTTTGGTATAATTAAATACAAACGCAAGGTAACACAGATGGGGTAATCGTACTCTGTAATAGCACTCGTGGTAATAGTGGGCAACTTTTTGAGTAGTCGTACTCGTACTCGATTACATTGATAACAAAACCATGTAATCGTACTCGATTACATTGCCAAATTAATCGTAATCATGATTACTTATCATGATTACATTTTTAGTTCATACTTACAATGCAAGCAGATAGATTAGACAGATATAAATGGCTATACCAGAATTAATATAATAAATGTTATAGTAATTGAACTATTACTTTTCTATTACAATTGAGCATTTCAGTATAGTATGGTGTGAATGACTGGGCATGGTTCCTGACTGGCTGGTTAGCTACTAAATCCCTGTTTATCATGTCGAAGGGCCAACCTAGCTAAATGCATCAGTGTATTCTGTGTTTGACCTATCTATTATATAGCATATTTGAATCTGACCCTCTGTATTTTAAGTTTTATTAGTGTAATGTATTTGGTCATGTTTATTTGTATTTGAAATTTTAAAAGAGAGAAGATAAGTTGCACCAACTAGACACTGTGCTCAAGCTGACGCACCACTACATTGGGATAAATGTGTGAAATCCTTGTTTCCTTTGAAGCAGCACCATACTTTACACAGGGTGACAAAATAGTGACAGCCAGCTTAGTCATCCCAAGTGTGCCTGGACTCAGGTCTCAGCTGGCACACATCATAGCAAAGTACAACTGTAAGATGGTAGAATGATCATTGAGCACCGCCTGTCTGTTTATGAGGACCATACATCCTTCCAATTGGCTGCCACACTCGACCTCTGCTTCAACTTGGCCTGGTGCAAGGATACTTGCGAGGCACAGAAGCAAAGGACATATCTCCTTGCTGCAACAAACGTACTGGTTCCTCCTCCAGTATCATCTGCTCAATCCCAGCCAGGATCACCATCTGCCTCTTTTCCACCAGCCAAACGGTGCAGGTTGTTCGGCTACATGGGAGTTTAGGAGGCCAGACCATCATCCACTTCAAACACAGCTGAGGAGGTTGAAACATGTTTTTCACAACCGTGTGTTGCCTCCTCCGACGAACACCCAATGGAATACTGGCACACAAGATCAGTCAGTCTGCCCATTCTGTTCCAGCTGTCTCAGAAATACCTGGTAATTCCTGATACTTGATACTTCAGCACCTGCAGAGAAGTTTTTTAGCATCACAGGACAAGCCTTCAGTCCCGACTTCTGCCGCCTGACCGATTCAAAGATTGAGGCACTAATGTTCATCTGATGTAACAAGAATTTCAATTGACTGTCATTTACAGTCCATAATCTATCATAGCCACCATCAATTCCAAAATTGTGAAGTCAATGAGCTCAACTCATCATCAGTTAAGACAATGTCCAGATTGTGTCCTCCAATTGCCGAATAGATCAATTGAATTAGCCCTGCCTCCAGTTCCAAGAGAAAGTAGCCAGGCTTGTGACATGCTACGAACATTTGTGAATATTAATTATGTGAGTGTGTCTTGTGAAAGTTATGTGAGACTGTGACAAAACTGCTGTGGCAAAGATGATATACAAATGCGAAGATGTGACATATCTACTGAGGTGCTCTTCCATGTACCATGATGATTAAATATGTGATTCTGTCTTTCATATTAATAACGAAGCTACACAAATCTCTTCGACAGCTTTATTCTTTAATGTTGTGATGTGCATAATATGCCTAAAACTGTTTTCATTATGTTAATAAATAATAATAAATCCTGGATGGCAATAATCAGTTAGAACACTAGCTATTGTCTTAGCAACATAGCAAGAGCAAAGCCTTTGAATTCAAAGAAGGTCACGTACATGATGTAAACAGGATTTGCATATTCTTTAAAGTAATCATGATTGTAATAATGATTACATGCTAAAGGAATCGTAAACATAATCGATTACATTTGTATTGTAATCACCCCACCTCTGAAAGGTAAACAAATAAAACAATACAATCACATAACGTTCGGTTTTCATAAATATATCCCATTTTTATGAAAACATTTATATTACTCCAGTTAAAACGTAATACTAGTGTTACTTGGATGGTGTACTAATATCGTCAACAAAAAAGTTTGCCGTCGTATATACTTCCTCGGTTTATAATTTGGCTCATTTCATTTACACTAGTTGGATGCACACACACAGCTGTTTCTATCTCCTATAATGTAGATATTATGTTCATTGTGTTATTTATTCTTGAACAAATTATTAGTTTACGTTATGACCGCATTACTTAACTTTTGTGAGTTTTACCAGTTGAAACCAACCCGTGTCCTGCATATTCATGTTTATGCCATCATTTTAAGGACACATCAATCCTGATGCAAACTTCTGTCTTAACACTGTATTTTGAGAAAACAAATGCATGTAGGGTACTCTTCTTACCAAACGTGGTTCGACGTATTAATGAGGAAAGATGCCGCGAGTTCTCACAACACAGAAAAGGCTTATTCGTATATAGAAAGCAGACTTTGAGTCGCATTGTAACCACACCTTTCCCGATGTGTAGTGCTGGTGACCGGAAGCGATGCCGGATTTACAACAGAGTAATTTATTTTAGGCGTGTGATATAAACAGCCGGATTAGTTGTCAGCATGCGAACAAACAGCTGCACCTATCTAACAGCAACACATTGTGTGCAGTGTCGTTCATTGTTCTTTGTATTTTAGGAAGTTGATTGGTATGCTCCTTCTCGTTAAATATTCAAAGTTTATGAGCTTGCATTTCCAATTGCCGTGTACTTAAATGTGTATTTTAGAGGCGCAGCTTCAATTATGTCAACTATTTAAACATCTATGACATATAAGCACAATTACATGATATGCATGTTATTAGTTGGAAACTGTTTAGTGTCATTATTGGATTCAATTATAATCTCTGTAAATTACATACCATCAGTCAATTATCCTTGCAACAAAAACAAACGATCACGGTGATATCAGTTAAGATCAGTTACAAGCAGAGCATTTCAATATAGTGTGGCGCATCAAACAACAAAGACAATGCTACATGTAAGATTAATCCGTATTATTAATATGTTGAACATGGTTGAGGACAAGGGCTAATTATAACAAAAACCCTTCTGTCAGGACTGTCGTTCGGGTTGTTTCCAAATCGAAACAGTGCTCTTTGCTGTCGATACTGCAAATATGTCAAGTGATAAGGCATAAATCAATGGTTAATGTTATGCTATGTTTATACAGCGGGTGTATCTGCGATTACATTAACTATAAATAAAACATTCATAGTTTGACTTACCAAAACTATAAACGCAGTAAGATGCGTTGTGTGCAAGTTTAAGGACTTGACCTAGCAAGTGTTTGTATTTTACAAATTCCATCATTGGATCCACATGTTTATCACATGTGACAACCAACAACTACGATCCGTAAACAATGGCCCGTGGTGTGTCTGTGTTGATTTTATATTTATGAAAACAAACCACGTGAACGACAAATTATGTGAGCAATTGCACTGCTCCTCTGACAATCATCACGAAAACCCACATCAAGGCTCCAATTATTTGATAGCTAATCGCCCCCACCTATGCCGTTGGAGGAATTGATCCCTCCAAACTCCCGGATCGCACGCCTAGAAACAGAACAAACACACGTTCGCTTTAAATAAAAAACATTTACACGAAAATAGAGTGGTTGGACAGTTGATCTTCCGTTGTAGCACTTTAATATTTACTAATATTTATAATATCGCAACGTAATATTTGTTTTATTATCGAAATTCTGGATTGACGTATATGTATCGTTTGAGATGTGTTTTTTGAAAACAGGTTTTGCCTACGAAATCAAGCCCAGTGACGGGATTGTGTACGTTACGAAAGGATCGACGGCTGTGCAGCCCTGTGTCATCATAGGCAGCGGTTTCGACACTGGAGCTACATCTGTGACGTGGGAAAAGTACATGGTAGAGGTACTGTATAGTGATCTTACATGTGCTTCGTCTTTCAAATGTAAGATGGAACAGTAAATCTCCGGTAGGTGTTATCGCATTGTCGGTAGCTTTATATTCCAGTCGTTTCCGCCCTCTATTTAATTTATGTTTGTGCCAATTACGTCTTTGCACGAAACTGTCAATAATCTTCCAATAAATCGCTCCACTTACGAGCCCTCTGGTGAGTTTTCCCCATTGATTTTTTCCTCTGAAAATAAATAAATACTTCAACATAAATACCTTTGTGTTTTAACAATGTACCAATCAGAGTTTACGTTATCTTATATCCATCCTTGCAGCAACACATCAAGGGAAGCCATCATTGCATTTGTTATTGCAGTATTGTCAACTTAAACTACGTCTTATGGCTACATAAATTTTCCTTACACAAATTACGTGATTGAGTGCAGAAATAATAATGTTAAGATAAATCGAACATAACGACAATGTGACGCCACCTGAGGAATGGCTGGACAATATATATATATATATATACATATATATATATATATGTATATATATATTATATATATATATATATATATATATATACATATATTATATATTTCAACTCACTGTCACTTTTATTTACTATTTTCAGGTGTGCTTTTGTAAACATGAAATACAGACTATTTTGTCAATTCATTATTTTAACTATTTGTAATCATTGGTAGGATTGTGTTGTTTGTTTTTAAAGCTTGCATTGCCAATTATGCTTCATAATTCCGGTTACCTATTGGATTTAGTAGCATTTCGTTATGTGGCATGACTACATCACTCAGTAGATCACCGTTGTGCACTCTAAATTAACTTAACCAAGGCTGTTATAATCTTGTACATACATAGTTTAACAACAAACTATGTTACTACAAACAAAATCGTAACTGTATTCGAGCAAATCGTGATTTTGCTCTATCCTCATTACAATATATATATAAATATATCTCTTACAAATCCCCTAGGACGACAAAACTGGAAGGTTCGTGACTTCAGCAAGTAATGTGAACTCGCCATTCAAAGAAACTGGCCGATATAAAGTGTTGTACACAACGGGACAACTTGACTATTCATTACAAATCACAAGTAAGTGTCACTGAAATGATTGCCTTCTACGTGTGATCTTAATCACCACGCGCCCGAAAGATCAGACATTCTCCATTACAAATGCATACCTTATTACCTAATACAATTCACACACACATACAATCACGCACACCACACGCACACACACGCACACACACGCACACACACACATATAAATACATAAACACACACATAATTTGTGATAGTGATATTTGTGTAAATAGGGTTGAACTGACATTATGCTACCTTTGTAGTAGGACCTATGAATCCCTTAACCTTCATTAGTGTGGACATGTATAGTTGGCTGTTGCATTAAATATGTTTTAGTTAAATTGAATGGATGTATATCTATTATATGAATTGCTCTGGATAATTCGTACAACAGTTGATTATTAAGAGGTATCTTTTTTTTAAACCACTACGTTGGTTTTCATAGTATGTTCCCCAATGATACCATCATATTTTACGTGTGTGCTTCAGTCTTTTAACTCAAGTATATGCCAGCCCAGAAGGCACCAGTGATAATATAAATACACCATAATGATGTTTTCCTATTATTGTGGCGTATTGCATGAATGATTAGCTGTGTCTTGTGACAGACGCTAAATTGGAGGACACCGGGAAATACATATGTGACGCCGGAAATAAAGAGAAGACGACATTCTTATATGTTGTAGGTTAGTACATCAGTTCTATTTTTCAGAAACGATTACGTGTGTTTTTTCCTTTCCTACAAATGCCCATTGAAATAAAGCAACAACAAAAGGATAGTATCTCAATTGTGTTACTTGTATGGGAATCCATTTTGTGAACGTTCGTAAACGGTTCACAGTCATCCTTGTTTGTGGGTTGTAATGTATAATGTTTCACCATCAACCCTGGTATTTAAGATATGATATAATAATGATCATGCTCAATATTTTTTAAATTTCACCAACACATACACACACATTTCAATCAACTTTGAATGGTTGTCTGACTGACAGATATTGTAGATGGAAGCAAGTAGAATGAAACTAAATCCATATAATATTGATGTAAGTATTAGAGGCACAACACTACAATGGAAGAGGATTGCCAAGGGCAGATCCTGAGATAGTAGTCTAGGGGGCCCCAAAACATCCACTAGCGGCCGATGCAAATTCGTAGTCGGTGATCTCCCGTCCTCCAGCACGACTCCGTTGTTGCATCATGGCATCGGTAGAAGGGGGGGGGGGGGGGGGGGGGTATATTAAGCTCTTCTTCAGTTTCTCGGCTGGTTCGACTGATGACACGGGAAGACGGGGTGGGATGCTGTTGAAAAAAAAACATAGCCGCGTCGCCATAGCTTCAGCTTATTGTAGCCTAAACGGGGAAACATTCCAGGGATGTAAAAATGGCACGTAACGGCGGGCCATTCTGAAAGGTCTGGGGACACGCCATTCTGAAAGGTCTAGAGGAGCACATGCACCAGGCCTCCATGCATCCGCCTATGACTGAGAACTACTTTCCGGTTTAATTGATTGGTAATTGTACATCACCGTCACATGCCGTTCGTAATGTAGGTTTTGCCTTTGACAGTGACTTCAGATTTTAGCTGCACATTTCTCAGGTATACACATCTACCATATTAAGCTCTTCTTCAGTTTCTCGGCTGGTTCGACTGATGACACGGGAAGACGGGGTGGGATGCTGTTGAAAAAAAAACATAGCCGCGTCGCCATAGCTTCAGCTTATTGTAGCCTAAACGGGGAAACATTCCAGGGATGTAAAAATGGCACGTAACGGCGGGCCATTCTGAAAGGTCTGGGGACACGCCATTCTGAAAGGTCTAGAGGAGCACATGCACCAGGCCTCCATGCATCCGCCTATGACTGAGAACTACTTTCCGGTTTAATTGATTGGTAATTGTACATCACCGTCACATGCCGTTCGTAATGTAGGTTTTGCCTTTGACAGTGACTTCAGATTTTAGCTGCACATTTCTCAGGTATACACATCTACCATATACGTGAAATTAATTTAATTCAGCGTCATTTTTTAGATCCACTGTTAAAACAGCATCAGTAGCCCAACTGGAAGTTGTATATTGCTAAACAGGACTTAGTTAAACAACGACGTGTGCATAATTGTCTACCACTCGTGGAACTCAAGGACCCTCGCTTTTCACTACACTACACTACGATAAATAGTTCCACTAGCGTATCTACTCAAATTTAAAACAATTGTTATTGGCAGGGTCTTTCTACAGAACGGCCACTCTAGTTGGGTAGTCTCCTGGTTTTTTTTCAGATAGCTCCAGAAACCGCAGATCATCTGTCTCACAATAACGTTTTCTTCCTAAAACAAAGCTTACCAGAGACTATCGAACTTTCTCTGTAGTTGCAACGAAAACCTGTAATCCACTCCTATATTATATGGCACTTCAGCAACCTTTCATAAATCCTCTGTACATGTCTTTGCAAACGCATTACTGCCCTTAGTCTTCGGCGGTCAATTGTTGTAATGATGCATCTTGCGCGTCAATGTTCACAATTTTGGTTAAGTAGTATGCGCTTCTGAGCTCAGATTCCTAAGGAAATAGGCATCATCTAGATGTGTATTGTTATCATTGGTATCATTATCACACACAATTGCTTTAAATAGCCGGATAGTCAGTTGCCTTAAAATTGCAATACTATTAGGGGCAGTATTTTGCATGACCGGTGCGTGATATTGATATAATTTTGTACGGTGATGATGTTTCGTGTTCCAAGAATATCGTATGTGTTCATTTTACAATGCATGACTGTATCAGTACTGCAAATGTACACACGGTACTAGTTCGTGACACATATCCTGTGTGCATATACTTATTCGTACACTTACATACTTGACTTGTCGTCGCAGATCCCATCAAGAGTGTGACCATTGCGGGTGCCATAGATACATCAAAGAACGTAACATTTAATCCAAGTAAGTACCATTAAATTGTAACTGATTGGATATTTTTTTTAGTCAAAAGAACCGGCTCATAACATCACCCACCCATTGTCTAAACCAGCTGTTCCAAAACTAGGGTACGTCAGAGGTTTTCCAGGCGGTATACGAAGGAATAGCTGAATGTTAGGTTTTCGCCATCTTGTGTGCTACTCGTGTTCGCGCTGTGCACTAATGGTGGATACGTCAAGGGAGAGGTATTGTTCTTTCTGACCGTTCTTTCATTCATTGGAATTAAGTAAGAAGGGTAAATTCATCGTCTAATAGACTTCCATATGTTTTGAGGCCGTGTGATTATCGTGGAACAATGTAGGCGTGTCTGCGTGTTATTGTTTTATTGCGTTGAGTGAGTTAGAAGTGGTCAATTAGTGGACATGCTGAAAAAAACTGAACTTTTGAAACAACGACTCCAAATAATATTGATATAAATCAACAATGGACATTTCAGTATTTATATGTTTATTAACATTGTTTTGACAATTTTCTTGGCGCAATGTTCTGTTTCAAAAACATAATACATCTATCAGCGCTTTCAACATAGTATATTTAACAGCGCGAACACGAGTAACACACAATATGGCTAAAACCTTACTTATTTACATACATCAATGAAACATATCTATAATGTTCAAATCACTAGACACATAAACAGTTCCATTTACCACTGGAGTCAGTTTATACTCTGGTAATGCTTAGCAATTTTTTTCTAAGTGAACGAAGGAGATGGTATGTTTCACGATTAAAAAATACTCCATTGCATGTCCCATCGATACTCTCTCGCATCAGAGGTATTCCCGCCAGAATAAAGAACATGCCTTGATTGTGTTGTCAAGATAGTAAATCCAAATCCACCGCTCTCAATACTCGACTTTGCTTTCGCCAAGATTTCCATGCGGACCAATAGACACGACTCTTCCACACCTCGGTCTATCAGCTCTCTTGGAGGATATGTAGCTACAGAGAAACTGCTAAAAGATGAGATTGCCGAATTGTTTCGCCGCGTCTATAAGGAAAATTCTCGAAAATTGGTCGATAAACTATAGGAAAAAGGCTGAGTATTGAAGCTGAAGTTGTGTGAGAGCAACGTCAACTACGGAAATCTCAACATGTCTGATCATCTCAACGCAGCGTTTGATGGTGAAGAAAGTGTGAAAGGAAACAGGGGGCAAATTGTGCAGACGAGGTGCATTATCCTACGTAGACGGCATGCAAGTTAGGAGGACGATTAGGAGCTTGTGAATGACTACACCATTCCCTGGCCAAGTTCTCGTCTAAGATGTTCATGCCGTATCCGACTCTGTACGATGTCCCCGTGAGGGCATTGTTGATTTTCCGTCCACCTGTTTATGTGGATACGAATTCTCGGCGTTATTCTTCACGAAGACAAAACGTCGAGTCCGACTGTGTGTCATAGATTATATCCGAATTTGTCTGTCTAAAACTGCGTCCCGAATTGAGTCCTTGATTTTTCAAAAAGGCTAACTCACCCGTCTAGTTTTTCGTAATTTGTATTTTAAATTCGGCGTACATTTTTATTTGTCATATCAATAAGACTAAGTGTTGTCGCTGAATTGAGTGTAGAATGTTGTTTTTAGAGTCTACAAATTTTATGCTAAACCGGTGAATGTATCTTGACAACCGTGTGAAACACCAGGGGGTACGCAGGGAGAAAACGATTGGGAACCGCAGGCCTAAACCACGGCCGACCATTGTATAGTCGAATGCAAAGACAGCGAATATATACATACGGGTCGATCCACGCCTACTCTACACGAATGCATGTCAGACGATTAGCTCATCTGCGTTTGTGTAAATAAGATTGTTAAATATTAAATGAGACTTCTTCTTATACAATGTATAATACATATTGCATGTTGTGTTCGCGAATAAAAAGTCAGCACAAAGTGAGTTAAAAGTAAACCGATTTGTTTTTCGTTATATTTTACAAGAAAATATGCATATAATGATGATATATCTGAACATATGTAGTACTTTGGTAGTATTATTATTAAGAGTAACTATTGACACAGCAATATTTATTGAAGAAGTGTTTGCAAATATAGTATTTTGTAAAACAATTAAATGATCGTCGAATTGATATTATAACATTTTAGCAAGTTGTGTTCGTGTACAATAATATGACGGTGTTGTTTACTTCATTTCTGCTTAAAACGTATATAGCGAGGTGTATGTTTCTGCTCTGACAGCGTCGTTGGAGTATCACACTGACCGCGACGGGATATTCGAATGCGTCGCCAGCGGAGGAAACCCCAAACCAAACATTGCGCTCTACATTGAAGGCAACAAGAAAAACGTTGTGGCTCTGTTCGCCCCTCTCCAACAGGTAAACAAGACGATGCAGGGCGCCGAGGTCGGTCTGCAGTACTTCGAATACACCATGAAGAGGTACAGCAACTCGTTTAAACTGCGGCCTGAATTTGACGGGAAACGTCTACGTTGTGTGGGCACAGTCGGACACGGAGTCGATGACGTCGAGGCATCTGTGGAAGTACGCGTCATCGGTATGTGGTCCAGGAAATATTTACTTTCGATTATGATAAGTTAAACAAACTCCATCGCCCTATGCAGAAATCTACAAAATCTACGATGGCATTTATTGCCTGGTGCATTCGCTTGGCGGCGCCACTGAAGCAATTAATGTTGCATGCATCAGCATTGCCGTCAGCATTACAGAACAGTTGTCATTCTTTCTGCTGTTTTGCCTTTGACTGTGACGTAGTTATTCACGTGAATGTGTTGGATTGTATCTTTCTCACATGTCCGTCGTTGACTAATTATCTCGGAGCTAAATGCACCAACAGTATTTGTATTTCAATGTTTGATACATGACTGAACCATTGACAACTGTATTGTCACATGTCCAACACTTGTTGTTACTTCGTCAGCAAAGAGTGATGCCACGATACAGATTTGTACATGGCATCAATAAACGTATCTTTAGTTTGATTATGTTCTCAATTGGTTATGAAACATTGCTCTAGCAACTTACTATTCATGCAAATCAATGGTTAATTGCATGGCGTAAACTAATAAGTGTCATCATCAACTAGCATGCATTCAGTCTGCGTACGGAATTTTTCAATGACAGTAATACGTGTAGTAACGCCTACATGGATTCTTTCAATTGTTTGTATGACGTGACTGAATGCACGTCTCCATATGTAATGTGACTCACAATGGGTTACTAAAACATGATATACTACTATTATACAAGGATACAATATTATGAAAAAAAATACGTGAACTTTTCGGGGAATATAACAAACGGTCTAACCTTGTTTCCATGGCCGTTGCTTTTGGTTCGTCACAGACTCTCTTTAAAGAAAGCATTTAGAATGTGTTTATATAATTAGCATGTAGTAAACGTGTACGATTTAAAAAAATAGGAAAACCAGCTTTACTGCCATGCAACAAAACCGTATGGGCACCACTTGCAACGGAAAACTTCGAAATCAAGTGCGAGTTTCGATCGAGGCCGGCGTATGACTTAACAACGTGGAATGCCGAAACATCAGGTCAATCTATCGAGAATGACAATTCTGAAGGCGGACTGCAAGCAATTGTCACAGTATGTACAATCAACTGTCAATATATGTCAGTTGTTCACACAATCGTTAACCCACTGTATTGCGAATATACCTTGTCTTCCTTTATAGTCACATTGGTGTCACTTAATTTATTCATCAAACTAAAATATATATTAATGATGAATGTGACATAATTCATTCCACTATGAAACCATTGTTGACAACGATGTTTAACTGCAATCACGTTCTTCAATTATGTGGTCGACAAATGATCTTTTAACCGATGCTTTTGAAACAAAGTCGGACTAAACAAAATCTGGACACAGCAAGGGATACCACCATCCGTGGTGTTTTGCAAATTAATATATATATTTATTTAATTGACGTATCCATCACGTGACCTGCTGCCTAGCAAAACCTCCGTCAAGCCATCAGAAAACGCGTTGTATATGTTGTTGAAATTCTGGTCACCAAAGTGTTTCTTTATGATAAAAACAGAAGGTACAGTTTTTAAAGTGACAACTGTATACGGGAATATTTTATGTATAATATCTCATGCAGCAATAGAAACGCAATCCATATATATAACAGTTTTAAACATTGTTGGCATAGGCAAAGCTTGCTGGAGGTCACGCGCCAAAAAATGATTGTAACGTAGGCAAACCGCAACGTAATGGATACATCAATTGACGAATCTAGTACGATGCTCTTCGCCTATGTCACGCTAATAAGTTTGAGTGCGACCTACGCCAAGCTAGTTCGTTCCTTAACGGTCCTGAACTTAAAACGGCGCGCGGCATAAAGTCTGTGAAAACGGCCACTGTGTCATAAACTTGGCAAAATGGAGTAGATGCAAACATACTAATACTTATATCTACGCAGATGCAAATAATATAGCAATACCAATGTTATTTGACAGTTCTACACTATCACGAATATGTCTATCGATCCAAAACACACCATATTGTTTTAAAATCTGTATAGATTTGCTATTTATTATGAATTTCGTGTTGAAATAATTAATGTGCGTAAAGCGTTGAATATGACATTTTGTTTGTTCTTTTAATTGTTACTTCCAGACTAAAAACAACCACTATGAAGCCACGTTGCGAATCGAAGTTGTGACAGAAAAGTCGTTCCAAGACTACAGATTTACAGTGACCAACGCTGACGGATCGGGCACCGTCACCATCAAATTGGAACGAGGCAAAGGTATTTACTATGTATAGGCGGCACCAAATAATTTAGCATCATTGTAGCGGTAGGTTATTTACAACATATCTACGGTAGTCTAGGACAGTTTTTCAAGTAAAATATCGATATTTGACGTGTTTATTGACATAATATTGCACTTGTGGTAGATTTACAGAATACTCTAGAGTCTGTCTAGGTAAGATATGCTTTGAGTGTACTTAGGATAGAACAGTTTACGTGAACAGTGTATATACGTGGGTGATAATATGTGATCTTGCTATGCTGATTTATGAGTTCAACTGCTATCACCCTTGTTTTCAGAGGTTATATGCCATACCTAATGATTATCTTATTTAAAAAATAAAATTAAATTTATTTATAAAAATTTCATGGAGAAAATGAATAATATTATTACAAAATACAATTTTATGGTTGCAAATACATTATAGAACAAAGTTTTGTCAAATAACATAATTTTTTTAGTAAAAATGAGCGGAAACCATCGAATGACTGATGAGCGACGCTTTGAGGTTGTGGTGCTACACAGAAACGGAGCCAGCATGAGGGAAATTGCAAGGAAATCGAGAATTTCCAAGAATGCAGTTGCTAGTATTGTGCAGAAGCACCGGAATACAGGCTCTGTGAAAGATCTTCCGGGGAGAGGCCGACAAATATCAACTACAAAACGGCAAGATCGTCGATTCATCCGTACGTCCTTGAATGACCGTCGCTTGACTTCCAGTGACTTAAAGAAACGTTGGCAATATGAGTGTGGAGTTAACGTTTCTAGTCGAACAGTTATGAACAGATTAAAAGTGGCAGGTATAAGGGTGTGTGTTGCAGTTAAGAAGCACCTGCTCTCTGCCAAGAACCGAAAGGCACGGTTGCAATGGGAAGGAGGCACAGACATTGGTCTGATGATGACTGGCAATGTTTTTTATGGTCAGATGAAACCAGCATTGAGCTTTTAAACTCTTCAAAGAGAGTTTATGTGAGGAGGAGACAGGGAGAACGATATAGTGAACAATGCATCGTCCCAACTGTGAAGTTTGGTGGTGGCAAACAAACGATATGGGGTTGCTTTAGCGGCCAAGGCGTTGGTTTCCTCCATAGGGTCGACGGCACGTTGGGCCAAGCACAGTACATCAAACTCCTTAAAAAGGGCTTGTTACCATCTGCAGATAAGCTGCACGGTGGCAGAAATTACACCTTTCAACAAGACAATGCAAAGAAAGTCATGAACTTTTTTGAAGAGAAAGACATCACAGTAATGGACAGGCCAGCCCAATCTCCAGACCTAAACCGCATCGAGAATATGTGGCAAAACCTGAAAGTGCAGGTTCATAGCTGCAATCCAAGTTCGCTGGATGACCTTTGGAAGAAACTAAATACCGCCTGGCAGAGTATAAGACACGCCGAACTCTTAAAACTAATCCATTCAATGCCTAATCGTGTGAAGGCTGTTATTTCAGCCAGAGGAGGTGCTACTCGATATTGATTATATGCTACAAATAGAGAATGGAAAAAACATTAGAATGACAATTTCTTAAATCCTTAACTTTGTTTCATTAATAGGGTTAAAATAGAACAGATTATATTGCCTATTAAATGAAAAAAGATGTATATTTATTGAAAAGTCGTGAATATTGCCTAACATAATCACTGTCTCAGTTATTTCTTTCCAGTACTGTATATATTTAACATATTATTGCTTTCTTCCTGTAGTGTAATATTGTATTCTGAAATGTGTGTGTTTTGTGAAAACGTGATTTCTCCTGTAATTCTGAGATATAATTCTCATTGGTAACATCGCCAGTTTTTGTTTTATCATTTGAAAAAGTACTAAAGGGTTGGACTCTCGATAAGCCAAAGGGTTTCCTTATCCACTTGTCATCTAGAGTTAATTCTCTGGGTGGCAATCTTGTTAAATCTTGTTATCTATTAGCAAAGATATCAATCATTCGACTGGCGTTACATAAAAAAACAGACACGTAAAATGGTTGTATGCTTTATTTGGAAATTAATATTTTGCAAATAACAACATTTATTGTGAGAAAGGTGAGTTGCGTTAACGAAAGGTTCGTAAAGCGTTCCCTTGGAACGGTCCCCAATTCAATAGCAAACAACTCTGTACAACGTTAGTAATAATAAATTATTGGCTTTCTGTTGAACGATACGAACTTCTGAACCGGTACAAGCGTTAACTATGTCGAAAGTAAAACAACACAGGCATATGACTTTCTTTTGGAGGAGTCGTAGATTATTCCCTTTAAGCTTGGCGGCCGAGATGCAATACATCTAACAGGCAAAATATTTTCTTTAGATTATGCACTGATGGTTTTCGCCATCTTGTGTGCGATTCGTGTTCACGCTATGCATTAAAGGTGGATACATCAAGGGAGAGGTGTTGTTCTTACGGACCGTTCTTTCATTCATTGGAATTATATAAGAAGGGTAAAGTCGCCGTCTTAATAGGCTTCCCTATTTATTGAGGCCGAGGAATTATGGTGGAACAATGCAGACACGGCTGCGAGTTATTTTTTATTGCGTTGAGTGAGTTAGAAGTGGTCAATTAGTGTACATGCTGAATAAACATAACTATTATAAAACGACTCCAAATCATACTGATATAAAACAACAATTGCCATATCAGTATTTTTATTGTTATTACAATTTGTTGGCCATTTTTTGGCACAATATTCGCTTTCAAGAACATTGTACATTTATCAGCGCTTTCAACATAGAGTGCATTTAACAGCGCGAACACGAGTAACACACAATATGGTTAAAACCTTACTTGTTTACAGACATCAATGAAACATATCTATAATTTTCAAATCACTAGACACATAAACAATTCCATTTACCACTGAAGTCAATTTATAATCTCATACTGGTAATGCTTAGCAGTTTTTTTCCGAGTGAACGAAGGAGTTGGTATGTTTCGCCATAAAAAATACTCCATTGCATGTCCCGTGGATACTCTCTCGCATCAGAGGTATTCCAGCCAGAATAAAGAACATGCCTTGATTATGTTGTCAAGATGGTAAATCCAAATCCACCGCCCTCAATACTCGACTTTGCTTTCGCCAAGATTTTCATGCGGACCAAGAGACACAACTCTTCCACACCGCGGTCTATCAACTCTCTTGGAGAATATGTAGCTAAAGAGAAATTGCTAAACGATGAGATCGCCGAGTTGTTTCGCCGCGTCTATAAGGAAAATTGGTCGATAAACTATAGGAAAAAGGCTGAATATTGAAGTTGGCGAACATAAAGTTAGAATACACGTCGTGAAGCTGAAGTTGTGGGAGATCAACGTTAGTTGCGTAAACTCCAACATGTCTGATCATCTCAACGCAGCGTTTGATGGTGAAGAAACTGTGAAAGGAAAGACTGGGCAAATTGAGCAGACGAAGTGCATTATCCTAAGAGGGCATGCAAGTTAGGACGACGATTAGGAGCTTGTGAATGACTACACCATTCCCTGGCCAAGTTCTCGTCTAAGATGGGCATGCCGTATCCGACTCTGTACGATGTCCCCGTGAGGGCATTGTTGATTTTCCGTCCACCTGTTTATGTGAACACGGATTCTTCACGAAGACCAAACATCTAGTCCGACTGTGTGTCTTGGATGACACACGAATTTGTCTGTACAAAACAGCTTCCCGAATTGAGTCCTTGATTTTTGAAAAGGCTAACTCACCCGTCTAGTTTTTAATAATTTGTATTTTAAATTCGGCGTATATTTTTGTTTGTCTCATCAATAAGATTATGTGTTATCGCTGAATTGAGGGTATAGTCTTGTTTTATAGAATCTACATATTCTATATTAAACTGATGAAGGTATCCTGACGATCGTCTGAAACACCAGGGGATACGCGGGGAGAAACGATTGGGAACTAACATTACTAATGACGAAAGTAAAACAATACAGGCATATGACTTTCCTTTGGAGGAATCGTAGATTATTCCCTTTAATCGTGGCGGCCGAGACGCCATCCATCTAACAGACAAAAAGGGTTAAGTCGACTATCTTTAGATTATACAGTGACGAGACAAACAATTGTATCATGAATGCAATTGTTTAGTAATACTGTTATGAGTACGATGGCGCGTACAGTTTCTTAGAAACTGTACGATGGCGCGTATAGTTTCTTAGAAACTTCGTTAACTCGAATAAGGGTACGTGTGTGTTGTATGTGTATCACAATGGATAAAGTGGTTATTATGTTTATAGCATACGCATTTTCTGTACAATGTTAAAAGTCCTGGCTGTCCCTATATACACTAAAACACTAACAGCTAGATCATACGTCAAAGTGTGGTTTTGTCAGCTAATATATTAAAGTTTCTATCTGGTTCAAGTGAATAAACAAACAGCAACAATATTGTATTGATTACAATCATGATTAGAGTAATTTAAAATTAAATCTCGTACGGTTTTAATTACTTCCTCAAAATGCAATACGGCGACACCTAATTACAGTTACTGAGTACGATTGTCCACCTCTGCTGCTAGTATATAAATATAATGTGTATATAGGTTACGCTGACATATAAATAGATAGCGATGCACATATAGCCTAACTGAAGTTAGTTAGTACCAGAATAACTTTGTCATGCGGCCCAAACATTGAATTATAAGAGCTGATAGTTGTTTTGCCGAATTGATGAGGAATTCTTTGCTACGAACTTGCTTTCGTAGATGCATTATATATGCATACACACGTATCGTTTGTACTGTGTTCCAGATGTTGCCGAAGTAAGCGGCGCCGCTGTCGCACACCACGAGATGGCGCTGCTCTTCCTTGCTGTCTCTACGGCTTGGGTCTTCCATTAACAACAATTGCAGTTGTCGAGTGTGTAGTAGCAATGCTTGTGGTAGGCTCTTATATAAAGTTGTTCGCTTCTACTCGCCTCTGTGTGGAATACAAAGAGTACACATAAATGATCATCACCAGTCGATGGCGCGTGCACCTGCAATTGTTATATTACCAAAAGGAATCAATGATATCGTGCTTTAAATGTGTTGTTTGTTGTACGGTAAAGAGACATCCTATGTAGCTATCGAACTGTGGGGACATAGTGAGATAACTAGGAATTTTTTTTATTATAGAAATAGTTCGTCTGTGCTGTCATATTGCATGACACTCGTCTAAATAATTGACCCGCCAAAATATAGCCCACGCCGTTGTCATGTCAGGTATAATGTTTTATTGTTTTATTATTATGCAAAATGACAAACATGTCTTGTAGACATGCCGTTTCTATACAGATTACACTTGGAGATAACACATTTGAAGAATCTTGCATATTTACGGTAACAACAGTAAGCAAACGTTTTGAAGTAAAGATATATTTATGCAGATGACCAACCAAACTTAGCGGATTTTCTTTGAAGTACGTATATTTTGTAGTCTGATAGATGGCGCCAGTCGACCGGGATCTCAAATTTATAGACCGGTTGATACGGACATATAACGTGTTAAAATCGAATACATTTCGACTATGAATAAACGACATGCCTGGTGTTGCGCTGCTAATCTAGATACGGTAAATGTGGTATAGATAATGCGTAATATTAACAAATTATGCGTTTTACTATGTAATTTAGTTGTATGTAGTTGGCAGCAAATTATTTACAGAAGACGTGAGAAACATGCAATTTAACTATATACATTGGTCATCTGCATTTGCTTAGCATCAGTTGACAGGTAGGATTCGCAGAGGAAACAAACACGAAAAAGCACTGTCTTAATGGTAGGGCAAATAGGAAATGACACCAAGTAACAACTTTGTTACACCATGTGCAGGTCATGGTCACAGACACTTGTTAAGAAATAAATAGTGTGTCACTTTGTCAACGTGCAATAGTGACACGTGTATTAGGACAGGAGTAGTTCGTATCGTATATCGTACTATAGGAGTTATCAAGATAATATCACACACAAACTTAGCCGTTGAATCGTGGGTTATATATATTGTATAAAGAAGCTGATCACTGCAGAACATACAAAAAGTATCAATGTAAAAAAGACCAAAGCTATATATGTATATATATATATATATATATATAAACACATACCTGTTATTAGGTTCCATTTTGGAAATACATTTATGTAGCACAGTCCATGTTGCGACTTGTTTAATATATTTTCAATATATATGTATTGAACTACCAATTTCAGATAATGCTTAACGTATCTGATGTCGTTAATTCGGAGGATACTATGTACATCACGAGTGAAGTTAATATGTACATGTTTTCGCAGTTGTACGTCACCAATGCTGATCTTATATGAATATATTTATCCTTGTTGATGTTTGAGTAGGTTGTGTAGCTTCGTGGTAAAGACAACTTACATTGAATTATACCAACAATTTGAAACATTGAAATCTGCGGTAATGATTATACATATATATTAACGTAAAACTAAATTTTTACACTCACGTATAGATGTAGTGTTCGTGCACTAGATTGTATATTGCACGATTTGTTTTAATAAAACACTGACGATTTGTCGTTGGACATGTATGTGTATTTTGTAGTTTCGGGTATGTGATATTTACACCAGTGTGTTGATGAGTTAATGTAACGATCTGCCCACACATGTCGTGTCATTTCCACATATTACGCAAATTATCGAAAAACCAGTGTAAGGCATTTTAACAAACTATACTATTAGTATCATCAATATTACTATTTAAAATAGGTTTGACACCGATTGTTGTTGCTGATTACTGGCGACTGGAGCGGTAATGCAATAATATTCTGAAGATGATATCATACAACATAATATACATGTATATGATGTAGTCATAGCTACTAGGTATACGTTTCTATCAAGAATATAAACAGGCTACATATTTTGTTTTCAGACGTAGTTCAGTGGGTAGTTGTAGAATAGTGTTTAGAACTTAGCACTTTCAACATAAAAATTTAAACTTCGAATCCAATTGCAACTATATCAACTAGTAGAGGGGTTCATAATTCCTTGATACCGACGTCACTCAGCTATATAAAAGAAAAGTATATGGTTATAAACACTGGATAATATGTGTTCACAAATATTGTACTCGCAGTATTTGCAGCATGACTGGATGCTTCCTTGGTTGATAAATCACGACTGAATAGGTCTGCCAGGAGGTGAAGTGTCAAAGGCTTTTAACACTACCATGGCCTGGAACCCACGCTATATAGGAACGTGTCTTTACAATACACTAACAGTGATTGTCATACACCTTATTATCTAAGATGAATCACGCACGCGGCATGCACATACATATGCACTGGAATAAAACATATATACATACGAACGTCGACACAAACACACACACACACACACACACACACACACACACACACACACACACACACACACACACACACACACACACACACACACACACACACACACACACACACACACACACACACACACACACACACACACACACACACACACACACACACACACACACACATACACACACACACACACAAACAAACTATATCAACACACACCCATGCACGCACGCACACACACACACACACACGCACAAATACACAACCACAGTGGCCACACACACAACAAACACACACACGCACATAAACACAGTGGTCACAAGAAGTACACTCATACGTGCGAAAAAAAGAACAACTTCAAACACAGGAATGATTATAACGATAGAAACATTGACGTATGTGATGTACTTCTCACAAGCAGAGTGTAATGATAAGCAACATTACATGTTATACCACAATACCGCGCCGTTATTTTTCATGACAGAAAGTAGATACAGACCATGTAAAAATAATGGCTTGACCTTACCGAATATCGGAGGTTTAAATTACACGAACTTCCATTAATTTGAACCGCCTGCTCGTTGTTCTTATGGTAACATTTCATGATTAAATAATTGAAAATATTTGTCTGCACGAGCACATTGCGCATGCGTTACAGCAATGAAAGCATTCCATGATGCCCAAACGTGCGTTCGCTTGTTTCACCGAAACCCAATGCTGTATCACACCCGGTCAGAGCAGGGAAGACAGGCAGTGTCTTGCGCTTGTCAATACCAAGCTCTTGTGCAATAGCAGGTTCGTCGAGGTATTGGAATGATTTCCCCGTCTGCGAGCGATGCTATATCCTGAGTGACGTTCTTCTAACCATGTTGAGGTACGATATTGTACTGTACGACCGGGGCAGTTCTGAGGTCCACGTGAAACGGGCCAGACAGATCCATTTCACAGAGAAAGGATAGGAGATCGAACATATTCCACCAACACAGGATGCTCTCATGCAACACCTGCTGTGGATGGCCTACTAGGCTTGCCATGTCTTTGGCCAGGCTCTGCTAAAAGCACCACACACGCTCCGTCCAGTAGACTTCGGCTGGACTCGAAAGGAGAACGTGTCTGCATGGTAGGCATAATTGATCATCAACTGTGACTGCACGAAGGCTGCAAAGGACAGTTTCGGTGTTTCAAAGCCAACCTGCGTTCCACAATGGTGTACTAAAGCGGTGGATGTCAGTGAGATGTGTGGAATGTTTTGAAATCGTTGCTGTAGATTTATAAGGTATAGACACCATAATATAACGTTTGAACTGACATTGTCCGGCTCGAGAATATCTAAGTAACTCCCTTAACGTCGTCGCATCCCACCCTTCAAGGTGCAATGCTATGTATATATTAAGAAACGGGAATAAACGGCCTTGTCTGCCGCCATGTTTCAAAACGGCAGGTATATTTAAAGTCAATGAAGGTCAAAAAGTGATGTACTTGAAAATTTGAAACCATCGCATCTAAAAACATACATCAACTTTGTGGCTCTATGTTGTGTGGTTCTTGAGATATACGTTCTTAATACGCTTTGAAGGGCGCCATCTTAAAAAAAATGGCGGATATAGCCATGTCGACGAAGGAAATTCATTTTACTTTTTGAAATCGCTATCATCCAGGATACACAAAAACGTAAACTATACGGCTCTACGTAACACAGTTGTTAAGATATTGTTGCATTTATAGTGATGACTGCCATTTAAAAAATGGCGGATGTGATTGTTGAAAAAGTCCTAAAGTAAATATCGATGTCCCCTAAAACATCCATCTAGACACAAATAGTATTGCTCTATGTATTAAAGAAAACAGAATTTGGTGGTCATTAAAAAAATGGCCGCCATTTCTGAACGCAGCAAAATGTGGAATGCCTCCGATATCTAAGATGGTTCCCTTGGTGTATAGAACAGATGAGCAAGTGCACAGTTCTGTTATTTTTTAGCACATATCCACTGGACTATATACTATTGTTGGATGTAACATTAATTTGAAGCAATTTGTTATATGCACCATAAAGATAATCTAAACTGTAACCGTGCACAAATATTTCCCAATAATATGCGACAGGAAACATTTATCCGAAAACTTATATATGAACAAATCGAATTTAGCGAAATAACAACTTACATATAACTAATGTTCTACTTTTTCATTGTACACGGTAATCATCCAGTTATACAACAATCAATATAACCATCTTGTTGCACATCAAATGGACGTACATGCAAACACGCATGCTACATACTCACGTAGGCACACCCGCATGCCACATGCGACCGCACGAATGTAACGATGAATGGATGTACACAATAGTAATAATAAATAAAAATACATTTTATTTACACACCATCAAATTCCGGACGTAGTATGATAGTACGTGATATCCGTGGAACAAACTGTGTGTATTTACACCATCATGTACGTCTCTATCTCTCAAAAGTAACATACTTCGAGGATTTCCTTAATCTAATATTACCACGCCGTGGTGGATGACACAAACAAACTAGACATCCGGAGAAACACGTCACACAATGTATACCGCATTGGTCGCCACCAGCCAATGAGCTAATGTGCGTATTCATGACAACTAATCAACGAAGACTCCTTCCGTATAAGGTGCTGTGATGTAGCAGCATTCCTAAGGGTGTAGTTATATAATTTATCGAACAAACTAGTCTGAGAACGTTTCATAAATGGTATCCCGCTATCTTTGTGTTTACGTCCAGGTAATCCACAAGATAACAAAGATTGCATTGGAATTCCGTACATGTTCTTTAATGGTGTCTTCAACATAAAGTTTGTTCTTCTAATAAACAAAAATAATAAATAGAGATAGTGATAAGTAGATGGATAGAGAGAACAAAAGGGGGATAAAGTGGAAGGAGAGAGGTAGGGAAAGAGAGATGGATACATAAAATGAGATAAGGCTGGAATAAATTACAGGAAAAAGGAGAGTATAGAATTTGGGGGAAGAGAAAAATACAGTTTGAGAAAAAGACAGAATAAAGAGGGGAGAGAGAGGTCCGGTAGAGAGAGAGAGACAGAGTGAGAGAGAGAGAGTTGGAAAGGCAGAAGGAGAGGGGAGGGAGAGGGCGAGAGAGAGATAGAGAGAGAGAGAGAGGAGAGGAGAAGAAGAGAGAGAGAGAGAGAGAGAGAGAGAGAGAGAGAGAGAGAAGAGAGAAGAGAGAGAGAGAGAGAGAGAGAGAGAGAGAGAGAGAGAGAGAGAGAGAGAGAGAGAGAGAGAGAGAGAATAGGAGAGAGAGTAGGAGAGTATGAGGGTGGGAGAGAGGAGAGTGGTAGAAAGTGGGGACTGAGAGTCTCACCTCCTACTCTACTCTCCTACTCTCTCTCCTACTGTCTCATCTGACTCTCTCTCTCTCTCTCTCTCTCTCTCTCTCTCTCTCTCTCTCCTCTCTCTCTCTCTCTCTCTCTCTCTCTCTCTCTCTCTCTCTCTCTCTCTCTCTCTCTCTCTCTCTCTCTCTCTCTCTCTCTCTCTCTCTCTCTCTCTTTCTCTCATCTCTCTCTCTCTCTCTCTCTCTCTCTCCCCTCTCCATCTCCCTCTCTGCCGGACTCTCTCTCCCTCTTTATTGTTTTCGTTTTACCCCACTGAATCTTTCTCCTCCCCCAAATTCTATGCTCTCCTTTATATCTGTAATTTATCCCAGCCTTATCTCATTTTATGTATCTATATCTTTTCCCTCCCACACTCTCCGTCCCATTAATCACTCTTTTGTTCTCTCTCTATCCATCTACTTATCACTTTCTCTAATTATTATTTATGTTTATTGGAAGAATAAACTTTATGTTGAAGACACCATTAAAAGCAGAATCTGTACGGAATTCCATAGCAATCTTTTTTAGTATTACAGTGTAAGTGTTTTTGATGAAACGTGTACGGAACTGAGAGATTGACTGTCATAAATAGCTGAAGAGTCGATATTGCACTACAGTGGTCTTTTTAAATTGTTTTGTTTAGATGGTATATTACCTAAGAACGATGAAGTACCGCTCGCTTATAAGGATATGTCTATACAAAAACAACATTCACTTAAAACCAATATATTTAACAGCCAACTTTATCTCACACTTAACTTACATTTATTCGGAAATTGTAAAATCATCAAGGCGTGCGAACTTTCGTGAACGGTTTGTCGTGTGATGTTGTATTATTCTATTGTGTATATTATATTAATGTGGGAAATTAGGATGCGGTAGTCTTTGTGGGAAACATCTAGCTGCGCTGCAGTTACTGACCGAAAACCATTTATACACACAAATAATATCCACAGCTGTGTTTATATTACATTTGCTTTTAGTGGAGAAACTGTTCAAAGTTGTGCAATATAAATTATTGTCCATGGCATACACGATGATCAATGTATGCTGTTAATGGGTACGCAGTCATGGGTATGGACGATATATATATATATATATTAGGGTGGCCAAAAAAAAATATTTGAAACGAACCATGCCTATGGGATAAAAGGTGAGTTTGGCTGAGAAAACAACTGTGTTAAAATTTCAGACAAAATCATTGAGAGGAAAAAACCTCTCAAAGAGTTTTTGTAAAATCGCAATATAGGTATAAATTTAAGAACACCATATCTCAAAATCTACTGAACCTATTTTACTAAAATGATCACTGTGACCTGAATCAGACACAAGTATCACCCCTAATAAAAATTAGCTCAATACATACCTTTTTAGTAAAACAGATTTATTGCACTCCAGGATGAACATTTGAAATTTCTGGGCAGAACATTTGTAATAAGGTTAACATACACACAATCCCACATATGAAAAATGCATAGCAGAACTTTCTGGGCAGAGCATTTGTAATAAGGTTAACATACACATAATCCCACATATGAAAAGTGCATAGCAGAACAACTGTTATGCCTCATTAAAGATCCATCATCGTCGTCTTTGTAGCCTGAGGCATCAGCCCTCGATGCGACTTGGGAGATGAGCTGGCGCTGTTCTTCGTCGTCTGTGAGAGCCAGGTTGAAATCCGTTGCCAGTTTGACGGCTTTCTCTGCACAGTCATTTACAACACGCAAAGCAGAGACAGTCTTCACTGGGTTAAGATAGTCTTGGCGGTTGGGCCACGTCTCAGGTTTGCTGTTGAGAAAGCTGCGTTCAATGTTGAGAGCAGTGAAGAAGTTGAGCGAACGTTGCGTTGCAAAATTGGCGAGGTGCACTTCATTGAAAGAGACTATCTTCTTCGCCTCCACCCGCCGCAGGTCATTCTTATTTGCAGGACTCACAAAGGCGGTTACAATTGCCGTCTTCTCGTCAGCAGAGACACGGTCAGAGAAGACCGCCAGAGAGAAAGGTCTTCACTGAGTTACCAGAGATGGCCCCTCATCTTCATTGCTGCTGTCTGTGCAATCACACCATCCACTTCATCGAAGTTCTCCAGGTCACGAAGGAGGCAGAGGTCGTTGATAGGCACACGTCTTCTGCTGGCTGCATCTACCCATGCTCTGATGTAGATGGTGATCGTGAACAGGCAGATGTGCTGTAGAGTCTGTAGTTCGTGCCTAGTAAGCTCGAACTGCTCACGGAAGGCGAACATCTTCAAGCAGTAGATCCCGGTCGCCATCCAGCGAGCACGGTGGTAGGCGCCTTGAGGGCTGAACTGGTATTTCGAGTGACGTGCACCACCCAACACGATGATGGCTAGCTGGATGAACTCGAGGTAGTCCTGTCGTGAGTGCTTATTGCGAAGTTGTTCTGTTAGGAACTCGCTTGCTGTAACTTTATGCCTCTCCAGCCATTGCTTCTCGTGTGTAGTCAAAGCACACCCAGATGACCTAGTGGTCTCACTGTCCAGAGAATTGTACTTTCTTTGATCAATGAATGGCCAGTTCTCCTTGAACCGACTGAAGAGCGGGATAGTTGGACCCTTCGACACAAAGAAAAGATCGACAACTACAACGGCAATGATCTCCAGTATATGGTGTCGGCATGCGAGAAAAAGGATATATTTTTGAAATCCTCTTGAATTACAGTGATGGCACTTGTGTGCGTCCTTCCACGTGCTCACTAGCGCCCTCACAATCCCGCAGAAACTGGACGACTGCATTGCGCATCTTCGATCCGGTTCCAGATGAAATTTGTGGAATGCTGAGCAACTTCAATGCTCCACATAAATCTAGATGTTTGTGGTGATATTTGCTGATAGAGATAGCTGCATCAACGTCCAGTGTGCCATCAGAATCCGAATGTTCATCCTGTGATGACTCTGTGAGTGGTTCGGTTGTCGGCTCGGTCTCATCCGTTGCCTTGGAGGCAGACTCTCGTCGCTGCATCTCGTCGTATTTTCGCTTTTGTCCTTTCTGCTTTATCACTTTTTAAGGCTCGTCCTCCCCAGCCATTACAATCTTCCTCTTACTTCGTTGATCTTGCAGAAACTCCACATCACGAGCAATGCGGATCAGCTGATCACACTCTGCATGTGCCACATCAAACAGTTCCAGCAATCGACGTCCAAACTCAGTTTCCAGCTCAGCTTGCCTCTTACTGCGCCTCTGTATTTGTTCTTGCATGTGTTTACATGCTGCTGATAGAGTTTCTTCTGCTTCTCGACAGCATTCTGCTTCTGCGTCGTCGGAATGTTAGCCAGATGCCAAACCCGCAGCACTTCACCTACCGCATTGTTGCAGCTTGCAGGAAGCGTCAGCTTCTTCACTTTCAAGTCGTAGAAAACCACACCTTTGTTGAAGATCTAGTACGAAGCGGCGTATCCAGCAAGGCTACAACTGCACAAGTGCAATGAACGACAACAGTTACTGCTTACTGAAACATAGCTTACTTACACAAAATCTGCCTGCTTAAATTGTGGTGTGTAACTTGGTACATAATACCAAATTATCTATATAATGTAGTCAATTATGATGGATTACTGTTTTTTTTTAAATGAACAAAATCTTACACTTTTCTAATTTTCACAATTGAAGTTGATTTATACTTATAACCTGATTGATTTTTCTGTTGTCTTGACATAATAATTATGAATAGAAATTAGAACACAGTGAAACATTATTTAAAAACATTAAGTAGATATTGGTATATCGCGTTTTAAAATGTATCCCTATTTCGTACTTTTACAAAAACTTCGGGTGCTTTGAGAGGTTTCTTCCTCTAAATGGATTTTTCTGAAATTTTAACACAGTTGTTTTCTCAGCCAACCTCACTTTTTTAGCCCATATGCATGGTTGATTTCTAAAAATATTTTCTCACCATGTAAACTTTGGCCACTCTAATATATATATATATATATATATTGCCCATTCCCATGACAGCTTACCCATTTTCCATATGAGTGTGTTCGACATTACCGATGCTTCGAAACGTTGGCAAGTGACAGAACGAAATTGCCCACAATTAATAGTTGGCCGCTATACAGTTTGACAATAGATCCCCACCACATAATCATCGTCGAATGCCTGCTTTGGTTCCTCGATACTTAGAGTGTGCAATAAATTTTGAAAATACTAGCCAACGTGAGTGCAACCGTAATTTTTGAGATACATCAGTGAAAGTTTGCTATCGCATAAACATCGTTGTCAACACTACCACAAGTAATTGTATACACCATCAGTGCCCACGCCAAATTAACCCACTTCACACAAACTTGGCGACAGAAGCATGTTATCCGGTGATTCACACACCTTCGTGTCTCCTAATCGGTTAAGTTGTCAATGACGTACATTATCCGCCACGCCGACCAATGATCTCAATATAGAACATCCCGTGTGTGACACTGATGATTGGGTGGACGTACAGCAGAGCGTATGTAGTCACAATAGGCATGACTATCGTGTTAACAATATAACACGAAAGTGTATGTAGCATGTAGATACCAAAAACCATTCACAAACTGCCATCACAAGTAAACTGCACAGTTGGCAAGCTGATAAGGATGCTTTCTGGGACGACAGCGCAAGAAAAAAACAATTGTTCTGTAATAGCATATTTCATGTTTACTGACCCTACACTTGCAGTAATGCAAAGAACAGCGAGTGTGAATTAGGAAATCAATGTACTGCGAACACCATTGTAAATTGATTCGATGTATTTACTATACAATACATGCATCTTTTGATATAAGACTATGTCTTGTTGCAATCAGCAACCAACCATTATTGCCATTACGGCTGATAATATTTGCTTATTTTTTAAAGGTTTAGGTGAGCTCGGCTTTCATAATTTATGCTTCGGGAGTGATATATTTGTATCTTAGCATCATGATACATTGAGGTGAACGAACTGCAGAACCTTGGCATATATCCAGTAGAAATAGATCTAAAGAAAACGAATTTACCCTTGGTTTGACTCAGCGGGAATGCTTTAATTTTTGTATAGTCTTGCTGTGGAATTGTTAATGATAACTAAATTTATTTTGTATATTATATCAATTAATTTTAATGAAACTCCTATATAATTACATCTTCATCGACATGCATACATACATGCATACATACAACACACGGTGTGTGGATGTCACGAGTGCAGGACAACACACGCGCGTGCTTCTATCAGGAGTGGCTGTTATCCTTCACATAGTCTCGAATTATGTCATGGGAAATAACTGTGCACTTCTGGATATTTATTAATAGCCCTCCATAGGTACCAACCGGCCCCACCTACGCGTGGATTGCTGCCAAATATGATTGTGCGTGTGTGATCATCGTCGTCCCTTTGAAACTACAGCACAGTTGACGCGTACGTTTTTGAAAGACTAGTGCACAGACACCCAAATTCAGACGCGCGCACACACACGCACACTCACTCACTCGCGCGCACGCACAAACGCACGCACACACGCGTATACACGCACACGCGCACACGCGCACACGCGCACACGCGCACACGCGCACACGCGCACACGCGCACACGCGCACACACACACACGCACACACACGCACGCACTCACACGCACGCACACGCACGCACACACACGCACACACACACGCACAAACACGCATACATGCACATGCGCGTCACCTTGTATATTTGACAAGCACATTTGGATTCATTAACATGCTGTTGTCATTGTATCCAACAAAACCGTCATCGTCGTTGATACTGCTATGCCAACCTTGCATTACGTGGTCGTCATTACCGTAGTAAATGTTTCCGTCATATTTTGCGTGAGTATTCTGTAGAACGATAGGGCCTTGATCGGATTTCAATAATGATTAGGTCGAGTTCGGTATAAAGGATGATTCAATCAGAAAACGTGGCCATCTATAAATTAGCGACAGAGTATTATTATATTACAGTGTTATGACGGTTTGTACACCCACTCATTTCGAGTGTTGAACTATGTTAACGTACATTTATTCTGCTTCGGTGACAGTGTAATTATATACTCTTGTAAACGTGTTTTGTAATATATCAGTTAATGACACATCTGTCAGAGTGCTATATCATATAACTATAGTTAGTTGTGTTTATGATATGTTTGAATGAACCATTAACCGATCCCAAATAGCCAAATCGTGTCAATAAAATGTTTCCATAAAATGTACAAGGTTCGCTTTGTGTTAGCAGCATATCTGCATCATACTGGACATGGAAACGTACTAACTACCATGAAGAGGTCATTATAATTATATTGGAGATGATATATATATATATATATATATATTTTGTTCTGTTTGGTTTGTCCAGTTTTCCAAAAATCAATATTACCCCCCCACACACACACACACATTCACACAGGCAAACACACACACACATACACACACACGCACACGCACACGCACACGCACACGCACACGCACACGCACACACACACACACACACACATACACACGAAAACACATACACACCACAACATACACACACTGAATAGCAATTTGTGTTCAATGAAAAAAGACTCTTGACATTTGTTGTTGACGGCGTACTGACTGCATGAGCTATTAAGACAATGCATGATATTCAACAACGTACATCTTCCAGCTAATGCAAAGTAATTTGTCTTTTTGAACAATCCAAAAATCCTGGCCACTGAACAGTGACCCTACAATCATTTGCACTGAAACCGGACCTCCAAATTCATCCTGCCAGCCGCCTTGATAAATTACAACTTACCAATGGCTTATTATATAAAACAATTTTGCCACTCCTCAACTAGGTAAAAATGACTGATGACACATTTAAATATCATTGCTTCCTAAAAGTATGGAAGCGTCATTCACAACAAATATATGGGTTAATGAAAAACAGATTAAAAGATTAAAGTTGAAAATGTTGTTGCTCTGAAGTAATATGTCCAGAATATATCCACAGGGGTGATCACTGAGATCGACTATGGGTAGGATATTTTGTCCATATTATTATAGGCGAGCGACAAATCCCGCAAAAGTGCTTTAAGGTTGGTGTTTAAAAGCCACCCTCTCACTGACTCACGCATCCCGTCACTGTGGATCGTCGGGGTGCCATGGCAGACGCTTTCACTATTAGCGCTTTCCATCCCCCCCTGTCTTCCACTGTGCGTGTCAAGGACGTGAGAATGTGACTTGTCCAGTTCTTTATGTTCTCTCCTCAGGACTTTCTCTGTCGCCCTCTGCGTCTTTTGCTCTCTACTCTTCCCAGAAAGATGGTCTTGGACAGAGACTTGTATCTGAAGACATCTCCGAACCAGGAGAGCTTGCGGCGCTTCATTACTGATAGTAGAGGCTCCTGGTCTCCCGCACTGACAACGATCCGATGGCTGACATAGTCATTGGTTTTGTACTCTGTGTAGGAGATGTGCACTAGCCTCCTGTAGCATTTTGTTTCAAATGCCTGAATCTTCCTTTCTGTATCTGACGTAAATGTCCAGCTCTCGCATCCATAACGGAGAAGCTGATGGTGTTGCTTCTCCAGATGGTGTCTAATCCAGATGGTGTCTAGTCGAGTCATTGCTGACGAGACCAGGGCAAGTATTGTTCTTATCTCTTTGACTGACGTGTCATATTTACTGAGTGTGAAGCCCAGGTTCTTGAAGTTATCTACCTCTTCTAGTCTCTGTCCGTACATCGTGATGTTGGTGATGCTGTTTGATTGGAGCTGTTAACAAGGATCTTGTTTTTTCTGCGCTGTCTTCCATTCCGTAAGCCTCGGATGTTGTCTTTAGTCTGGTGGTGAGGTCCTGGAGTTCCGCTTCGTTGCCTCCCGTAAGGTTGATGTCATCCGCGAAGCGTAAGTTGCACAGAGGTCTTCCTCCGATGGATATGGAGGTGTTGAAGTCACTTAATGCCTCTTGTATGTGGTCTCCTGCTATGTGTTAAACAGAACAGGGGACAACAGACAGCCCTGACGAACGCAGACTGTCGCATTGAAGAAGTCTCCATGGCTGTTGTTAATGAGCACTGCGCTGTTAATGTGTTCTCACAGTGCCATAATCACTTATTGAGATTGCTGGCGATGTTGAAGTTTCTCATCACTTGCCATAAGGGCTCGTGCCAGACACGGTCGAAATCTTTCTTGAAGTCGATGGAATTGTGGTAGAGGTCATGTTGGTGTTGTATGTGTTTTTCTATAAGCAAACTAACGTTGAAGATTTGTTGTGCTTCTCTTTGGCCTAAATCCCTCTTGCTCTTCTACCAATATTTCTTCTGCCTTGCCCATTAGGCTGTTTAGAATGACTCTCAGCATGATTTTAGTTGGATTTTACTGGGAAGGCTGATCAGACTGATGGTTCAGTAGTTCTGGCAGAGTTTAATATCGTTTTTCTTTGGAAGAGGTATAGTATAGGTGACTTGCCTCTCTTCAGTGTGCGCATTGCTTCTTCCACCTCTCTGAAGCATTGGTGCATCTCCCATTTCTCTGTTGGTGTTGATTGCATTGTCCAATATGCCGGCATCCGGTATCAGCTGGTAGTTGTACAGTTATTTGCTGTATTCTGACCGTCTTCTGCATCTTCTGTTAGGAGAGATACATGTTTCTCTTCTATCACTGTAGCCCTTTGCTTTTGGGATCTTATCAGCTTCTTCCGCGTGTCAAATGCTAGTTTGTTGTTTCCGTTTCTTAGTCCTGAATCAGTTTGGCACACCGGTCTGTTATCCATTGTTCTTCCTTATGATCTGGTTGGCTATGCGGTATTGCTGTGCTGACTCTGGGTCCGTTTTATAAGTTTTCTTGTGTTGTTTTGTTATGTTTTACATATCTAATATATCATTTGTGACCTATGGCTGGTTTTTCTTTCTTTCTTTCCCGAGCACATATGTTGCTGCCTCGTGACATTTTTCTTTCATGATCTCCGTGATTATGTTGATGTTGTGCCCTAGAAGATTGACAGCTGCAGACCTGTCCCCGATGTTTGCCTCAAATGCAGCTGCCACCACAGGTTCTCTTAGTTTTTCTACATTGAATCTTCTTCGTGGATTGTTCTGTTTGGGGTTCTTCTTCAGTTTCAGTTGAGGATCACCAGGATCATGTCGTGATCGCTGCCGATGTCGGCACCAGGAAATGTTCTAGTCTTGGCATTGTTTATGCTGGACTTGTATCTCTTAAGTGCAAGTGTGTACTCAATCTGATTGTGTATCTCCCCATTCGGTGAGTGTTCCATGAGGTCTTGTGTGGGAAGAGTGTGTTGCCCAGGGTTAATTTGGGACTACTTGCGAACTCTATGAGTCTTAATCCCCTTTCGTTTTGTTTCTCCTATTTCAAAACGACCCACTGTCCCTGCCCACAAGTCGTATGAATCTGGATAGACCTTTGCGTTCCAGTCCCCTCGTATGACAAGGAGGTCTTTCCTTGAAGTTTTGTTGTTGGTGTTCTCTAGTTCCTCTCACATCCCCTCTAAATACATCGACATGTTATATAATGTTAAAGTTCTACACCTTCGTGTCCCAACGAGTCATGTTATAGATCTGCAAAATGGTGCAGTAAGAGCGAATATAAGATCAAACAAGGACATTGATGAATTTTCGAAATTGTGCGGTTCTGCGATCTTTCTTACACCACGCCACTAAGTTCTGTTATACAAAGACATAACTTGGATCATCATATTTATGCTGATGATACTCAGATCTACATTTCGTTAGTTACCCAGAATAAAAATCGCTCCCTTAACCAACTTAGTGATTGCCTTCAATATATATTCCACTGGATGACTGACAGCAAGTTGAAATTAAATGTAAAAACACTGAATTGGTCATCATTGGTAATAAACTGGATGGTTTAGAAGAGAGGGGGCAATCGCAGATTACAACTCTACTCGAGACACAGTGGATCACCTGTTATATTTTGAGGAACGAGACAATTCAATACCTGAATGAGGAATCCATATTTCAGTATCGGGTTGATATACGTGGAAACTATGGAGATTATGCTGGACATCAGCAGGGCTGAGATGATTTTCAGCTATGTAGAATATTTTGCTGCAATTATACATGAAAACAGAAGTTGTGGACCAGTATCGAGGCCAGCTTCACCGCGGACAGACAGGGAAACAATAGCAGAGCGACAGGACTTACGGCAGTGGCGCCAAGTATGGAGTCCACCGTCACCACTGACAGACAGGGAAACACGAGAACAACAACAACAGCAACATGCAAGACTACAATATCGTGAATGCTACCAAACATGTATTCGTTTATCCAATGGTAAAATAGTGAATATGTTATCTTTACGATGACACCGAAAAAGATGACAAGAAAAATTAAAAGTCCAATACCGTGAAGGCTGAAGGCTACCCGAAATGTCAGCGTATATCCAGTGACACATTTGAGGCGATGTTTCTTTTACGATGGAACGGAAGAACAACACAAAATATAATGTTGTACAACCCGTCACGATTCAAACCCCAAAAGTTCATAATGCAATAATGTGAACATATCAATAATGTGAACAGATGTGGCATGAACATATGTTCATGCCACATTTATTTGTAGATGATAGTTTTGTATTTATGATGACAGATACAAACATTACATTTCGCAATTGTTATTCCAGATACAGCATTCAGAAACGTTGAGTAGAGAACATCCCCATGCTACAAGGGTCCCGAGATTAAATTCAAAACTTTCTAAATCCACGAACAACTCTTGAGGTCCATAACGCACGCTTACCAAATGTCAGCTCTTTGTATGCACAACTAATGGAAATGTGTTCGGATGAACAAGCAAAAATATCAAACAAACAGAGCCTCACTTTTTGTTTTGGAATATAGATACATAGTTGCAATAGAAAATATATCACATAGAAATTGTTTATTATAATTCAGGTAATTATTATTTATATTACATTTTTTTTCTTAATGAAGCATTTAACATAATGTATAAATCGATCACTAATTTGTGCTAGATGCGAAATTACTACATTTAATTTCCTGCCTACTATTAACATATAAGTTTTAAGAATGTTGTGCTTTAGTGGACATACTCGAGCAGTCATGCCGGGATTATGTGTTGGCATAAATATCAATTATTAGCACACCGTTAATGTTATACATACAACTTAGGTCATTTGCTTTTACGTTATTGGGTATGCTTTTCATTAGTCAATGCGAAACATCACATTTGCCTGTTTTGTTTTGCATCTAATTACACGTGTGTGTTTATATGTGTGTTGTATTTATGTGCGTATGTGTACGTATCTCAATGTCTAAACATGTATCATAAGTTATCATTTGATTAGAACGAACGACGCCATCTACTTAGAGATAGCTGAACTTACGTGAACTATCCAATTTCGCGATGGTTTTACAAGAGACAAGATACCCACATGGGTTGAACTTACCACTCTAAGTTGAATTTGTATGCATTATATGTTCATAGTGAACATATGTATAACATTATTGTTTTTTACATGATTATTTTTATTTTTATTTATTTTAATATTATAATGTATACATAATGTATAACTACGTGTGTATCATTAGTACGTACCATTAAAGACGTACTAACAATTACGCCACTTGCCATTGATCATCAGATTGTCAATCTGGTTACGGTCCCTTCTGTTTGGTGAGTACCAAGTGAGTGTGTGGATGTCTGGGTGTTAGAAAAGGGTCCTTCCAATGATAATAACACAAGTTCACCGTTCTTTCACCATTGTTATTCATGCAGCCACATCCGTTCCTTCCCATGACCCTGCCGATGTGGGTGTTGTCATTTGCAACTTTTGCATTCAGATCTCCCATGACAATTGTGATGTCATGGCGGGGTGACCTGTTTACTTCTGCTTGAAGGCTTCGACAGAAAGCGTCCTTTTCCTCATCCTCCCCGTCATTGGTCGGTACATAGCACTGAAGGAGGGTGATGTTTTCATGTCTCCCCTTCTGTCGAACTCTTATCAGACGACTGCTGACAGGTTTCCACTCCAGCAGTGAATTTTCCACCTCTTTATTTAGGAGAACCGCTACACATTCGCGATGCTGGTTGTTGTCTTGTCCAGCGCATATTACTATTTCTCCCGTTGCTGTTGTCAGTCTTCCCGAACTGGTCCACCTGCTTTCGCTTAGTCCAAGGATGTGTAGGTTGTATTGTAGCATTTCTATGGTTATCTGCGCCAGTTTTCCAGTTCCGTACATGGTCCTCACATACAAAAATCTTGGTCTTCGTTTTTGCAATCAGCACTCCCATAATCGTGTCTGCGGCTTCCTTTTGTCTTTTATCACAGACAGTCATACAAGTCGTTGACTCAGGAAGGCCGTCATGCACAGTTGTGAAAGTTATCTTCGTCGCTGTTTCCGTAACAATAATTATGTTTTATAAGACTGGGTTGTTATACATGTGCTGCATCCCCAACCTGGAGGACTAGGGTACATCGGTAGTATCAACAATAAAGCATTAATTCAACCTCATCTCTCATACGGCCTTCCGGCATGGTACAGTTATATCAATGAAAATAAAAATATTAACATACTATTTAAATTTCTAAAGAAAGTGGTACGGTTAATACACAAAAATAAATTGATAGTTCATACATACCCCATTCTAGAATGTATTAAATTACTAAGTTACAAAATTTATTTATCATTCAAGGTGTTCATTTGAATAATAGAATATTACAAAAGCTATGCCCAAAATGTTTCTTCACGAGAAATGATGAAATTCACAGTAACATTACCAGACAACAATAATATTCACTTAGGTGAGACAAAACATAAATTAAAAAGCAGTGATTATGTTACTAACTGAGAGAAATAATGTTGCATGTTTCTAATGTACATCACCTACCAATAACTAAAAGGCACAATCTCCTAAAAAGATAAATACATATTTGTATAAATGTTTATTTATGTTTGATCATCAATTTCAATTCCTAATATAAAATGTCTTAATTTGATTAATTCACCACTTTAATTGTGTCTTTATGGGGTATGTACACACAGTGAACACATGTACATTGTATTTTACTAGAATTGTTTTGTTATATAAATAATATATACATAATCTATAGCTACATTTGTATCAGTATTGTGTACCATTTAGGGCGTTCAGATGCTTCAACTAATTATTTTTTACTAGAGTCCTCGCATTCATTGCTAATACATGGCATTTGTTTTTTTGCATTATTCTTGCCAAATAAAACTCATTCCAATTTCAAAACATGATATGATATCACGTTCAATAATATATCTTGCATCTACACAAAAGAGAATAAATATATAGAACACATAAGTCGAGGATCAATATTGATTCCACCCTCACCTCTGACAGACAGGAACACAAGAGAACAACAACAATAACATAGATGTAGAGACAGCATTATTTATGTAAACTATTCAATTTTGCTGAAGGTTTACAAGAGACAACCTGCCCGCTTGAATTCAAAGGAGATTGGATGACTACTTTATAGTTTTTAAAATAAATAATTTCACATACAACACTGCAATACATGAATGCTGAAGCTATTGTCAGTTGCGTGACAAATGCCATTAACCCAGCAAAGTGATCACCACACGACTAAAGAGAAGTGGTATTAACAGGTGTGCTCCCACAATAGCCTCTTTGATACTGACACCCAGCCATCCACATCGGAACAACATGTCTGCCGTCGTTGGATCCGATTATGGGGATAAAACTAAACACAATCTGTATAACAGTCACGCCCTGGTCGGACATAGTGGTGATGACACATTCCAGGTGATGGCGCCAGCCCTAATCAATTTGAATATGTTGTGGTCAGAATATTTATGTATTTTACACTTTATAAACATCTTCAATTGCACGATATTAAATTGCAAATATCTTTAGTCAGACATATATGTTACACATTCATACGACACGATGATTTCCGGTGCCCACACGTATACAATCCCTTATTGCTGTGGTTGTCTTTCGCGATCGTTTAATTATGACTTATACAACGTTTAAGAGCATTCCGTTACGGCACGTCGGACAATGCAACAAATGGTTTGAACTACTTGAATAAGTCATTCTCTCCACCCGCTCTCTCTCTCTCTCTCTCTCTCTCTCCTCTCTCTCTCTCTCTCTCTCTCTCTCTCTCTCTCTCTCTCTCTCTCTCTCTCTCTCTCTCTCTCTCTCTCTCTCTCTCTCTCTCTCTCTCTCTCTCTCTCTCTCTCTCTCTCTCTCTCTCTCTCTCTCTCTCTCTCTCTCTCTCTCTCTCTCTCTCTCTCTCTCTCTCTCTCTCTCTCTCTCTCTCTCTCTCTCTCTCTCTCTCTCTCTCTCTCTCTCTCTCTCTCTCTCTCTCTCTCTCTCTCTCTCTCTCTCTCTCTCTCTCTCTCTCTCACGCACACACTCAAACACACACTCACACACACTTACACACACATACACACACACGTACACGTACACACACACACACACACACACACACACACACACACACACACACACACACACACACACACACACACACACACACACACACACACACACACACACACACACACACACACACACACACACACACACATACACACACACACGTATATAGGAACAATGAAACAACAATGTAATGTAAAAATGAGCAGGCTGTTACGAGATAATAAGTGAATTAGGCATAACGTAAACATCAAAGACGCATCTGAATTGCAAAGGAAAAGAGCATGATATAAGTTGAAGAAACGACAATGCAACGGTATTATGAAATTATTACCTTCTGTCATTCTTTGCTTTCTTTACCATTCATTGCTTTGATTATATAACATTTGATTCACACACAAACAGTCATCACTGTGAAATCGAGTGCCTTCAAACTATGCGACGTCAAATAAGAACGTGATGTGGGCGTACCGGTAATCTCCGCTTTGTCCTTGACAAGCGTAAGTCACCATGGTCGCTGGTATCGCATGTCAAGTAAGTCGAGACGGCGGCGTAGATGGAGGTGTGAATCTAGCATCATGGACGACTATAAAACAGGCGCAACACACAGCCACCACCACTCGACCGAAGGCGTGTTTCTGAACAGCACTACCAGTCGAAATACTTCAGGTAAGTACTGCATCGCTTTTCCGTTTGACTCTACAGTTACTCCTACAATTAAAGACACGTCAAATCCGTAAGAAATGCAAATAACCGAAATTGTGGAGACTTTTATTATCTGCGTTTATTTCATTTGTACAATTTATTTATGTGTTTGCGTGTGTGAGTGAGTGTGTGTGTGTATGGATGTGTGTGTGGGGGTATGGATGTGTACTCGTGTGCGTGTGCGTTCACGTGTGCCTGTGCGGCCGTGTGCGTATTGTGCATGTGTACGTTTTAAAACTTGGTATTTTTCCTATGCACAATTTTCCTCTAAACAACCGTTATTCAAAATCGTTGTTTAATATTTTATTATTACTGCATTTATTTAATTCGAATAACTAATGAGGAACATATGAGTCTACACTTCTATGCAATACAGCTCGATAGACTAGTGCCAAAAATAATGTATAACAAACGTTTTTTCTAGTGATAATGGCGTGGATACACAGTGGAGTGTGTCTGGTGATGGCGCTGATCGCAGCCGGTAAGTGGCGCTACTTGTCAAACGGTTATGTTAAGTATTCGACTTGGTTGTTATCTGCAACAAGCGAAACAGTGTCAACCCATATTATAAATAATTATATAAACGATGTAAAAGATAATAAAAGAGGAATTACATTATTGTATCCATTTATAAAATATGATCATTTGGGACGAGTTTGTGTAGCATTGTTTATATCATAAGTGGTGACTATATGTATGTGTAGGTGTATGTATATGTATATATATATATAATGAACTCATCCCAAGGACAAATCGAGAACATTTTATATATAAGAAAACTGCTACAACGCGTACGTGCCTGGCAAGTTTAATTCAGCGAACTTCCTATTAACAAATATGTTCTACCCCTCATGGCTAAATATAATGGGTCTGAACATATCTAGGTCACTTTCTTCCAAACAAACAAAACGTAAGGGCAACAGTTGAATATTGCTGGTAACATGTTTTGACGTTTTGAATGTTTTGAAATTGGATTGTAAGCTTATGTACGGATATGGTTTAAATGAAATAATACCAAAATACTGTTTTTCGCAGCACGCTACAGCAAATTAGTAGATTATTGCAGCGATTCGAGATAGAGAACATCGAAACACGTATGCCGAGTCTTATACCTCACATAAATTATGAAACATGTATATATATATATATATATATCGAAATTAATTGAACTGATCTGATATTGACAATTATATATGTACTGTACCTACCGTGTTTTTGTAGTGGAAGCGATGCACTGTTCTCAAAGTGATCGAATTGCATGGATTCCGGAAGTAACCGGAATTGACGTGTACAGCCCATGGGAAGATTACCCGGCCCCGGAGAGCATGTGCTGCAATGTAATCGATCCAGAATCCCCATTTAATGCGCAAGGTGTGTCACCATCATTTCCTTCATGGCAGGTAAAATAGTGAGATTTAAACAGTTTCCTTGATGTATTACTTGACCAAATTAACCATTCTAAATGCAAAACGATTTATTTTTGGATAGTATTTTATTCCTGTCTTACCAAATGTAGACTTGTGATCTAGATTGATTTACGTACGACGATTTTTCAGGAGGTTCGTGTCAATGTGATGGTTGTAAGTCATCAATCTGTCAAATGGATTGTGTAAATTATATATAACCACGTGTATGTGTGCGAAAGTAAGACAAACGTGCGCGCGCGTGTCAGCGTGTTGCGTTCTATCTCCTACGACAATCAAACATAATGTATTTCTTTATTATGTCCAAACAGAGAAGTGTTCGTTGTGTTACAACCTCACAAAGAGCACCCCCGGCTTCGCGGCCGACCCCAACAACTGCCAGAAGTTCTACATGTGCGAGCCGGCCGGTGGCCCGGACAAGTGGAACTTCTTCAGCATGACGTGTCCAAACTGCACCTTTTGGGACCAGGATAAGTTGACCTGTGTTCAAGTCTTCGATGATCCTGACGGCACTGGCGTTTGTGGGAACTTTACAGCTGTGACTGACGACGTGCCAATTACGACATTTAGTTAGTGGACACCAATTCTCACATTATAAATCTAGTGCTCATAGGTAGTGGGCATGTTTCTAACGCAAAGCTTAATGAAATAACGTTTGGTTTTGTAGTTCTAATAGTTTATATTCAGTACACACCCTTTGTGCTAATCGTAGCAGTAACGCCTACCAATTTCCAATTGTGAATCTGCCAATTATTATCATAGATTCGGGGATAATACACCAAATCGTGTTACGTAAAAACACATGCATTAGTGTGGTGGTTGAACATTTCTGAGAAGTTGTTTTGTTTGTGTTGTTTAACCTACAGAAGAGGACCCTAAGCTGTTCTGCATCGACTTCGAAAACCAATGGCAGTTGGCGGACTACGGCGTCTATGTGTACAACGACGGTGTGGAACTGGTTAACGACAGCAGCGTGTGTCCGATACCTGGCAGTCAGTGCGGACACTTCCTTGGCAGTAACAGTCGCCTAGAGGTTCCATTCTTCTCCAACAACTACGACAGTTTCAACCAGCTGGTGATCACCATGTACTACAGGAAGGCTGGTGCAGGCGCGAATGTACAAGGCATTCTCAGCAACGACTGCTTCCCCAAAGGCAGTGGGGTAGGAGCTCCTGGCAACTCACTCTACTGCTCCGTCAATGGCTCCATGTTCGACGCCGGCATGAAGTCGCCAGCGGCAGATGTACAAGGAGATGATGTACGTATATAATACTACTACTGAAAGTATATATCTTTCGTCATACTGAATTTGTTCTGCGCATGCAATACACCGTTTTTTGTGTTAGATTAAATGTTAGATGTATGTATGTATGTACTTACGTACATATGTTTTCATGTACGGATGTATGTATGGATGCGTGCATATGCATGCATGTCTGAATGTATGCATCTATGCATGTGTGTGTACGCAATATTACTGAACACGCAGGAAAGTGCGAACGTTAAACTTTTAAATGCTCGTTGGCGATAGAAAAAATCGTTGGTGTATGACTATTAAAGTAAACGAAGACCATTACAAAATATAAATATTGACGCCGCTGACGTGATCCTTGCTGTAGCTGAACATATTTAATTTTTGTGTTTCAGTTAAACACAGACATTGTGTTCGCGAAGATCAAGTGGGACGGGAGTTTCCTTTCCGTTGAATTAAGGCAAGACGATCCATTTGGCACAGTGATCTCTCCTCCAGCGCCGATCGCATTCAATGGTGAGCCATCGTGTTCGTTATCTCATATTGAAATATATAATTTCGAAAGCAATCATCGAATCCTGTACGTCGCGGTTGGCCTACGCACGTGACCTCCGCAAGTCTTGCCTTTATCAACAATGTTGATAACAGGAATGTACCTGCATAACGATATTTAGGCGGCACAAAATATATTATATCATGTATTCCCTCATATAATTATCACTTTAACGACGGTGCCATATAGGTGACATGCCATTTGAGAACAACTAGTTTCATGTTGAATTAGATGCCCCATCAGTCAACATCACAAAACTGCTTAGTTGATTCAGCTAACATCTTATTCATATCCTGCCAAATTTGAAAGCGCTTCGGACACTATTAAATGTGTGTCATATATTCTATTCGTAGGTAAACAATAGTTAGATTTTGTCATTAACCAAAGACAGCCTTTATAAACCCGTTGCCAAACTAAATTATGTGTTCATAATCAAGCAGCGGACGGAAAGTATGGACACCATAATGTGCGATACACCGACGTTGTGAATTGTTCACAGGTCCCATTCGCAACAGTCACTGCCCACTGGTGATTGGCTCGTTCATCAAAGAGGCCGCTACGAGCTTCTTCGAAGGATACATGGACAATGTAAGTGTAACGCAAATAATTATAAGTAACATATGTATTTTCTTTTTTCCGACGTAATTATAAGTTACATATTGTATTTTTTACATCGAAAGTCATTACAATATAACATATTACATAACACTAGAAGTAAATTATAATAAAATAAAACATACCATCTATTTTAAGCTTCCAGCCCGATGAGTTTTTCATTAACATTTCATTTTGTTCTCATTTCAGATTTGCTTCTACAAATGGGACCCGTAATTGCAAAGAGGGAGAGAACAGTTTATTGAAAAAAAAATTGTCTGTCATTTACTGATGCATTCCATTAAAATATAATCGTTTCAACGTTTCATTCCTCCTTTCCATGTATTATATAGCGTGCGCACGTGTGTGTATGTGTGTGTGTGTGTGGTGGGTGTGTGTATGCTTGCCTATGTGTGTGTGTGTGTGTGTTTGGGGGTGTGTATGTTTGTTTCTTAAAACGTGTTATTCCTTTCAAACACCCCCACCATGCAAGCACACACAACTTAACACACTTAAGCAGGAAACACACAGTCACACACACACACACACACACACACACACACACACACACACACACACACACACACACACACACACACACACACACACACACACACACACACACACACACACACACACACACACACACACACACACACACACACACACACACACACACACACACACACACACATACATACATACATACACACAAACACACGCACATTCACATACACACGCAATCACCTACCCACACGCACATACACACGCCGAGACAAACGCAAAACTCACACATACATGCACATGCACGCATGTCTGCACGCGCACACACAATCGCTTTCGCTCACACTCACGCATAAACACATATTCACTCCCTTATCGAGTGATTTTTATTTCTGCAGGAAGCCAAATATCCTTACAACTTGCAATGTTCATCGACGTCATATTTGAAAATCAATGTTCTGCATCACAACAGTCTAACTCAATTGATAAACGAGAATTTAGACATTCACAATAATTGTTTTCACACGCTAATGGTCTTGTGTTTTCTTCGCCATTATTACACAAATCAACAATTGTATTATCCATTCGTAAAACAATACTTCACGAGTCCATAGTTTAATCGGTTGTGGATTTAAATGTCAGAGACGGCTACTGATGCACTCGTTGTGTTACTACACGTGTGTTCACTTCAGTTGTAACCAGTGTCACGGCTGCCACCACGCAGTCTACAGCACTTCCTGGACACCACGCGTATATATTTTATTAGTGATGCCGCAAGACGGGCTATGTTTTCTCAATCACATTTTGACGCAATCGTATATCATAAAATGTAAGTTCTTATGTAGCGCAGTATCCATTCCTTAGGACTGCTCAAGGCGTTTTATACTTTACTCCCTGTCAGACCTGTTCCAACGAACATCTTCTCGACTTGTCTGGGAAGCATCCAACCACGCTGCAATTAATGCGCGAAGACTGTTCGTACACAAACACAAATCACTGTCTATTGTCAGGTACCCATTCATATAGCTGAGTGAACTGGAGCAACATACAGTGAACGAACTTGCCCAAGGTTCAGCACCGCAGCACAGGATTCGAACCCGGATTTTCTCGGTCGAGACTCCGAAGCTCTAGCCACTGCTCCACTGCTCTCCACGATTACTCCGTTATCATGAATGCACATACGATCGTGCCAGTGGGTCCATGCAGGATTATGCGAGAGTCAAAATGCTTCCAAGATTGCTGCTACGAACAAGGGGTGTTTTCCACCCTGCGTGTATAGGGTGGGTGAAAACACCTATGTGGGTCAAGAGGACGAATATAGTCGTGAAAGAGAAGGAAGCCTAGGTGCATGAGAAAGTTGTGAAAAGGAGATGGAGATAGAGGTGCAGGAGATAGAGGTCACGGAAAATGCAGCAAAGGAAAAGGAAGTGTGGGAGATTGAGGTGAATGAAAATGGGGTAAATAACAGTATAGTGACAAGGAAAGGAAGTCAGAAATATGAGTACACAACGTGCTGGTAGACAGTTGGTTCGCCGTTCGATTTAACAGGAACTTGCCCTCGGTCGAGACTCCGAAGCTTTAACCACTGCACCACTGCTCTCCACGATTACTCCGTTATGAGGTAACATTGTTCGTTACTACTACTGTTTCGCTCTAAAGTTACTATATTCGAACTAGAGTATAATATTTACGCCAACAAAATTAGCGCGTGATCACGGCTTTTTTCAAACTGGAGTAGTAGTAGTAGTAGTAGTAGTAGTAGTAGTAGTAGTAGTAGTAGTAGTAGTAGTAGTAGTAGTAGTAGTAGTAGTAGTAGTAGTAGTAGCAGTAGTAGCAGTAGTAGCAGTAGTAGCAGTAGTAGCAGTAGTGGTAGTAGTAGTAGCAGTAGTAGCAGTAGTAGTTGTAGCAGTAGCAGCAGCAGCAGAAGCAGCAGAAGCAGCAGTAGTATTATTAGTAGAAGTACAGTAATTTAATAATAATAATAATTATTATTATTATTATTATTAGTAGTAGTAGTAGTAGTTTTAGTAAGAGTATTAGTATTATTAGTATTAGTAGTAGTAGAAGAAGAAGAAATAGTAGTAGTAGTAGTAGTAGTAGTAGTAGTAGTAGTAGTAGTAGTAATAGTAGTAGTAGTAATAATAATACAATTCTAAAGCGACTAGCTATTCTAAATCAATGTAACATTAAATTATCTATGTTGCTCAATCATGAAATAAGATTAATTTTTAATTCCATTTAAATAATTCGAACCAACGCTTTACTACATAATATATCATTAACATTACCCAAACATAAACAATATTAACTTGGAATTGGCAACGTAAATCATTATTTATATTGTTGTAACTGTTTACGTAGGCATATCGTTTATATACGTGCACTTAAACATTCGTAATCTTGTGTCGGATACTTCTACGCCAAATGTGCATTGTGGTGACCCTAACATTAATTCAGCTGCACGTTACCAGATTCAGGTGTTTACTTTTGGCAGAAGCAGGGTTTTAAGAATCCACGTATAGCCGTCAACTCATCAAATTATAATTGCCATTTATTTGGTAAACATTGCTATCACGATTGTAGTAGTAGTAGTAGTAGTAGAAGTAGTAGTAGTAGTAGTAGTAGTAATAGTAGTAGTATTATTATTATTAGTAGTAGTAGTAGTAGTAGCAGTAGTAGTAGTAGTAGTAGTAATAGCAGTAGTAGTAGTAATAGTAGTAGTAGTAGTAGTAGTAGTAGTAGTAGTAGTAGTAGTAGTAGTAGTAGTAGTAGTAGTAGTAATAGTAGTAGTAGTAGTAGTAGTAGTAATAGTAGTAGTAGTATTAGTAGTAGTAGTAGTAGTAGTAGTAGTAGTAGTAGTAGCAGTAGTAGTAGTAGTAGTAGTAGTAGTAGTAGTAGTAGTAGTAGCAGTAGTAGCAGCAGTAGTA